>JBBPDJ010000002.1:11379104-11425059 GCA_037974625.1 Cucumis cinereus | reverse complement strand
CATCATAACTCATGATTTAGAGAAACCTCGTAAAACGTGCAAAACGTGCTTAGGCCCTATAACAGTCAAAACATGCTCAATAGTCATGAAAATCATCAAAATCATCCCAATAAACATAAACAGGGCTGAACATATTATAAAATATGTTTATTTCATAAACAGGCATTGCATCATAAAACTTGTCAATATAATACTATTAGATTCAAACTATCGGAAATGCCTTAAAGCACTTAAATCATGCTTCAAACAAGCTACAATGTGAAAGTACATCAAAAAATATGAACAACATGATTTTTTTTGAAATTTTCTGAAAATTATGCAAATTCTCGAAAAACGTGTATTTCGATCATTATTTTAATATTAAAATAATACTATCACCCATAAACTTGACGGGCTATCACTGACTCATAAATTTTCCTGAAAATTAAATTCAGAATCGACCCTTAAATCACTTGGCACAAAAATTGAGGAAAACAAGATTTTCCTAAATTTCCTTTATGAATTAATTCTTTTTCCTAAAATACTATATATATAAATATAATTATATATACATTAATATAGCTGCTGCTCGTGAAATGCCTGTTAAGAGAAAGTAGAAATATTAATATACGCGTCAAGACCCCTTATATATATATATATACATATATATATAATATTACTTCACATGTACATCCGCACGAGAAGGAGTTTTTCAATAGAGACCTACCATGACGCACAATAGATGACACAATATTAATATATATATAATTATATTTATATATAAATATATTTTAATATTGCTGCTGCTTGTGAAATGCTTGTTAAGAAAAAGTATATATATTAATATACGCCTCGAGACCCGTTATATATATATGTATATACATATATATATAATATTACTTCACTTGTACAACCGCACGAGAAGGAGTTTTTCAACAGAGACCTTCCATGACGCACAATAGATGACGGTAAAAAAAATCAACTTCATCTTCAACCTTCCATTTTCCTTCCATTTTATTTTTCAGTTTTCCAGCCACAACTCAAGTTATACTTCGATGAGCCAATTGTTTCAATCTACTAACAGTTAGAGGCTCTAACCTATGGCAAACGATTTCTACAACAGTCTATTTGCATTCCTCAAAGGTTTAGCTTCAAACTTCTCATGGATAGCTTAAAACCGTCTCTGGAAGTCCCCTTGCCCAATTTTCGAGCGAGCTTAAATCTGAGAATTAAAACATTGATTTCTTCCTATACAAACCAAATTAACTCAAACCCTTTTACAGAACTTTAAAGGAACTATCAATCTACCTTACCTCCAAATTTGAGACCCTAACTCGACTTGTAGACGGAGAAATTAATTTTCAAAGTTTTGGGTCTCGTTTTCTCTATTTGCTAGCTGCCCGAATCCCTTTTCCTTCAAATTCAGTGGTCTCTTAGGCCAAATCTCTTGAAATTGAGCTGTTCATCAGCATTCGATCACTTTTCTACACAATGTAGACACAAATTTTGTCCAAATTGGTTGAGAATTGACTTCAATTTCTCATTTCTTCTCAAGGTGTTCATGTAAAATTTTCCAGATTTTTCAGCCTCTTTCTCTCTCGGCCTTCTTCTTCACTTTTCTTCTAGTTCTCCTCTTCAATTCGAACAACACCAGCTGAACTCATCTTCACCGTTCTCTCATCTAATTGGATGAATTGAAGGGTTAAAGTTTTTAAAAAATGACCAATTTCATCTTTTTCTTTATCCCATCGGTGAGCACTTCAAAAAAAATTTCCATTTCTTTTTAAAACGAAATGATAAATACAAATTAAATAATAACAACAACAACAATAATAATAAATTAAAAAAATTCATTTTCTTTTTGGTTTTAATTTTCTCTTTTCATTTTCTTTTTCTTTCTTTTCTTAAAATATTATTAATAACTTTCTGTTTATAAATCCAGGTAAATTACCACTTTTCCCTTCATGTAATTTTTTTAAAATTACCAAAATACCCTTCTTTAATTAAACAATAATTTCACAACAATACATATTACATCAATTTTTACATCACTAAAGTCCTTAGGATGTACGGGTGTTACAACTATCACCCCCTTTTAGAAATTTCGTCCTCGAAATTAAGAAAATAGCTACTCATGTAAAGACGGATATTTTCTCCTGATCTGTTCTTCTGTTTCCCATGTTGCCTCTTTCACTTCGTGATTCCTCCAAAGAACTTTCAAGAACGGAATTGTCTTGTTTCTCAATACTTGCTCATTTCTATCCAGAATCCTGACCGGCACTACCTCATATGACAAGTTCTCTTGTAACTCCACTGGTTGCTCTGGCGACACATGTGATGGATCCTGTACATACTTCCTCAGCATTGACACATGGAAAACATCATGAATCCTTGCAAGTTCTGTAGGCAACTCAAGTCGATAGGATACTGGCTCTACAATTCCTGTAATCTGGTAGGGTCCAATATACCTAGGACTTAATTTACCTTTCCATCCAAATTGAAGAACACCTTTCCATGAAGATAGTTTCAGAAATACCCTGTCACCTACCTCAAACTCTAGGTCCTTCCGCCTAATGTCAGCGTAGCTTTTCTGTCTATCCTGGGCAGTATTTAGATTCTTCCTGATCAATTTCACTGTATCTGTCGTGATCTGAAGTAATTCAGGTCCAACTAATTTCCGTTCATCTATCTCATTCCAACATACTGGAGTTCTGCAAGGTTTACCATACAATGCTTCGTATGGTGCCATCCCAATGCTAGAATGATAGCTGTTATTATATGCAAACTCCATCAATGATAGGTGAGTGTCCCAACTACCACTAAACTGTAGGACACACGCTCTCAACATATCCTCAAGCATCTATATAGTCCTTTCTAACTGCCCATCCGTCTGTGGATGAAAAGCTGTACTAAACCTTAGCTTCGTAGCTATAGTCTTCTGCAAACTAGGTCATAACTTAGATGTAAACCTCAGATCTCTGTCTGACACAATGGACACTGGTACTCCATACTGACTCACGATCCTTTCCACGTATAGCTTAGCTAACTGATCTAGCATAAATGTAGCTCTGATCTGAATAAATCGTGCTGTCTTCGTGAGTCTATCAATAATCATGCATATACCATCGTATCCATTAGAAGTACGTGGTAATCCAAACAAGAAATCCATAGTAATATGCTCTCATTTCCATTCAGGTATCGAAAGTAGTTGGAAAAGTCCTCCTGGCCTCTGTCTTACTAGTTTAATTTGTTGACAGATCAGACATATTCTACAACTTCTCTCTTCATACCAGGCCACCAGTGCTACCTGGATGCATAGCATAAGCTGAGCTGTGAGCTTCTTCTAAAATATTATCTTTGAGCTCTTTTAGGTTGCGAATACATAACCATGCCTATTTCATGATTGTGCCATCGGGTCTCTACTAAAACTCTGCTATGCTATTCTGCTGAGATTTCTCAAACAGTTTCTGCAATACATTATCCTCAGCCTATCTTTTCACAATCTCCTCTGTCAGTGAAGATCGAACCTAAAACTGAGCAAACAAACTCCCTGATCTCTCCACTGCTACAGTTGCTCTATAATTCCTCAACTCATCCAGCAGTTTCACTCGAATACCACACAGAACATCCTTAGGAAGTCTAAACTTCCTACTGAGCGCATTTGCAACAAAATTTGCTTTACCTGGATGGTACTCAATAGAACAGTCATAATCTTTGATCAACTCAAGCCATCTTCTCTGCCTCATATTCAACTCTTTCTGATCAAAGATATATTTCAAACTCTTGTGATCAGTAAATATGTGGCACCTCTCACTAAATAAATAATGTCTCCATATCTTCAAAGCTAGGACTACTGCTGCTAGCTCTAAATCATAAGTAGGATAATTGCATTCATGCTTCTTCAACTGTCTAGAAGCATATGCAATCACCTTTCCTTCTTGCATCAAAACACAACCTAGCCCTTGTCTGGATGCATCACGATAAATATCAAAATCTTTACCTAACATTGGAAGAATCAATACTGTTGCCGTTATCAATCTCTTTTTCAATTCCTGAAAACTCTGATCACATTTCTCTGACCACTCAAATCTCACATTCTTCTTGGTCAAAGAAGTCAACGGTAACGTTATTCGGAAGCAACCTTCCACAAACCTTTTGTAGTATTCTGCTAAACCAAGAAAACTACGTACCTCTGTAGCATTGGTCGGTCTCTCTCACTTAACAATCATTTCTGTTTTCTGAGAGTCAACACTAACACCATCTACTGACACAACATGCCCAAGAAACATTACGCGATCAAGCCAGAACTTGCATTTACTGAACTTGGCATACAACTGCTTATCTCGCAATGACTGCAATACTGTTCTCAGATGATACTCATGTGCACCTCTGTCTTTCGAATATCAGAATATCATCGATGAACACTATAACAAACTTGTCTAAATATTAGTGAAATATCCTGTTTATCAAATCCATAAATACTGTTGGTGCATTCGTTAAACCAAATGACATTACTCTAACTCATAATACCCATACTTGGTCCTGAATGTTGTCTTGGGAATATCAGATTCTTTAACTTTCAACTGATGATCCTGATCTCAAATCAATCTTTGAGAACACTGATGCACCTCTCAACTGATCAAACAGGTCATCGCGGTAAAGGATACTTGTTACGTGTCGTAACCTTATTCAACTGCCTGTAATTGATGCATAATCGCAGTGTTCCATCTTTCTTCTTTAGAAAAATACTGGAGCTCTCCAAGGTGATACACTAGGTCTAATGTATCCCTTATATACTAACTCTTGTAGCTGAGTCTTTAACTCTTTTAGTTCACTTGGTGCCATTTTGTACGATGTCTGAGAAATCGGCGCTGTCCCAGGTAACAAATCAGTACTAAACTCAATCTCCTTATCAGATGGTAGTCCTGATAGATCATCGGGAAACACATCTGCAAACTCTCTTACTACTAGGACGTCTGCAGGTTTCAACTCCTCTTTCTTTAACTAAACTACGTGTGCTAGATATACCATACAACCTTTCCTCATCATCTTTGTAGCTTTCATCACTGAAATTAGACATGTAGGAATAACTTTTCGTTTTCCTCTAAAAATTACCTCCGCTATTCCTAGTCTCTGAAAAGTCACTTCCTTTGTATGGAAAACCATGGTAGCATGGTTGAAATACAGGAAATCCATGCCCAACATTACATCTAGCTCTTACAATTCAAGAGGTATCAGACACCTTCTACTATGATCTCACAGACTCTAATCACGTCACTGACCAACACTCCATCACCAACAGGTGTATAAATAACTAGGTCATCTAGTAGTGACTCTATAATTTTACTTAGTTTACTTACAAACAATCTAGATACAAAAGAATGTGTAGCTCCAGGATCAACCAATACATGTGCAGGTAAATTGCAGACAAGTAACGTAATAGTAATGACATCTGGCGCGTTGTCCGCTTCTTGTTGAGTCATCGCAAATATCTTTCCCTGCTGTCGAGGTCGTCCTGCAACCTTTTTCTGCTTAGCACCACTGGAACTACTGCCACCAGACCCTGAACTTCTCTGTTGACTAAGTTGTTATGATGGGGCCTGATGCCCTCCCTGAGATCCTGCCTGCAGCTGTGGACATTCTCTCTTGAAATGATCGGGTTGCTTGTAGTAGAAACAGATACTTTCTCCTACCATATACGGTCCCTTGTGCGCTCTGCCACAACTGCTGCATAGGCTTCTGTCAACAGGGCTACTGACAAATCCCTGTCCTGACCTCTGTTCTGATGATGATCCAGATGATCGACTGGAGGTCCTTGAGAAGCACTCCTTGAGCTATCTCTCCTGAAAGACTGACTAGGAGTGCGAGATTTAAAATCTCTCCTTCCAGATACTCCTAGAGTAAGTCTCCGCTTGTCTCGTCCATGAAAACTACTAGTCGTAGAGGCAGTCCGACTAGGTCCCATGTCTTGCCTATCCTCACTCAAGCTCTGCTCTACTCGCATCTCTGTCTCGACCAGCGGTGAAAAGTCTGCCCACTTGGCTATAGCTGTGACTGATGTTTGGATATCCTTCCTCAGTCTTTTCTTAAACTGTCGGCACCTATCAGTCTCTGATTCTACAATAGTTTGAACATACCCTGAAAACTCAGTATACTTCCTCTCATATGCTGCAAGTGACAGTGCACCCTATACTAATATGAGGAATTCGTCCCTCTTTGCTTCACAGTAAGTACTAGGATAGTACTTATATTCAAAAGTCCTTCTAAAGGTTTCCCAGCTCATAGTACTGGTATCCCTTCGTCGTGACTCTATTGATCTCCACCAGCCTTCCGCTTCTTTTTGCAACATGAACGTTGCCAGTCTGACCTTCCTCTCATCTGGACAGTCCATAACTCTAAAACATTTCTCCTAAAGATTCAGCCAAGCTTTTGCATCTGTTGGGTCAGTCGAGCCCTCGAATACCGTGACTTCTAAAGCTTTGAGTCGTTCAATACTATATCTCATCTCTAGATCGTGGAATAATGATCCAAGTGATTTCGCCAATCTCTGCGCGAATCGCGAAAACATACGACTCTCTAGATCTGCTTGTTCTCTGGGGGTACTAGATTCCCTTTGAAACTAAGCCTTGGTAGGATCTCGCATCCCTTCTACGTCCTGCCTATGCTGTCTGCTTTCATTTCGTGGAGGCATAATTTTTTATATCACGCCAATTAATTAGACATGATTTAGACACGAATTTCGTCCAAATTGGTTGAGAATTGACTTCAATTTCTCATTTCTTCTAAAGGTGTTCATGTAAATTTTCCCAGATTTTTCAGTCTCTCTCTCTCTCGGCCTTTTTCTTCACTTTTCTTCTTGTTCTCCTCTTTAATTCGAACAACACCAGCTGATAAACTCATCTTCACCGTTCTCACATCCAGTTGGATGAATTGAAGGGTTAAATTTTTTAAAAAATGACCAATTTCCTCTTCTTCTTTATCCCCTCGGTGAACACTTAAAAAAATCTCCATTTTCTTTTTCTTTTTTTAAACCACATGATAAATAAAAACTAAATAATAACAATATTAATAATAATAAATTTTAAAAATTCATTTTCTTTTTGCCTTTTCTTTTATCTTTTGTCTTTTCTTTTTCTTTCTTTTCTTAAAATATTATTAATAACTTTCTTTTTATAAATCCAGGTAAATTATCACTTTTCCCTTGATGTAATTTTTTTAAAATTACCAAAACACCCTTCTTTAATTAAACAATAATTTCACAACAATACATATTACATCATTTTTTACATCACTAAAGTCCTTAGGAAGTACGGGTGTTACAGGTGTCATCTTGTTAGTTGTATATGTTGATGATATTGTGATTAAGGGTGATGATGCTTTAGGTATCCAGTCCCTAAAGACTTTCCTCCATCGTCAATTCTAAACAAAAGATTATGACTTGTTGAAATACTTCCTAGGAATTGAGGTAATAAGAAGGAAGGAAGGAATACTGGAGAGTATGTACTTGACTTGTTGACCGAATCTAAGCATAAACTTGTTTTGATATTTTGTGAGCAATCTCTTTTTGAAGCAACGCTTGTAGTCTTTTAATGATGTTCATAGTTTGTTACTTTTTCATAAATTAGATGTTAAACTATTTCAATTTGAATTTATAAAAATGAGTGATGAATATATTAAATTTGTGTACTTATAACTCTAGCAACATAAAACACTTGAGTTAATATGAATTTATTGGAGTGAATTGCACAAGTTAAGTTGTTAAAGTTAAATTTCCATTTAAACCTCAATTGAAAATATTATTCACTAAAAGATTTCCTATTTTTTTGCTTTTTTTTTTCTTTTTCTTTTTTTGAAACACAACAAGCCTCTTCAATAATTATGTAAATGAGACTGATGCTCAAAGCAAGAGGTTCTATACAAAAAGCATAAAACAAATACCTAAGGATCGGGAGGCGCACCTGAACATCTCAACCAGGTTGACACTTCCTTAATGCCCTCATCATTTTCGAGAAAACTAAAATTAAAGGAATAAAACTAAGGCTTAGACACAACCCAAACAACACCGAGCTTATGAAAGAGCATAAACAAGGAATTCAAATAATCAGTACACTTAAATACAATGCAATAGAACTAAGGTGTAAAAACGAAGGCTCAACAAATTCAAACATAAATCTTCGATGGAATAGTCTTCAAATAATTTAGAAAGGATGCACCACGACGAGACGTTTCTTCGAACAGCTTCAAACTGATCTATCCAGGCAAGAGGTTTACCATAGAAAACCTGTTGACTTCTCTCAAACCACAAATTAGCCAACAAAGAATTGACAAGAGTTCTAACACATCCCTTTTAAACTCGTTACTGAAAACCTAAAGGGAATTGAAAAATGAGAAAAGTTTCTACCAGACCTTAGATGAGTAGGGGCAAGTGAAAAAAGAGATGTTGTAGGTCTTCACCATGCTAATTACATCGAGGCACATGGAGGGGGACAAACAACTAGAAGACATCTTTCGTTGTAAAACCGTAACGTTAGGTAATCCAAAGATCATTATCCACGAAAGAATGTTTACCCTTTTTAGGGAATGACTTCCACAACACCTTGTAAAGCAACTTGTCCATTGGAAAGGAAGGAGAAAGATGTCTCAAAAGGGATTTAACCGTAAAAGCTCGATTCTTTTCTAATGCCCAAGATCTCCCATCAAAAGAATGTGATGCCGTTTTAATTGAGATTAACCTAAGCAAACTTTGGTTCTCAACAATTTCCCTTCCTAAAGAAAACGATGGAAGGTGTTTGACAAAGAAGGCATCGAGTAATCCCAGTGGTCAGCGATCGAGCCATTTTCGAATAGGGCTACTTTAAAAAACTTTGAAGACAAAATATCAAAGTGAGACATGCCAACCCAAATGCCAAGCCAAAACGCAATCTAGTTGTCGTTTATGAGTTTAAAAGTTGCCAAAGCATCACTTTCTTTCATATTCTTTAAATATTTATCCATGTGCTTCTCAAACTTCTTCCTTCTTTATCCGATGTATGCCAATTATAGCTGTGTTTGAAATATATACTCTAAATCTTGAATCACAAATTCAACCCAAAAGCTTAAGCTCGTGGGTGAAGGCAAATTTAATATAATATCTAACACTCCCTTTCACTTGTAGGTCTGTCCAACAAGTGGAAATCAATAATAAATGCGGAGTAAATAACATTGTGAGGGCTTGGACACATGACCTCCCTAGACAATCTGCTCTGATACTATCCCAAATCATCAATTTAACATAAAAAAGCGAAAGCTCATGGGTGACCACAAATTTAATATAATATATAACACTAACAACCTTACACCAAAGAAAATTTTCTTTTCCCATATATCTCCAACATCACTTCGCCAACAGAGCCTAATCTTTTGTCTTGAAACCTCTCAAATAAAGGCCTCCATCTGCTTGGGGTCTTGTGACACTCTCCCATTTCACAAGGTGACTAATTTTACTGCCATTATGCTATTCGCAAAAGAAATTGCGTATGATTCTTTTAAATTTCGTGATGACTGGCTCATGCATTAAAAGTGTTGACATGTAATAAGTTGGAAGGTTTGATAAGAAATATTTACATAAGGTAGCCCTCCCTCATCAAGACAAATTATAATGCTTCCACTTGTCCAATTTTGCCAAGATTCTATCAATTACTGGCTGCCAAAAAGAAACTTGTTTTGGGTACCCACCTAAAGGAAGTCCAAGATAGAGTAAAGGAAACAAAATAACTTTACAATTTAAGATTGTAGCAGTAGACAGTAATCCATTCTCTTCTACATTCACCCCACAAAGTGCATATTTTTCCCAATTGACCTTTTGTCCTGAGAACCATTCAAACAACTCGATAGAATACTTTAATTTTGCTAACATGGTGTTGTTAAACTTGCAAAACAGTAAAGTATCATCCGCAAGTTGGAGAATGGATACATGAATATTTTCCTTTTCCACCACAAACACTTCAAAAAGCCCATTTTGATATAGCTTATCCACTATGGCCCCCAAAACTTAACTAACTAAAAGAAAAATGGCAGTACAGTGTGAATCACCTTGCTTAATTCCCCTTGTAGCAATGATTCTTCTGCTTGGTCTACTAATGATGAAGACTGAATATCTAGGATTTTTAAGACAACCCATAATCCACAATATCCATTTAGGATCAAACTTTTTACTCAACAGAAATTCCCAATAGACATGGTCAAACGTTTTTTTCAAGATATAAATGCTGGAAAAAACTGTTTAAAGAGTTTAATCTATCTTAGGTTTTTGGAGCAACGTTTTGAGAAAATGTGAGACTTTACTAAGGGCTTTCAGATTGAATAAAGAAGCTTTACTACTATGGAAAAAATCTGGTGAAAGCAATTTTGGCAGAAATTTGGTTTGAAAGGAACCAAAGTGTCTTTCATTATAAATCAATGAGCTTCTACTTTTTTATTCTGTATTTATTTTCTCCTCTCTTTATTTCTTTTGGATTCTTTTTACTGTACTAAACCTTTATTAGTCATGACTTGGTAAAGATACATTATCATGGCTTAGTATTGAGTTTGTTTTTCTCTTTTTTCTTCTGTTCTTCTGGATATCTTGAGGGCGCTATGGGGGTGTCAACTTAGTTGAGATGTTTAGGTGCAACTATTGATCCCTAAATTTTGTCGTTCTTGTGTAACTCACTTGTACTTTGAGCTATTGTCTCTTTTTATCTATTAATAAAGAGATTCGTTACGAGGAGGAAGTTACAACCTATGTAAATCAGTGTTGTCCTATCTCCCAACATATTATATGTCCACATTCCTCATGTCTGCCTTAATATCCAACTCTCTGGAAAAAGTTATGAGGAATTTTTTTTTTTTGTGAAGTTAATAAGGGTGAAGTTGAATCACTTGGTCAAATGGAATAAAGTCACTAAGACATAAAGAGATGGAGGCCTAAGTTTGAGTAACCTACAAATCAGAAATTTGGCTTTCTTATCTTTATTTTTTTAAAAGGGAACACAACCTCTTTATTAAAAATTGCTCAAAGTACAAAAGATTTATACTGTAATGCCCGACTCTTGTACTTCAAGTTGGTTGTTATAAAAATATTAATAAAATAAGGGAAGGGCATTTTAGTAATTTTGTTTAACAAAAAAATGGAAGAAGGGTAATTTGGTATTTTTGCAAAAAGAAAAAGAAAAAGAAAAAGAAAACGAAAAAAGGAAATATTTTAATTATTATTAGTATTGTTATTGTATTAAAATTGGGAGGATATTATCATTTATTTTTTAAGAAAAAGAAATTGATAGTTTTTTTAAACTTGTGCCGAAGGGATAAAGAATAAAACATGGAAATTGAATATATATATTTTTTATCTTAATTCCTTCTCCAATTTTCTAATTGGATAGTTAATAGGCAAGCATTTGCCTTTAAATTATGTAAGTTGGCTTAAATTGAAGAGAAGAATGAGAAGGAAGAGAGGAAAACTTGAGAGGAGAGAAAGGAAAAATCTGGGCAGCCGAGAATGAAATACAATGCGAAAAAGTGAGAAATTGAGCTTCAATTCTTGACCAAATTGAGTGAAATTCGAGTCTAAAGTGTTTAGAAAAGAGAGAAAAGGCTAAAGTAACTCTCAATTTGAAGAAATTTAGCTGAGAAAATCAAGAAATCGAAGAAGAAACTCGTCGGAGCTAGAAAATATACAATTTTAAGCAATTGAAGTTTTTGAAGACATTGAAGGGGTTAGAGTTGAAATTGGAGCTTCAAAATTTGTGGTAAGCTTAATAAGAAGATCCTCTTTGATTTTGTAACAATTAATTTGATTAATTTCAGCTGAAAGTGACAAATTTAGAGTTCTAAAATCGTAGAAAAACTTGTTGGAAAACAGAGCAATGAAATTTTCAGCTTGAATTTCCGTGGATTAAGAGCAAATTGGATGGCCAAATCCTGAGGTAATGTAGTTTAAGTTATGGGTAATTGATTTGTAATAGTTAAAACGTCTAATTTTGGCAAGAAAAAGAGTAATTTGTCGCCAGAGTGTCGTCAGAGTTGTGGCCAGAAACTGGGTTCAAAATTGGGGAAAATCCAAAGGTTTAAGATGATATTTAGAACTACCTGTCATTAAAAGTGCGTTAGTACAAGTCCCTGTCATTCTTTTTCCGTCATTGAAACTAGAAGACATAATGCATATTTTCCTTAACCGAATTAGTATATTATTGTTAAATACCCATTTTACCCTTTCATAAGGAGCAAATTAAGGGGTGTTTAGGGAATGTAACCTAAAACCGGTTTAATTATCAACTCAGTTTAATCCGACAATTTTAGACAATTTTCAGAAAATTTGACGATCGGAGAAATTTACGAACTGAGAACGTCTCATCAAGTTTGTGAGTGACTATTAATTTTAAATTATGGTTTAAAAGCATATATTGTATGAATTTCACTAAATTATTTTAGAGTTTGCACATTTTACTAGATAAATTTTTTAAGTCAATTGTATTGAATGTTTATGATTCTTCGTGGCAAAAGTATGTTATATAATCATTTGATACATGATTTATGCTTTTACATATGATAGTAAGTATGATTTGATGTGTTTAAAGGTCAAAAATATTTTCACATTTTACGAGATATAGTAAAGTATGATTTAAGCATGCTTTAGTATTTCTAAATGAAATTCAAGTATGATTTGAATGATCTAAGTTTTATAAGTATTTCTTAATGAATACTCCAGCTACAGGTATTTCAGAACTATTTCAATGGTTTATGAGTATTTCAGTACAAGGATGTGTATTCATGATTGAGCCTGAGGCTAGTATAGTAAGTGTGAACACCAAAGTTTGTTGCTGTCATGAGCGTTGGATTCGCCCGACAATGGCATAGACGTTATGAGCGATGGCTTCGCTACAACGAAGATAGCACTGTCGTGAGTGTTAACTTGAAGATTTGAAATAGGTTTGGGGAAGGAGATCCGTACATCATTAATAGCAACAGAAAAGTGGACAGATGTTTTGCAACTTGTTGAAAAGGCTATGCGAATTGAACAAAGTTTAGATGAAGGAAGCATGACATGGGGCCCAGTCGAGTTGTTTCTACGACTAGTGGTTTTTGGAGATGTTTCTACGACTAGTGGTTTTCGTGGACGAGATCAGAGACTATTCACTCCAAGAGTTTCAGGGAGAATGGATTTTAAATCTCAATCTCATAGCCAGTCTTAAAGAGGAAACAGTAGAGGAAGTGCATTTTTGAGATAGAGTGAGAGAACTTTAAGTCGATCGACTGGATCATCGTCAGTGTCAAAGACAGGGCAAGATTCAGTATCCAATTCTCTAGAAATAAATATATGTAGTAGTTGTGGTAAAGCTCATAGAGGACAATGTTTAGCAGGAGAGGATGTTTGTTATCAGTGCAAGCAACTCGGTCATTTTAGAAGAGATTGCCCACAGCTGAGATCAGAAATACAGGAAAGGCGACAAATCCAATCACAGACAATAAGCCAGTCGAAATTTTCAGGGGCAGGAGGTGGAAGCTCTAGTGATGCTAAACAGAAAGGGGTTGCAGGACGACCTCATCAGCAAGGGAATGTGTTTTCCATGACATGACAGGAAGCAAAGAATGCACCAGACGTTATTACTGATACATTACTTGTTTGTGATTTACCTGCTTATGTTTTATTAGACCCTGGAGCTACACATTCATTTCTTTCTAGATGTTTATGGGTAAATTGAGTAGAATGATAGAATCACTACCAAATGACTTAATTATCTATACTTCTGTTGGCGATGTCGTATTGGTTACTGACATAAGTGGAGATTGTGATATATTAGTATAAAATGTCAGTATTTCTGTAGACTTGATACCTCTTGGGTTACAAGAACTAGATGTGATCTTGGCATGGATTTTATGTCTATGAATCATGCTACTATGGATTGCAACAGAAAATAAGTAACTTTCCGAAAATCAGGATCAACTGAAGTTGTTTTCAGAGGAGAATGGAAAATTGTTCCGCCATGTTTGATTTAAACACTTAATGCCGCCAAGATGTTGAGAAAAGGTCGCACGTCTTATCTTGCACACATAATAGAAATAGAGACAGAAAAGCTGAAACCTAAGGATGTTCCTGTGGTGAGAGAATTTTTAGATGTTTTTCCCGATGATTTATCAGAATTACCACCTGATAAAGAGATAGTTTACTATTGATCTTTTCCTTGGAACAACACTTATTTCTCAGACACCGTACAAAATGGTCCCGAGTGAGTTGAAAGAATTAAAGACACAATTACAAGAGTTAGTTCACAAGGGACACATTAGTCCTAGTGTGTCACCTTGGGGAACTCCAGTACTGTTTGTGAAGAAGATAGATGGCACACTGCGGTTGTGCATAGATTACAGACAGTTGAACAAGGTCACGATAAGTAATAAGTATCCTTTACCTTGTATCGACGATCTGTTTGACCAGTTGATAGGAGCATCAATGTTTTCTAAGATTGATTTGATATCAAGATATCATCAGCCGCAAGTCAAAGAATCTAATATTCCAAAAACAACATTCAGATAAAGATACGAACATTATGAATTTCGAGTAATGTCATTTGACTTCACAAATGCACCAGCGGTTTTCATGGATCTCATTAACAAAACTTTTCATTAATACTTAGATCAGTTTGTGATAGTATTTATTGATGATATACTGGTGTATTCTAATGATCGCAGAACTCATGAGAGGCATTTGAGAACAATGTTACAAACATTACGAGATAAGCAGTTGTATGCCAAGTTCAGTAAGTCTGAATTCTGTCTTGATCGTAATGTTTATAGGGCACGTAGTGTCAGGTGATGGAGTTAGTGTTGATCTCTAGAAAACAGAAGCTATTGTTAAATGGGAAAGACCTACCACTGCAACGGAGTACGCAGTTTTCTTGGTTTAGTAGGATACTACAGACGATTTGTGGAAGATTTCTCTAGAATAGCATTACCATTGACATCGTTGACTAAGAAGAATGCTACGTTTGAATGGTCAAAAAAGTGCGAACAAAGTTCTTAGGAACTAAAAAAGAGATTGATAACGGAACCTATTCTAACACTTTCAGTAGCAGGGCAAGAGTTTGAAATCTATTGTGGTGCATTCAGACAAGGTCTAGGATGTGTGTTGATGCAAGAAGGTAAGGTGATTGCTTATTCTTCAAGACAATTAAAGAAGCATGAATGCAATTATCCTACCAATGACTTAGAGTTAGTAGCTGTTGTTTTAGCATTGAAAATCTTGAATCATTATTTGTTTGGAGAAAAGTGTCATATTTTCACTGATCACAAGAGTTTAAAGTATATCTTTGATCAGAAGAAATTTTAAATATGAGAGAAAGAAGATGGCTTGAACTAATTAAAGATTACGACTGTTCTATAGAATACCACCTAGGAAAAGCCAATGTGGTTACAGATGCACTAAGTAGGAAGTCCAGATTTCCTAAGGATGTCTTGTGCCGTATGAAGATGATTTTTCTAAATGAGTTGAGAAGTTCTAGAGCAGCTATAACAGTAGAAAAGTCAGGAAGTTTGTTTGCTCAATTTGAAGTTCGGTCTTCATTAGTGTCTAATAGTGTGAAAAGTCACTCAGAAGATGCTCATTTGCAAAAGTTGTTTGAGAAATCCAAGCAAGGTAATAAAGCAGAGTTTGAGTTAAGATTTGATGGCGCTATTGTAAAACAAGGAAGGTTATGTGTTACCAACATTAAGAAACTCAAAGATGCCATATTAGAGGAAGCTCATAGTTCAACATATGCTATGCATCCAGGTACTACCAAGATGTACAAAACCTTAAAGAAGACGTATTGGTGGCCTGGAATGAAACGAGAGATTGCTGAGTATGTTGTTAGATGTCTGATCTGTCAATAAGTTAAACCAGTACGTTAGAGACCTGAAGTACTTCTAAATCCACTCCCGATACGTGAGTGGAAGTGGGAACATATCACTATGAATTTCTTATTTGGATTACCTCGTACTTCTAGTGGTTTTGATAGAATATGGGTGATTATTGATAGACTTACAAAGACAGCACGATTTATTCCGATTAAGGCAGTATTTACGCTAAATTAGCTAGCTAAGCTTTATGTTGACAGGATTGTGAGTCAATACGGACTCTCAAAATCTATAGTGTCAAACAGAGATCCGAGGTTTACATCGAAGTTCTAGCCAAGTTTGCAAAAGGCACTAGGGACTAAGTTATGATTCAGTACAGCTTTCCATCCTCAAACAGATGGACAATCAGAGAGAACCATCCAGACAGTTGAGGATATGTTGAGAGCATGTGGTCTACAGTTTAAAGGCAATTGGGATACTCACCTATCACTGATGGAGTTTGCTTATAATAATAGTCATCATTCTAGTATCGAAATGACACTTGCAGAACTCTAAAGACAGCTCAAGATTGTCAGAAAAACTTATCACTGATGGAGTTTGCTTTGTATGGTAAACCATGCAGAACTCCAGTATATTGGAATGAGGTAGGTGAATGGAACTTGATTGGTCCTGAGTTAGTCCATGTTGCGATAGATAATGTGAAAGTAAATAGAGAAAATCTAAAGACAGCTCAAGATCGTCAGAAAAACTATGCTGATGTAAGACAGAAAGATTTAGAGTTCGAAGTTGGAGATGGAGTTCTATTGAAGTTATCACATGCAAAGCTACTGAGAAATAAGATCTGGATAGAAAAGAACAGGTACTGAGAAATAAGACAATTCCGCTCATAAAAGTTCTTTGGAGACAACATGGAGTGGAAGAAGCGACATGAAAAACAGAAGATCACATCAGAAGCAAGTACTCATTTTTGTTCCAGTAAAGGTTTTTGAACTTCGAGGACAAAGTTTTCAAAATGGGGTGACAGTTGTAATACCCGACTCTTGTACTTCAAGTTGGTTGTTGTAAAAATATTAATAAAATAATGGAAGGGCATTTTACTAATTTTGTTAAATAAAAAAAGTGGCAAAAGGGTAATTTTGTGTTTTTTTCAAAGAGAAAAAGAAAAGAAAAAGAAAAAGACGCAAGAAAATATTCTAATCATTATTATGATGATGATGATGATTATTATTATTATATTAAAAGTGGGAGGATATTATCATTTATTTAAAAAACAAAAAAAAGAAAAAGAAAAAGAAATTGATATATTTTTTAAAACTTGTGCCAAAGGGATAAAGAATGAAAAAGGGAACTTGAATATTTTATTTTATCTTAATTCCTTCTCCAATTTTCTAATTGGATGGTTAATAGACAAGAATTTGTCTTTAAATTATGTAAGTTGACTGAAATTTAGGAGAAGAAGGAGAACGAAGAAAGGAAAACCCGAGAGGAGAGAAAAGAAAAATTTAGGCAGGCAAGAATGGAACACAGTGGGAAAAAGTGAGAAATTGAGCTTCAATTCGTGACCAAATTGAATGCAATTTGAGTCTAAAGTATTTAGAAAAGAGAGAGGAAGCTAAAGGACGACTCAATTTGAAGAAATTTGAAGAAGTTCCTCTTTGATTTCGTAACAATTAATTTGATTAATTTCAGCTGAAAGTGACAAATTTAAAGTTTGAAAATTGTAGCAAAACTCGTCGAAAAACAGAGCATTAAAATTTTCAGCTTGAATTTCCGGGGATTGAGAGCAAATTGGATGGCCAAATCTTGAGGTAATGTAGTTTAAGTTATGGGTAATTGATTTGTAATGGTTAAATCGTCCAATTTTGGCTAGAAAAGAGTAATTTGTTGCGAAGTGTCGCCAGAGTTGTGGCCGGAAACTTGGTTCAAAATTGGGGAAAATTCAAAGGTTGAGATGATATTTAGAATTGTCGATCATTAAAAGTGCGTCATTAAAAGTCCTTGTCATTCCTTGTCGTCATTGAAACCAGAAGACATCATGCATATCTTGCTTAACCCAATCAGTAAATTATTGTTAAATGCACATTTTACCCTAGCCTGAGGAGATAATTAAGGAGTATTTAGGGAATTTAACCTAAAAACGGACTAAGTTATCAACTCGTTTTAATCCGTCAATTTTGGACAATTTTCAGGAAATTTGACGATCAGAGAATTTTGTCAACCAAGAATGTCTCATCAAGTTTGTAAGTGACTAAATTATGATTAAAAGCATGTATTATTTTCGAGTTTGCACGTTTTACAAGATAAATTTCTTAAACGAAATGTATTGAATGTTTATGATTCTTCGCGCCAAAAATATTTTATATAACGATGAGATACACGATTTATGATTTTACATATAATAGTAAGCATGATTTGATGTGTTTAAAGGCCAAAAATATTTTTACGTTTTACGAGATTACAGTAAAGTATGATTTAAGCATGCTTTAGTATTTCTAAATGAAATTTCAGTTGATTTGAATGATCTAAGTTTTATAAGTATTTCTTAATGAATACTTTAGCTAAAGGTATTTAAGAACTATTTAAGTGATTGAGTCTGAGGCTAGAATACTAAGTGTGCACACTAGAGTATGTTGATGTCCTGAGTGTTGGGTTCGTTCCACCATGGCAAAGAAATTGTGAGTGGTGGCTCCGCTACAACGTAGATAGTCCTTTCGTGAATGTTGAGCTTGCTCCACTATGACAAAGACGTTGCTGATGTTGGCCCCACTGCAACCTAGATTTCACTGTCGTTAGTGCTAGGTTCGCCCCACTACGACAAAGACATTATAGATGCTCACCCCACTATAACGTAGTATCACTGTCGTGTATGTTGAGCTTGCTCTACCATGACAAAGACATTGTTGGTACTGATCCCATTGCGACGTAGTTATCGCTGTCGTTAGTGTTGAGATGACTTCACTACGACAAAGACGTTGGGAGTGTTGGATTTTCTCCACTACAACATAGTTAGAGGATCACACATGACTTGTTAAAGTTTTCAGTTACTCATGACTTGTAAAGGTTTCAGATACAGATTATTTGCAAAAGATTTCAGTTAAGAACTGTTTTATGAAAGATTTAGAAACACGTAGCATTGCAAAGTTTATGATACATTTCAGCAGTAGAATATTTATGTATTTCCAAAGCATGTGATTTCTAAAATACGTTATCTGAAGTATTTCCAAGTTTATGAATGATTTCTAAAGTATGTTGCTTATAAATTGTCACTCACTGGACGTTAGCTCACTTTTTCAAATGTTTTCTCACTTTTCAAGTAGAGATTGTGATTTTCGAGCCTGGCTATTGTTGCCTATTTGCTGTCAAGTTTTGAGTTTTGTTTTAGGTCATAATCATGACTTTTTATATGCATGTTTTGGTCTGTAAAGTATTATAACAAGTATGTTGGGTGGTATGGGACACCTAAGAGACAAGTTGTGTATGTATATTTTGTTTACATGTTTATCAGTTATTTCTCCTACATGTTTTTCAAAGTACAATAAGTTAAGCCGCAGTGAGTAGGTTAAGTTAGGAGCGTTACTTACTGGCTTCACGCCATCTCTTAGGCTAAGAGTAGCGAGTCTAGGAATGGGTGTGACATATACAATGAGTGAAAAATACATAAAAAAATAACCTAGGGGATCAGTAGGAGCACCTAGACATCTCAACTAGGTTGACACCCTTAGTTCTTTCATCATATCTGTACAAAGAGATATAGATAAATAGTAGTAGAAGATGCCACAAAAAGGAACAATATGAATTTGTAGGATAAGACAAACAAAAACAAAAACCATACAATATAATCTGAAGGGAAAATGCTAGAAAATAGCTGAGAAGAGGTGTTGATATTCTCTACGAAGGCCCAGTGGAACTTGGGGCTTGATGTTGAATGTTTTTACTACGCAGTGGAAATGATAGCATGCAAATTTAAACAAAGGTTATGAATGGAATAAGCCTCAAAGAACTTGTGGAGAGTACATCATGCTGCCGTATTTCTGTTAGTAATGTACTCATTTCTTTGTTGTGGAAGGTTCTTTGATTTCGTTCAAACCAAATTTTAGCAAGGATAGCTTTTGATAGGTTAACCCAAACCAGTCTAAATTTCTTTATTACTAGAGGGCTCAAGAAGATTTGATGAGTATTTGTGTTGAATGAGTTTTTGAAGACCCATGTCGTATCAAAGATTCCAAAGAGCTTTTTCCAGCATTGTGCAGAGTAAGAACAGGTGTTGTAAGTATTCACTCTCATTCTTACACAGTGGCCATATTGAAGGAGATACGGAGCAATTTGGCATTTTCTTTTGCAATGCATTTGCACAGTTTAGGGATCCATAGATCATAATCCATAAGAGGATGTTGGTTTTTCTTGGACCTTTGGATTTCCATAGAGCTTTGTACAATTCATTTTCCAATAGGGATGACACTAAGAGCTATCTTGTTAGGGATTTGACTAAGAAGGCTTCATTTGCTTCTAAATATTGTTTTCTTCTATCAAATCTATCAAAAATTCTTTGGGATGACAAAAGGATCACTAAAATTTGGAACTCAAGGATCTTATTATCTTTAACAAGTCATCTAAAAACGATGGACCAGGAGGATATCTCAAAGTTCCAGTTTATAGCGATGGATCCTCTTGGGAGGAGGGCAATTCTAAATAGGTAATGATACTTAATATTTAAAGGAAGATTAGCAATCCATCTATCGGTCTAGACAAATGTGTTTAGTTTTTCACCATCAAATAACGTTCAGAAGTTCGACTTTAATAGTTCCCAAAATTTTAATAAAAACTCAACCGTAAATTCGTATGGGCCTGGAGCTTTTCCCTTTTTGAGTGCCTTCACATCCAATTTAATTTCTATCTTTGAAAATCTAGATGTAAGAAGAGCGTTGTAATTGGTTGTTACACATGACTATTTGATGTGATGTGGCGAAGACCGATAATTCTAGTGTTCAACTTTTCATTGAATCCCAAAATTAAACTTTCAATCCCTCTAAAAGAATAAGTTGACACTCCTTGGTCATCTACCAATTCAGTGATTAAATTATTCTTTTTTTGATAGCTAGAAACCAAGGGAAGAAACTTGTATTTTTGTCTCCCAATCTTAGCCAATTAACCTTACTTTCCTATATTAAATTTACCTCATTCAACCTGTAAAAAGATATCAATTCAGCCTTAGAAAATGTTACGTTATCAATTTCAAGAGTAGTAAGTTGGGATGCTTTAGCTAAGAAATCTCAGTTTCCAATTTCATTCAGTAGCTCATCCTCTCTACAATTTTGTTCTTCCTTAAAGACAACAAGCCAAACCTTCTTCAACTTAGGGCTCAAGATAAATCTTGTCCATCTGTTGAAGTGGAAAATTGAAGATGCTTGACCAAAGATTTTACTGGGAAAATTGAAGATGCTTTTGCTTTTTTCCTTTTGGATATGATGAGGTCGCTAAGGGGTGTCGACCTAGTTGACATGTCCAGGTGCGACTACTGATCCCAAACTTTTGTAACTCTTGTATAACCATCTTGTACGTTGAGTTATTGTCTCTTTTTATCAATTAATAAATAGATCTGTTTCTGTTTAGAAAAAGGATTTTACCGAGAAATGCTCATTTGATTCGGAGGACCAAAATCTCCAATCAATCCTATCCCTTACAAACCTTCTTGCCAAAAGCCTCATTAGAATTTAGAACTCACACAATTCCACATCTTTCAAATTTTTTTCTAGACAAAACTTCCCATGAATGGAGCATGGAGTCCGTTTGATCCTCTGTTGTTAATCCTTTAAGCTTTAAGGCTATGTGAAAGAGTTTCGAAAATGGCAACTTTATAGCAATCTTTTCAATCCAATGATTCTCCCTGCAACAAATTTTGCTGCCATTTCTAACACTAAAAACGGCTAAAACCTCCACTTTCCTCCAAGCTCTCGAGATGCTAATCCATGGACTTCTCAAGCTATAAGTAACATTCCTCCTAGTGTGCCAATTATAATGATTTTGTCTATGAACACTACTTATTACTGTTCGGTTTTATGTCCTAAAACTCGTAGATAGTAAATGTAAATCGTTGACCGTTATTAATAAAGAATAATGGCTCCCCTTATCCTTATAAGTATATCGACATCATGGCCGCCATGACTAATGACATTGAATCTCACCCTAAAATGAGTATTTAATTAATGTCTCAATATAAGTTTCCTTGTCCTCGTATAACTATCAAGTGTTTGGCTTGTTTTATGTATCAATCTTCTTTTTTCTTAAGCGTGAATTGTGTATCTTTGCATGCTACTTTACTTCTTCTTGGGTTTTGTTATAGGGGAGACAAAACTTGGAGCCCAAAACTTTCAACCCTAGTTTATTTAACACCAACTAGATAAATAACATTTTTGAAGTTTCATTTGGAAAAAAGGCGAATTAAATTTTACATTGCAAAAATAGCAAACGAATGAAAAATAAATTAAAAAGAAATTATCGAATGTCAATCATACCCCTAAGTCTAGTTTCTACAGCCAACTCTTCATCTTTCAATGGCTATAATTACACTTTAATAACACCCTGACATAACCGTCTAATCACACTAAAAACCTTTCATCTCAAACAATTTTGAAACACCATCACGCATTCCCTTCATCTTCAAGGTCGAAAAAGCCATGCATCTTCAACACGCAAACCCTTCTTCTGCAAATCCTCCATCTTCGATCTTCCATCTTCAAGGATCCATTTTTATTTTTCAAGCTCAAAATATAAGTTCTTCACAAACTCACCATTCAATCTTCAAAACTTTCGAGCAAAATTTCCATACATTTGCATTCTCAAACCCTAAACGACCATTGTCAAACATAAATTTTATCTTCATACATTTGCATACTCGATTCGTAACCTTGCACGCTCAGAAAAAAAACTACCAAAATTCCATGTTCAAGAAACTAAATCTCCAGCATTCCATCTTCGACCATAGCATTCCACCTTAAGACATTTAGACGCTAGCTCTCGATTCAACATTTTTTTATTGAAGATGTAGAACATTCTTTTCAACAATTTTTTTCTCAAAAAAACACAATATTTCATTATCTTCACCATTTTCATTCTATTAAGAGGAGATAGTAAATTTATATGACAAAGTATTAGATTAATTATTTTTAAAAATATATTGAGATTTGGGCGCTTTATCTAAAAAGAACACAAGATTTTAGCCTATTTTGTTGGGATAAAAAATGAAATCCCTAAATCGATTTTAAAGCACTCTATTTTTTGTAAACTTCTATGGGAAGAAACAAGAGAAGATCATGACGAATTCAAGGAGCAGTGATCGTTTGAAAGGTTCTAGAGTGATTGGAAAGAAGATTAAAAAATATGATGAAACTTTAAGTAGTGAAGACAAGGTATTATCTATAAAAACAATTATGATTTTGTATCTCAGCCTATTAATCGATTATCTGTGTTCATAGCAACTAAAAGATCCAAAGTAAAAGAAAAAATAAAAAGGAAAAAAATTGAACTAGTGGGTGTTGTAAGTGGAACTACTAAAAAAATAAGACAAATAAGAAGGTAACCAATTTTTTTTTTCTTTTAATTCATATAAAAACTATCAAGTAGAAAATTCTATAATATATGAACATTGTTTTACATAATATAAAGCAAAAAACATAAGAAAAAAGAAAATAGAAGGAAGTTGTTCCCAAACCATAAAGCAAAGATATCGGAGAAAATGAGGTAGTAACCAATATAATTAAAACTTATTGTGGCTGGCTGAATAACATGCAATAATTGCAAATATTATGTGTTGTGACTGTTTTATGTTACTTGAATTATGGCTGGCTGAATAGTTAAGTTCTACTTGAATATTTAAGTTTAAGTTTGGATAAGTTTAATTACAACTTATTGTGGTTGGCTGAATATGCATAGAAGAACTAGAGATATTATGTGTCGTGGCTGTTTGTCGTGAATTGTATTGTGGTTGACTGAATATATAAGTAGCTAGTTTGGATAAGTTTAATTAAAACTTATTGTGGCTGACTAAATATGGATACAAAAACTTCAAATATTATGTGTTGTGACTGGCTGCATTAAAACTTAATATCTAGTTTTGATAAGTGTAAGAAAATCATTCTAATAAGACATTATAATATAGTAATCATTATGGTTTTTATTTTCTTAGGATGCCTTATACCTAAAGCAAAGATCAAAGAGGAGTAGACTGCTGAGGACAAACCTTGAAACTAAATTGGATGTAATTGAAAAAATCTAAAGAAAAACTGGGAGATTGTAACGTCTCAGGTTTTTAACCTTAACCCAAGGTCGTTACGTAAGTAAAAATCATTGAAATCCATTTTAGAAGCAAAAGCAAAACCAAACAAAAAACTTTAATTTAATCCATATTAAATAGTAAAGAGTTTCCAAAACGTTTAATCAATCAAACAAATGGAAAAGATAAGAAAAGAACCTAGACGGGATCCCTAAAATAGTTTTCTAAACCAAAAATCATTACGATAAAAAAAAACAACAAAAAGTTTACTCTCTAAGAAAACAAATGCCAAATAACCGTAAGCGGAAGAAAATAGGTCTCCAGGTCCATCCTGATATGGTCACTGGTTATACATGCCCCTCGCCGGTCCATTCTTACCTTTGCCTGAAATAAAACATAGAAAGAATGAGTATAAAATACCCAGTAAGGAACAACCACTACAGACTCCACTGGATGACCGTTAACTTCCCCTAATGGCTTGTACTTTACGACACACAGATGAGTGGTTTAGTACTGAAAAATATGTCGGAACAGGCTTCGTACAGACCCCCTTCACGACCTTGTCAAAGCAAATTGCCACATGGGCTTGCCCTCGAAACGAACGTCGGAACAGGCCTCGTACAGACCCCTTTCACGACCTTAAGTGACGATACGCCACACAGGTCGGTCGACAATACGCCACACAGGCTAGTCGATGAAACGCCACACAGGGGGGTTAAAGATCACCTTCTTACGAGCACAATCTATACTAGCATGATTAGCAGCCAGCCAATCCATGGCTAGTATCAAATCAAAATCTCGCATATTCAGTACTAGCAAGGTGACATCTAGCACATGACTCGCTATCTCTATCTGAGAAGACTTAACCTTCTTCTCAGACAACATGATTTCTCAAGATTGAGTAGTCACAAACAAGACAAAATCAAGAGGTTCAACCTCCAAATATGCATGCTCCACAAAGACTGAAGATATATAAGAATGCGATGACCCAAAATCAAAGAGAACTAAAGCATAGTGCCCCAAGATTGGGAGCGTACCTGTCATTACCATGTCAGCCTTCTCTGCTTCTTCCCGGTTGGTGGGGAAAACTCAACCCTGTTGCTTGTTCTCACCTTCCTGGGATGTGCTAGCTGACTGATTCCTGGTGGTTGTCGAAGAAGCATTAGGACATTGGTTTGCTATGTGCTATGGCTGCTTGCAAGCAAAGCAAACCTTATCCAGCGCCCCACATTTACCCTTGTGCCTTATCCCACACCTACGACAAGGCTGTGGCTCCCTGCGGCATCGGCTCCTGTAAACTGTTCTCGATGGTGACCTTGTGCTTCTCCGGTCCTTTGACTCTTCCACGAAATATCTGTTGGCTTGCTCTCAGCCTTTCGCTTCTATCCAAAAGAGAATTCCTTCTCAGATGATTTCCTTGGGACTTCCTCATCTCAATCACAGCCATTTATAGCATGGCGCTGGGCTTCTGCTTGCATGGAAGGATTAAACGACCTGACAAAGCCACGGATGTCCCTCTCAGGCCTCTCACAAACCTCTCCGCACAGGCCACCTCAGTTGCGACCAATTCTGGAGCAAAGCGGGACAAAATGTCGAACTGCTGATCATAATCCTCCACAGACATCTGCCCTTGCTTTAGATCTAAGCTCGCCTGACAATTAGCGTCTCGATGGTTAGCAGAGAAAAACTTCTCATAGAAACACGTTTTAAACTGCTCCCAAGTAATGTCGCGGGAGTTTCCGCCCAATCTTTTCTCAACAGACTTTCACCAGACAATGGCCCAGTCCCTGAGCATAAACGCTGCACACTAGATCTTCTGGTTGTCCGGACAGTTCATATAACGAAAGATGTCCTTAATCGAGGATAACCATAATTCTGTTGCCAAGGGGTCTTTCAGTGACCCATCTAATGTTGCAGGATTATACTTCCGAAAATCTCTCAGATGTTTTGCCTCTGCCGACAGACGATCCGACATATCCTTCGGTACTACTGGTGCAGCCTGATCTGTGACAGGTGCAGTCGGAGCAGGTGCGGCCGGCTAATACTGTGTCATAGCTGCCGCCACGGTCGTTGCAATAGTTTGCCCCACTGAGATGTTAAAGCAGCCAGATCGAATTGTTTAACAGGTGCGACGGGGCCACAGCTGGCCCAGCTGGTTGACCTCGACCTGCTCCTCGTCCACCCCGTCCACCTCCTCTAGTACCCCGATGCGGTGGCATTTTTCTAAAACCATCACCACGTTAGAAGTACGAAACCAAACCTTGCTGAAACAACAAATAGAAGGACTGATGGACAATCATGGTAAATCAAATAAAAAAAAGATAGAAAAGAATGTATAGAATAAAGTTGATAGTGAAAAAATCATGATATGTAGTATAATTCTATAAATTATGTGATTTAATTAGGCCGCTGCTGACTTCAAAAATACACTTGATAGTATAGATGATGGGAAAAAATGAACAGAATATAGATTCTAAGGGCTCTTATGGGGTCGAAAAAACCAAACTAAGAAAAGATGATAAAAATGAACGAAATGGAGGAGAAGAAAATACACAACACCAAACAACAGTTTCTATTCTAATAACCCCACAAAAAAAAAAAAGAACAAGGAACAAGAACAATGTGCATCAAAGATGGAGAAGGTGGAAACAAAAGCTACAAGGTAATAATACATAACCTAATCTTGCTTAAATAAAGAAATAAATGACTGATAATATGTGTATATAATGTAATAGCATGTTGAAGACCCAAACAATATAATTGACAATGTAATAAGTTCAATTAATGAGGATGAGATATATGAAAGAATGTCGAAGCAACCAACAACAAAATCTATTGTGAGGGTATGCAAATTATCTTGATTTTAAATTGTATGATTAAACTTAATAATAAATGTACAGCTAGTAAAATGTTTTACTTTACCCACTTATAGGATTCAATCGTTGGAGAACCAAAAAATGAAGCATGTAACATTCGTCAATCGAAGGGCACCAAACCAATAGTATCAAATAAAAAGGGTTGAAAGAAAGTTTAATATGATTGACAACAACTTTAAGTCATCACAAATCATCCTACGACATGTAAGTCTAAATAATTAAACTGTAATTATAAATTTCTAACGCACTTGGCCAAATATAAGAATCATACTAGGAAACTGAGTTATTTCTTCTTAATAGTTGGGTATTAATATAAAAGAATTACATAATATTAAAGAAGCAAATGACCAACGTAGAGCTGCCAAATCACGAAAATTAAGGGAAAGTAGAAATACAACAATGGAAAGAATTTGGATTGATGCTTTGAGAACGATAACTGACAGGATTGAAAGAAAATGTAGATGAAAATGCACCATCATTTGATTTTCATTTGAGTTAGGCATAAACGAATGTATGAACTTGTTTGTTGGATGAATTTATGTTTTTGTTGGATGAACTTATTTTTTTTGTAATTGAAACTTTTCACCTATATTTCTTACTCTTTTTTAGCATTGTAACTCTAAATTTAATGTTAATTGGTACTTTAATTCTATAGTGATATTAACATACCATTATGGGCTTTAATTAGTGTTTTTCTGGTAACATCGTGTTTGTGTTTAAACGGCTTCCTAAATATAATTATTGCAATTATTTTTTAAATGTAATTCCTTTCAACCATCGTATGAATTAATGAAACTAAACTACTTTTATGTATCTATTGAGGTAATGCTAAATATTGAGTATAAGTAAATTTGAATTAACACAGAGCGCATGATAAATTTGAATTTGAATTATTTTTGTGTATGTATTTAGCAAGTTCCAACTGAAACACAAAGGACATGATAAAAACAAGATCGAACAAGGAATTGATATTACTTGTAATTATGGCAAGTAAAACACAACAATTAAATGAGAAACTAAATTGAGAAAGCAATATATTGATCCAAATAGATATATAGGCCTTACGATTTGATAATTACAATGTAACTATTACTGCAAATATAGAAGGCAAGAGCATATGAAGTATATATATCATAAACATAATTAAAATATCAATGTTTATAAGTAGTTGTCACAAAATATCTACAAATGTTCAAACAAAAAATACGAAGTAATAGTTCAAAACACATATAAAAACTCAAATTCAACTAGGTTTGGATTTATACATGCCCTTGAATTGTGACCCCTACCCCCAAAATGAGACTCTAGTGGTTCAGGACATCTCTCTTTCAAGGAGGCAGCGGGGATTCGACTTCCCCTGGGGGTAGGGTACTACGAAAGGAAGTTGATCATGGATTATCAACAAGCTTGGAATTGATTCTTCCCGGGTCGATGCCCGAGCGGTTAATGGGGACGGACTGTAAATTCGTTGGCAATATGTCTACGCTGGTTCAAATCCAGCTCGGCCCAATAATTCGCGTATCCACCATAAAATGATATAACCTATTTGTCCTTCTACAGAAATGCTTAACTTGATATGAAAGAATAAAAAAAAAAACTCTTTTTTTATTTATTGACAGATTTATTATCAATCAATTTGAGAATAACGAAAAAATGACTATTAATCCATGCTTCTTACACTAAAGTACATGTCTCCACCCATATCAATCTATTACTATTGTCTTCCCATTCTCTAAGCACGATATGATTCTCTTTTTTCTTGGTCCTCCAGATGGACTTTTGACTTGAAGAGGACGTATGCGGTCCTCATTCAAACTATATAGACTTAAATTTGTTGCACAATACCAATATGTCGTGTCTTCTTGCTATATAATAAAATTGAATTGAAAACACGAAAAATATTATGTATGTATGATTCAATTCCAAGGCTCCGAAAAGACAAGATACTACAAGCATGGAAGCATGGTATATCATCTAGATCCCAATGATGACAGAGACAATTGTGGGTGAGGATATTAACCAAAAACTATTTGGTCCCATTATCAAACTCATGTTGGTTGATAGAATATTTCTGTAAAATAAGTATTCCAATAATTATAACTAGTGTAATATTCATATGATAAATTAAATAAATATACAAACAACTAATTAATAACTCACATGCATTGACCTACTATCCCTTAACGCTTTTTCTAGCACATCTTTTGCACATGATGTTAGTTTTGAACATTGAAAACTAGCATTACTACGATGTTCATAACATCATCGATGAATCAAACTTCGAGTAAATTCAAGAAAACCAAAAACAGGTAGCTCACGTGCTTCCTTGAGAGTCTTGTTGAAACTTTCATATATGTTTGTGGTCATCAAATTGTATCTTTTCCTTGTACAAAATGTCTTGCACCATTTATGTTAGCCTAATTCTTCTAATTCAATTTTAATTAAAGGAAAAATACCATCAAACTGCCTCATGTAATATTCATAACTAGTAGTTGTATATGTCGTAGCACAACTATAGAATGGTCCTTGAATTGGAGCTAACTTGTACGTTTTCTTAAGATTCTTAAGTATGTGAAAACAACACAATCCTTGTTCAGCTGAATTATATACAACACTAATAGCCTTTGGAATATTCTTATGGCCATCAGACACAATTACAAAATCATTACACTCACCAAATGCAACGTTTAAATTTTGATAAAATCAACACCATAAATCATCATTCTCAGAATCAATGATCGAAAATGCAAAAGAAATAATTTTTGAGTTACCATCCAATGTAGACACAGCTAGTATAGTACCACAAAATTTGTTCTTCAAGGTTGCCCCATGAACTAAAATGATGGGAAAGCAATACTCTCATGCATGAATTGCAGGAGCAAGAGCCATAAAATAGTACTTGAATATGCCTTCATCATTGGCTTCTTGTGCTGTATATGTACATATCAAAAGTTAAATAAAAAAGTAACCATAGGTCAATAAATGGATGGTAGTCTGTGCTAGCATAATTTAATTACACTATAATTAGAAAATAAAACCTATATGGATTCTTTTCAATCAAATCATTAGAGAATGTGGACAGAAAAACATATGATGACTCTAAAGACCCATGAACTGAATTTAATGCAAGCTCACGACCTCTCAAAACTTCATCATAACTGACATTAGCCTCATATTTTCTTTTCATGAAACTTATTACATCATAGGGACGACATGGATTCATAAACTTCATATTGAAGAATCACTTCATACACTCAGAGTAATCCATAAAGTAGCTTGATTATGAGCAGGCTTTACAATGTCAATAGCGCAATTATGAACATTGTTAAACTACTGAACAATCCATAAACCACTCTTTTTATAAACAGACAATCTAAGAAACAATCCACAAGAAGTGTCTTTGCAAGAAATTTCAAGAGACGTTCAATTAGAGCAAGTAGTTCTAAACTCAAAAACTATGTTTAATAACAAACAAATACATTGTTTTCTTTAAGGAATCATTGCTGTTAAACATGAACCTTCTTTTATGTTGAAGTCTATATCACATGAATCCAAATATATTAAGTCAATGAAATTAGATGTACAATTGAAACTACTCGATGAGGAACCAATATCATTGTTGTTGGACCTAGAATACATTGAAATAAGAGAATTTGATGAACAAGAAGGGACATGATCGACAACAAAAGAAACATCATTAAAGGAGGAACCTGAAACAAAGGACAACAACCATAATACATTTTTGCACTACTACAAAAAATAGTTTACTTGACACTTTGAATTTAACATTACTTGACGGTTTTATACAATACCGTTAAGTAATGTTAAAAACAGTAAAAGATAAACAAATGGAGGAATAACAAAGATTTATTTTTGGAATATTTTTAATACTTGACGCTTTTTACTTGTCAAGTTCAATTATTTTTGCTTGACGGGTTTTAACAGTCAAGTAATATTGTTTTAATTGAATTTTTTGATAAAAAAATTCATTACCCAACTTTCCCCTTATTTTTTTTACTTTCTCTCTTATTTTCTTTCTTTTCCTCTCCTTTCTTTTTATCTCCAGCTTTCTCATAATAGTCCTATACGCTCACGACTGCTTCGAAGAACGCTTGAAAAATTGATGACGATTTGAAGAACGCTCGACGATCAGAGCTAAAAACTCTTCCATCTCAAAATGCGCCTAATCTGAAGACTGCGATGACGACTGCCCCGACCCTCCATCTTATGACTCGAACGATCTAAAGAACGGTCAGCGATCAGATCTGAAGAACACTTGACGATCTGAAGACTCATCCATCTCACGACTACTATGACCCATCGCTTTATTTGAAGACTGCGACGATGACTTCTCCGACCCAAAACCACGACGACTGCCACATTCTTGTTCTCAATGTCGTTGTCGTGTGGTAATCCACCTCTTTTAAATGTTTTCTCTTAGAATCTAATTACGAATGGACTTTTTCGATGCAGTTAATTCATATATGTTTATGTTTAGTTTCAAGTTTTGTAATTAATTCATATAGGTTTACCTTTAGTTTCACTCCGACAAAATTGAAATCGTTTTATGAATTAATTTTGTCTATTTATTATTGTAATTTTCTTTTTTGAATGATCTAAATACATTTGTTTATCCTCATCTTGACATCGTTATAGACAGATCAATGGGAAAAAATAGGTGCAAATATCTAAAGGTTGGTTTACCAGCCCATTACATATTATATATATGCCACTATAGTTAGTTTATCTAGTATGTGGAATATGAAGTTTTCATATCCAGAATGTTAGATGACATTCGATTTATTTAAAAGAATGTAATAAAAAAAGCATCTACCCAATATGTTAGAGGTACTTTAGATTGACGTAAAAGAGATAGACTACAACTTTTTCACATTTGACAAAAATCACAAATAGGTTGAACATTCCAACATATAACATTTAGTAATTGAGAATCAGCATGACACAATCAACCCTTGATCATTTAAATGTCCCATGATTTGGTTCCATATTAAGTAGTTTGCTTTTTTTTTTCTATCTACTGGTTGCAAGGTACACCTGTTGAGTTTGGTAATCTTACTCATACAATGCATATAATCTTTCTTGTTTGTTACATTTACCATATATGTTTCCTTGTTTGTACTTGACAACAAAAACAGTAACATGAAATGTTATTAGACAATCATTATCTATGGTAAGTTTGTTGTAGACATTTTTAGAGGTATTTCCTTAGTTTGATAAGATGGTCAAATCTATTATAACAGTGAAGTGTCTTGTGGTTTAGTTTACCACATATTTGAAATTGTACTTTTTTCTTTGCGATTCAAACTTGGGTTGCTGTCGATTCTTGAATACTGTTGCGTGAGAGAGTTAGGATTTTGATATTGCATTTCATTTCATCCAGAGTCATCGGCTTTTCTACTACAGTTGTAACTTCTACATCTCCCACTACCCTTTCCTCTTTCCCCAAGTAAAGCTTGATTCTGGTCTATAAGTTGTGATTTTCCTTCCCCTGTCTCAACACTTAATTGCAATTCATGGTTCTTTAATGCTAACACAAACTGATTCTCCATCATGCAAGTTTGTCACAAACAACTCTTTTGAATTTGTTTAGTTTAAGTCTTTAACTTTTTTTCTCCTTTTTGGGAAAATTTGCATCGATTTATTGTGTAGGTTACCAAATCAAAGTTGGGTAAGCCTGTAAGACTACTTAAAGGTAGCATAGTTTTATTGGTATGTTAGTCTTGGATTTGTTTCTACAATTTCTTGTGTTTACATATTCTTACGTTTGTTCTGGTAAGGGTTTGGATTTGATAAGTTTCAAGTTGTCAAATCATGTGAGAAGTATATTGTTAATATCTTATGGCCATCCTGCGGTTATGATTGCCAATAAGTTTTAAAATACACTTTGACCCTTTTTAAATGTTTTTGAAATATTTTGCAAGTTTCGGGAGATGGGTAGATCATTGGGTACTTTATTAAGTTTTGTAAGTTGTTGGAATCTTGGACACTTGTTACAAGCTTTTGGAAAACTTACATATTTTACGTTTTAAAGTATAGTCGGGCACTTTCTAAAAGGTTTTTGAAATATTTGGAAACTTAGACTCTTTTGGTTCTTTTGAGATATGGAAGTTGCACTTAGACATTTTTAAAATGTTTTGAGAGTGAAAGTGTCACTTAGACATGTCTTATATAGTTTTTAGGTTTGGTTTGAGCTAAGTCTTAAGGTCTCATTTAATGGATACTTGGAATTCTTTTAGTAGGGTAGCAGGTAAGTGTAATTCTACATGAGGAATATGTTGTGTTCTAGATGGTTAGTAGGGTATGCACTTAGCTATACTATATTTATTGTCATTTAGACACAGAAAGGTCTAATTTTTTCCCAACCTTTTTCTTATATTTATAGGTTTGATAGTCATGGTGATACTTTGTTGTGTTTCTATCTTCATTCTTTTGATACCTTCTGCTTCTTCACATGGTCCGGATCAGCCTTCTCGCTTGCAAGGTGTGACTACTTGTCTTCTTCTTCTTCTCCTTCTTAGAAATGAAGTTCAAAATGTTAGAAGAAGCTGCAATAGTGGATGAGAAGGTACGTTTGAGAGTGCTTTTAAAATAAGTCATTTTGACATAAATTACTTTGAGTAAACTATTCAAGAACCATAGTAAAAAGAGTGTTCAATATTAAAGCTCTTGTTTTTGTTTTCATTCTCTTAAAAGTGGTTTTAATGTCACCTTGACAATCATTCTCGCTTAAAATGCCCTTTATTTCGAACACCTAGTCAAATTAACTGTAACATCCAAAATTTTCAGAATCAATCGGGTCGATACTCGACAAAATCCATAATACCTTTTAAAACCAACAGTGAATAAAACGACTCATTTTATTTAAGAAAACAATAAAACAAGTTCAGAAGAGTAATTCAGATGTTTTAAAAAAAATAGCAAACAAAAACTTGAGAAAACATTTTTAATGGGATCCCTTATATTTCAAACAAGTTCAACAAGGAAAACATCAAAACTAAACGAGGTAAAACAAAACCATAAAGTTCTAGAAAATATAAAAAATCACAGCACAGAAGCATGTCATCCATGTTGTCCCCGTGGCGTGGTCAATGATATTTCTTGTCCCTCGTCGATCTCCCTTTACCTTTGCCTGAATAACAAAACACACATAAGGGTGAGTATATAAATATATCCAGTAAGAAGCTCTCTACCGGCCCCACTAGGTAGCTGTTGATTCTCCATTAAGCTAGTAATAATGGTATTCTTGTCCCTCGTCGATCTCCCTTTACCTTTGCCTGAAAAACAAAACACACATAAGGGTGAGTATATAAATATACCGAGTAAGAAGCTCTCTACCGGACCCACTAGGTAGCTGTTGTTTCACACATTAATAATGGTCGACAATGGAATCCCATATCAGCCAAAATGCAAGGGTCAACCTAGAAACCTGTGGAAAAACATGCAAAATAGTCTAGTGTATCATCGGGTCACGTGCCACACAACAGCGAACCCTTCCCACTACTTGGTACAACAAGTGACCCGTAGACAGAAACCACAACACTAGTCCAACACACAACATTAGCCAGTAGTCATGCTTTTATGTTTCATACAGTCATAAAGAAAAGTACCACACGTGCTAGTTATTATCCACAAAAATAGTTAAAACATAGGATACAAAGTCCACACAACATATATAACCTAGGTAGCATGGTGCCAGTCATTATGCATAACAATAATAACTATACTCTATGTTACAAAGTCCATACATCATGTATAACATTGGTAGCATAGCGCCGTCGTTATGCATAACAACAAATTTATCTTACGTTACAAAGCCCACCCAACATATATAACATAAGTATCATTGTCCCAAACATTATACATAACAACAACTATACCCTACGTTACAAAGACCACACAACATATATACATAGGTATCATTGTGGCAATCATTATGCATAACAACAGTACAGTTCAATTATACAATCTTATAAGCATTCACATAAAGCACTATTTCCAAAGGTACCACACGCATCAGTAATCTCAACAGTGTCCACATATGACGATATATTTTCAGAGGTAACCCATATCACCTAAGAGTAACACACAATTATCACATCAACATAAACATTCATACACATCAAAGTGTCAACGCGCAAAACAATAGGGAACCCCTTACCTCAAAACCAATTGGAAACTAGAATCATACCCAAAAGATCCTCGAAAATCACCCTAAAAATAGGAGTACGAACAATAAATCCTCAAGGCTAAATTATGAAAGATAAATAATCTTTACGGCTTAAGCAAGACTTACCCAAAGATCTCTCGAAATCCTACGAATAATGCCCAACGATGCTACCGCTTACTCCTCCAATTTGTTCCTTCAAGAACTAAAAACAACCTATTTAGTATAAGAGTTCTTCAAAGAACTCTCATGGATATCCAAAATTTCATTTAAGATTCTAAAAATATTCTGAGATTTCTTACCAAACCCACCAAAACCTCCAAGAAAAGACGGCAGAACTCGGCTTGGCGGCAGCGCGAGTCGAAGATAGAAGCACGAAGGAAGCGACACAAAATGTCAGCTCGCAAACTGGAGTGTGGTGGCGACGTGCCATGTGGCGTCGTGGAGTGGATCCAGGGCGACCGTGGTGTTAGGGCGTGGACCTCCACAGATTTCGAGCGACAACGACACAAAGAAGTAGGGAGGCGGGGCATGCGAATCTTCGCAGCGTGAAAGACGAATCTGACACACGCGGATCAAAGAGGCGGCGCGTGAAGAATGGATCTGTCACGAATATTGAACGGCATGGCTCGTGGCATAGATGGCTCGACGGAGAGAAAGATAGATTCGATGAATCTTGTGCGATGTAGACTAACGCGCACTGATGCGGGCGACGTCGCAGAGTGGAAGGCTGACGGTGACGGGGAGAGGGAAGGGTGCAACATGGGGAGGCTGAAGCAGAAAGGAAAGGAAAGAAAAATAGAAGAAAGAGAAAGAGAAAGAGAAAGGAAAAATAAATAAATAAAAAGAAATAATAATAATAATAATAATAATAATAATATACTTATTTCTCTTTTTTTTCCAACATTTCTTCCCCAACACCAATAAATCAAACTAATCCCTAAAGAAAAGAGTAAAAAGAAGTTTACCACAACTGGAGGATTGAAAACTACCTTATTCCGGACACAATCTATACAGCATGGTTAGCAGTCAACCAATCCATGCCTAGTATTACATCAAAGTATCGCATGTTCAAAACTAACAAGGTTGCCTCTAACACACGACCTGCTAATTTTAACTGGCATGCCTTGACTTTTTCTTCATATAGCATAATTTCTCCCGATGGAGTAGACACATATAGCACAAAACAAAGAGGTTCCACTTTCAAACAAGCAGTTTTTACAAAGACTGACGGGGCAAGGAAGTGAGATGACCAAGAGTCAAATAACACTACTGATTAATGCCCCAAGATTAGGAGTGTACCTGATACCACAGTGTTCACCTTTTCTTCTTCCAGACGGTTGGTGGCAAAAACTCGACCTTGCTGTCGACTTCCACTCCTCTGAGACGAACCAGCTAACTGATTTTTTGTGACTGCGGAGGAATTACTAGGATAATTTACAGCTATGTGCCCTGGTTGCTTGCAAGTGAAACAAACTATAGTCTCATTCCGACAGCGACCCAGGTGCCTCTTTCCACAATGTTACATACAAATATCTGCATCTCCGTAGCACTTGTCTCAACAGACTGCTAACGGTAATGTCCCTATGCACCTCTCATGCTCGGGTTCTTATGTGGGATGTCTGCTAGTTTTTGCTTAGCATTCCTTTTCTGCTCAGAGAAAGGTTCTTGCCCCAATGGCTTTGACTATTCCTCATCTTCCTTATCTTTTGCATCTATGGCCAGACGCAATGCCTCAGCCCGGGTAGTAGGCTTGAAAGCTTGCAAAAAACCCGTGATTTCCTTCTTAAGGCCTCTCACAAACCTTTCAGCTCAGGCTAACTCTGTAGTCACCAACTTTGGTGCAAAACGAAACAGTTCATTAAATTCTTAGTCATACTTTTTCACAGTCATCTGCCTATGCTTTAAATCCAAGAATTCCTGACGTTTGCATCCCTAAGGTTGGCGGAGAAGAACTTCTCGTAGAAGCACTCCTTGAACTATTCTAACACAATAGCTCGGGGATTCTCACCCAACGTTCTTTCAGCAGACTTCCACTAGATAATGACCCTATCTCTAGGCACAATCATTGCACACTTAATCTTCCAATTGTTCGAACAATTAATATATTGAAAGATGTCTTCAATCGATGACAGCCATAGCTCTGCCTTAAAAGGGTCCTTCAGTGACCCATCGAAAGTCTGAGGATCATATTTCCTGAAATTCCTCAGATGTTTTGCTTCAGCTGGCAGGTCCTCCTGTACAGCATGTGCGGCTTTAGTTGGAGCAGAAGTTGCTGGGACTTGCTGAAACGATACCATAGTTGTTCCCATGATGGAAGCAATCCTTTGCTCCATCTGAGCTGTCAAAGCAGTCAAATTAGCCTAAGTGACAGGTGCAGCGCGGTCTACAGCCGATGCAACAGATTGTCCTTCACATGTTCCTCGCCCACCTCGTCCACCTCTCCTAATGCCTCTACGTGGTTGCATTTCCTAAAAGAAAATCACCACACACTCTTAGACACATATTCACAAAAAATAATCCATGTCATTTCTAGTTTATTCAGGCAGTTTATAAGCATAACTAACAACTTAAAAACAAAAAAACGTACCTGATGGGGACAAAAGGACCACATAGGGACCTAAACCATAAACTTACTCGGCAAGTTAGTCTACAGAACCTAAAACTTAGGCTTTGATACCAACTGTAACGCTCCAAATTTCTGGAACCAATCGGATCGATACTCGACAAAATCCATAAATCTTTTGAAACCAATAGTGAATAAACGACTCGTTTTATTTAAGAACACACTAAAATGAGTTCACAAGAGTAATTCAAGTGTTGTTTAAACAAATAAAAATACCAAATAGAAACCTGAGAAAACATCTTTAATGGGATTCCTTGTATTTCAAACAAATTCAACAAAGAAAACATCAAAACTAAACGAGGTAAAACAAAAATATGAAGTTCCAGAAAATATATAAAACCACAAAGCAAAAGCATCACATCCATGTGGTCCCTGTGACATGGTCACTGGTCTTTCTTGTCCCTCGTCGGTCTCCCTTTACCTTTGCCTGAAAAACAAAACACATAGAAGGATTAGTATATGAATATACTCATTAAGGAGCTTTCTACCGACCCCAATAAGTAGCTGGTGATTCCCATTCAGCCAATACTCTATTTCACACAGTAATAATGATCCACAAAGGAAGCTAATGTCAACCAAAACGCAAGGGTCAACCTAGGAACCTGTGGAAACACATGCATAACAGCCTAGTGTATCGTCGGGTCACGTGCCATACAGTCGCTAACTGGTCCCATTATAGAGTATAATAAGTGACCCATAGACAGAAACAACTTCTACCCTAGTCAACAGATAACACTAGCGAATAGTCATGCTTTTGTGTTTCACACAGGCATAAAGCAAAGTATCACACATGCTAGTTATTATGTACACAAATAGTTATACCATGCAATACAAAGTCCACACAACATATATAACCTAGCTAGCATTGTGCCAGTCTCTATGCATAATAATAATTATACTATATATTACAAAGTCCACACAACATGTATAACATTGGTAGCATTGCGTCAGTCGTTATACATAACAACAACTTTACCCTATGTTACAAAGTCGACGCAGAATATATAACATAGGTATCATTGTCCCAAACATTATGCATAACAACAACTATGCCTTACGTTAGAAAGACCATACAACATGTATGATATAGGTATCATTGTACCAATCATTATGCATAACAACAATATAGTTTAGTTATACAATCCCATAAGCATTCACACACAGTAGTATTTTCCAAAGGTACCACACACATCAGTAATCTCAACAGTGTTCACACATGACCCTATATTTTTAGAGGTATCCCATATCACCTAAGAGTAACACACAATTATCACATCAACATAAACATTCATACACATCAAAGTGTCAACGCACAAGATAGTAGGGAACCCCTTACCTCACAACCAATTAGAAACTAGAATCACACCAAAAAGATCCTCGAAAATCACCCTAAACATAGGAATACAAACAATAAATCCCCAAAGCTAAAATATGAAAGACAAAGAATCTTTACGTCTTTAACCAAGACTTACCCAAAGATCGCTCGAAATCCTACGAATAACGCCCAGCGATGCTATCACATACTCCTCCAATTCGTTCCTTCAAGAACGCTAAAGAACATATTTAGTTCAAGAGTTCTCCAAAATTCCATTTAAGATTGTAATAATATTCCAAGATTTCTTACCAAACCACCCAAACCTCCAAGAACAGACGACAGAACTCAACAGGCGGCAATGAGAGTAAGAGACAAAACCACGAAGAAAGCAGCACGAAACGTTGGCTCGCGGACTGAAGCGTGGCAGAAACGTGACGTGCGGTGTTGCAGAGTGGATCAGAAGCGGTCGTGACGTTTTGAAGCAAATCTGCAGAGATCCAAAGCAGTGGGGACACAAAGAAATAGGGAGGCAGGGTGCACAAATCTGAGCGAAGCCGCACGAAGAAGAGGGTTCGCACGAAGGAGAGCGGCTGCACGACGCGAAGACTGCAAGGAGGTAGGGCGTGCGGCTCATGACGACGTCGGTTATCAGGTGTGTGTGGCTTGTGGCATCTTCATTTAGTCCTAGTAAGGGATGGATCCAGCACGAATCTTGCATGGTATGGCTCGCAACGTCGGTGGCTTGATGGAAAGACAGAGAGGTATGACAGATCCAGCACGGGCGGTAGCGTAGAGTGGAAGGCTGACGACAATTGGGAGAGGGAGTCGTGCGATGTGGGGAGGCTTAAGCGGAGAGGAAAGGAAAGAAAAAAAGAAGAAATAGAAAGAGAAATAAGGAAAGAGAAAGAGAAAGGAATGGAAGAAAGAGAAAGAGAAAGGAACAAAAATAAATACAAAAAGAAAAAGAAATAAAATAATAATGATAATGATAATGATATTTTTATTATAATTATTTTTCTTTTATTTTTTTCAATTTTTCTTCCCTAAACACCAATAAATCCAACTTATCCCCAAATAAAAGAGTAAAAAGGAGTTTACCTCAAATTTGGGGTCGTTACATTAACCCTGGTTTTGATCAAGTTATAATAACTACTTTAAACCATATAAAAAATATTCACACAACTATCTCTTGAAATGACTTTATGAGTACTTAAAATTCAAAAGTCATATCAAACGGGCTCTAAATAACTGACTCATTTGGCCATGATTATATATGTCTCTTGGTGATATTGAAGTTTTGATTATATCATTCATTAAGGTGCTATTTAAATTATGTTGTTGTTCTTTACCAGAGAATGGACCCATTTCGGGAGCTTGTTAGTTTTCCTAAACAAAATTACATGGCAGTTTAGCTTGTTTTCACGTTCCAATTAGTTTTCTTTCTTTGGAAAAATGGAAGTCGGTCTTTAAAAGTCTAGATTTAATAGCTATATGGGACCCAATCTCTTACTCAATATTCATCCATTTGTTTAAAAGGTGTATGATGATATTTACAATTGTGGATAGAAATGAATATAGACATACTTTATTATTTGTGTATACTTTGTTATTAAGTTCATTCTTTTCATTATTTTATAGGTGGTGATTGTAATACTCGACTTTTTATTTAAGTTCTTTGTTGTAAAAGTGTTAATAAAATAATCAGAGGATATTTTAGTAAATTTTTGGAAAGGATATTTGGGTAATTTTGTTTAAGAATTGGTAAAAATTTAATTTTGTAGTTTTATATAAAAATAAAATAGTATGGGTTGCACTATATGTAAGTTATTTGTTTGGTTTCCGTTGTTAGATGTTAAGTTTGAGATTTTTTTTATTCTGCACTTTTAAGTTATTGGCATTGTTTACGCAGTTAAGTTAAGATAGTCAGTGAGGATCGTCAAGGTAAGGACGAGATTCGCTGGCTTCACGCCGTCTCCTAGGTTAGGGTTAGAGAGTCTGTGACAGGGTGTCACAGCTTGGTATCAGAGCAAGAGTTTAGTACTCTGGGATGTTCAAAAGAGTAAAGAGAGTTTAAGAGTCTAGTAACATGCATGTAGATAAGAGGCAAGTGTAACATGTCTAATAGATTGACGTGATACAGGAAATTATGCCTGCACGAAAGGAAAGCATAAAGCATAGGCAGGACGTAGAAAGGATGCAAGATCCTACCCAGGCTCAGTTTGAAGCGGAATCTTGTACCCTCAGAGAACAAGCATATCTAGAGAGTCGTACATTTTTGTGATTCGCGCAGAGAATGGTGGAATCACTTGGATCATTATCCCACGATCCAGAGAGGAGATATAGTATTGAACGGCTCAAAGCTTTGGGAACTACGATATTCGATGGCTCGACCGACCCAGCAGATGTTGAAGCTTGGCGGAAGCTGTTGGAGAAATGTTTTAGTGTTATAGACTGCCCAGATGAGAGGAAGGTCAGTGTAATGCCCCAGATTTTTTTTACCTTAATCTGAGGTCGTTACTTAAACAAAAACATGTCAAAAACTTGAAAAAAAATATAGCGGAAGTATTTTTCACAATAATAACATCAACCCAAAAACTGCTGCGGAAGCATTTGTCAGTATAGTCTCCAAGCACATGATCATTGGTCCTTCCTGTCCGTCGTCGGTTTCCTCATACTTACATGAAAAATAAACATGAAAAGGATGAGAATAAAAAATACCCAGTAAGGAATCCACTACTAGGCCCACTAGGTTAACTGTTAACTTTCTATTAAACTATACTCTACAGTCTTAGTCCCAAAGGCAGCTAACGTCCCACCTATCGAGAACCACAAACACCTCACACCTTTATCATGTTTTGCTGTTAATCCATAGCAAACCACAAAGACATATCACCACACAACCCCATTGGTTTGTCCATAGCAATCTGTCCTAACAGATCATCACATAGCCATTCAGTTTATCACAACATAGACAACCCATCACAAACAGCTAACTCGAGAGTTAGTCCATTAAGTTAACTCAACTCAACTCATAACCATCACCAGCAGTTAACTAAACCGTTTAATTAACTCAACATATAATTCAGTATCAAGCACTTCATCACCTAACCAAACATGTCATGTAAGTGTTCCAAACCGTTAAGCTTGACATACAAATTATTCATTGATACTTAATAACCCGCTTATCACATAAACCATAAACATCCAGTTGTTAGGTTCACTAGGTGACTGTTAACTCTCCCTAATGACTTGTACTTTACGACACACAGTTGAGTGGTTGAGTATTGATAAAACATGTCGGAACAGATCGCCACACAGGTCTGTTAACCGACCATGTCAAAGCAAATCGCCACACAGACTTGCCCTCAGAATGGTACGTCGGAACAATTTGCCACACAGGTTTTTTAACCGACCTTCAGAAACAAATTTGCCACACAGGCTTGTTTTCACACCCTCTTCCAGGCTCTCTAACCCTAGCCTAGGAGACGACGATCCTCTCTGACTATCTTAACTTAACTACGACATAAATAAAATTACAAAAATACCCTTCGATTATTTTATTAATACATTTACAACAAAGAACTTAAATAAATAAAAAGTCGGCCACACAGGCTTGTAACTAGCCTTGTCAGAGCAATTTGCCACACAGGCTTGGTAACTGACTCGTCGTTCTCCCACCAAGTACAAAATTCATTAGGCAAAGTTAACAGAAACCGTAACCAATAAATCAAGTTCAAAACATTGTGATCACAATAACCAGTCAATTCTCATGCAGCAGATAACAAAGATAAGTAGTATGACGGGTCATGATTACTCCACACAAAATATATTAAAAAATCCAAAGTTAACACCACATTGCAGGCACACTAACCATCTTCACACGTTATATGCCAAAAGCGTGGTTTCGGTAGAAGTATTCCTTACTCATCCAATTTTAATTAATAATTTTCCATAAAAATTATTAATTAAAATATCTTAAACTCGTTACCTAATCAGTTAATACATTTATCACATATTCAAGAAACCTAGATGTCGCATAAATAATCATACTGTCACATAAATATCCTTGTCGAGGAACCAGTAGTAAGTCCCTTACCTCAAAGTGTCGTCAATACTTTTGCTTGAGTTTCTCCCTCAAATTGATCTTATACATAAAATATTTAATTAATAATTTTTCATAAAATTATTAATTAATTTTCACTATAATCCTTCGATAAAATACTTTAAACTTACCAATTGGTTTTCGAATTCCAATCTAATTCGTAGATAAACTTTTAAGAATTAATTCTTCATGAATGCTCCAAATTAATCCTATACATAACAATTTAATTAATAATTTTTCCAAAAAATGTTAATTAAATTACCCTTCGAAGTAGTTCTTTATTCTTAACGATTCGTTGTCGACTCTCCAATTTATTCGTAGGTGAAATCGTACGAATTAATTCTAGCCATAGCTCCAAAAGAAACTTCAATTAACCAAGAACAATTCCCAAATTAATTCTCGATTTAACTTGATTGGGTATCCAAAAATCCAAAATAAATATTCAATACTTACCCATATAATTAACGGCAGCGATCGTGATGGACAGCGGAAAAATCAAATCTGGGGGATTAAATGGCATCGGCGAACGAAGAAGTGAAACGATTTCTAAAGGAGGGACGGCAGCTTACGGAGAAGAAGGTTTTAAAGTTTTTAATAACTTTCACGCATTCCAAGATACTCTAAATTAATAAATAATAATCTTAATTTATAAATAATAATATTATTATTTATTAATAAATAATAATAATTATTATCTTTTTCCAAATTTTTTTCAAATCAAATAAATCTTTTCCTTTTTCTATTCCAAATCAATCAAATCTTCCTCTCTCCTCACTCAATTATCTTTTAACCAAAAATAATTAATTATATAGACCCATATATATATATATATATATATAATTTCTTAACCAAAATAATTAACATCCCAAAACAAATTAGATCCCAAAACAAATCCAACTTATTATTTTAAGATAATTAACCTAAAATTATCTCTAATTTTTGGGATGTTAAAGTCAGACTGACAACGTTCATGTTGCTAAAAGAAGCGAAAGACTTGTGGAGATCAATAGAGTCACGACGAAGGGATACCAGTACCATGAGCTGGGAAACCTTCAGAATGATTTTTGAAGATAAGTACTATCCTAGTACTTCTTGTGAAGCAAAGAGGGATGAATTCCTCAAATTAGTACAGGGTGCACTGTCAATTGTAGAATATGATAAGAAGTATACTGAGTTGTCACGGTATGCTGATACTATTGTAGCATCAGAGACAGATAGGTGCCGACAGTTTGGCAAAGGACTGAGGATGGGCATCGAACATCGGTCACTGCTTTAGCCAAGTAGGCAGACTTTTCACAGCTGGTCGAGACAGTGATGCGAGTAGAGCATAGCCTGAGTGAGGGCAGGCAAGACATGGGACCTAGTCCGACTGCTTCTACGACTAGTAGTTTTCGTGGACGAGACCAGCGGAGATTTACTCCAGGAGTGTCTGGAAGGAGAGATTTTAAATCTCGATCTCCTAGTCAGTTTTTTAGGAGAGATAGCTCAGGGAGTGCTTCTCATAGGACTTCCAATCGATCATCAGGATCATCATCAGAACAGAGGTCAGGACATGGATCTGTCAGTAGCCCTGTTGGCAGAAGCCTATACAGCAGTTGTGGCAGAGCGCACAAGGAACCGTGTATGACAAGGGAGGCTATCTATTCCTACTGCAAACAACCCGATCATTTCAAGAGAGGATGTCCACAGCTACAGGCAGGAACTCAGGGAGGGCATCAGGCCCCAGCACAACAATTCAGTCACAAAAGGAATACGGGGGCTGCTGACAGTAGTTCCAGTGGTGCTAAGCAAAAAGGGGTTGCAGGACGAACTCGACAGTAGGGAAAGATATTTGCGATGACTCAACAGGAAGTGGACAACGCCACAGATGTCATTACTGGTACGTTACTTGTTTGCAATTTACCTGCACATGTATTGCTTGATCCTGGAGCTACACATTCTTTTGTATCTAGATTGTTTGTAAGTAAATTGAATAAGATGATAGAGTCCTTGCCAGATGACCTAGTTATTTATACATCTGTTTGTGATGGAGTGTCGGTCAATGACGTGATTAGAGACTGTAAGATCACAGTAGAAGGTGTTAGTCTATCTGCAGATCTGATACCTCTTGATTTGCAAAAGCTAAATGTAATTTTGGGCATGGATTTTCTGGATTCCAACCATGCTACCATGGATTGCCATACAAAGGAAGTGACTTTCCGAAGACAAGGAACAACAGAGGTGATTTTCAGAGGAAAACGAAAAGTTATTCTTGCATGTCTAATTTCAATTATGAAAGCTACGAAGATGATGAGAAAAGGTTGTATGACATATCTAGCACACGTAGTTGAGTTAAAGAAAGAAGAGTTGAAACCTACGGACGTCCCAGTAGTAAGAGAGTTTGCAGATGTTTTTTTCGATGATCTATCAAGACTATAACCTGATAGGGAGATTGAGTTCAGTATTGATTTGTTTCCTAGGACAGCATTGATTTCACAGACACCGTACAGAATGGCACCAAGTTAACTAAAAGAGTTAAAGACTCAGCTACAAGAGTTAGTAGATAAAGGATACATTAGACCTAGTGTATCACCTTGGGAAGCTCCAGTATTGTTCGTAAAGAAGAAAGATGGAACACTGCGGTTATGCATAGATTACAGGCAGTTGAATAAGGTTACGATACGTAACAAGTACCCTTTACCACGTATCGATGACCTATTTGATCAGTTGAGAGGTGCGTCAGTGTTCTCCAAGATTGATTTGAGATCAGGATATCAT
>JBBPDJ010000002.1:11329889-11373057 GCA_037974625.1 Cucumis cinereus | reverse complement strand
TGGCCGACATAAGCTTACTTTAAGGGAATCTTCATCAACTTGCAACCAATTAGAAAGATTGAAGGAAGAAAAGTTTACATTTTCCTTCTCTTCCTCTTGTCCTTCTCGAGTAAGAAAATCCCAAAATTCAACTTTTTTTTAACAACATGATAAATACAAATTAATAATAAATAAATAATTTTCTTTTCTTTTCTTTTCTTTTTCTTTCTTTTCTTAAAATATTATTTTATTTTATTTTTAAACAAATTTACAAAATTAATTTTTTACCAATTCTTAAACAAAATTTCTCAAATACCATTATAAAAAATTACTAAAATGACCCAAAAATTTACTAAAATACCCTCCGATTACTTTATTAATACTTTTACAACAAACAACTTAAATAAAAAGTCGGGTATTACAAAAGAGGTATCACAACAAGAAGCCTCATAGATCCAACCAACCACAAAGGAAAGGCAAGAAGCAAGTTCCAGAAAGGTCAACGAGAGAAGTCTTCTACTATAGATGTAGAAAAAAAGGTCCTTATGCAACAAACTGCCCCCATTGCAGAAGGGTCAACGAGATTAACAATGAGGACTACTTCTCAGACTCCTAATCCAATTACGAGTCGGATTTTCAGCTTCAAGAGGTAGCAGAAGAAACAGATTTTGAGTACTCAAGTTTTAGTAACAAAGACGAAGAAGGACCAATTGCTTGCAGGTGCAAAGAGGACGACTGCAAATGTGTCATCAATTAATTAAGGTCTTAACTTCTGAACAAGAGGTATTGTTTCATTGTTGACCATGTTTCTGATGAGAATTTAAAACGAACGATTTTAAAAACTCTTAAAGACTCTTTGTTAGAACTATCTTCTTCAAAACCCCTTCCAAAACCAAAGGTGATCCAAAAGAGAAATCTCATGGGTATTTTAAATTCAAAGTCTGAAAAACCTTTTTCAATCAATGATTTGAAGTTTGAAATTAATAACCTGAAAAATGATATTACTCAACATCATCTTGAAATTCAAGAAATAAAAAAGGAAGTTTCACTTAAACATTTTCATCAAGATAATTAAAACTAACGGTCTGGTAGTCTCTAAAACAAAAGTCAAACTGTTTCAAACTAAATTTAGGTTTATGGGCTTTGAGATCCATTTAGAAAAAATTAAGCCCATTTAAAGGTCCATCGAGTTTGCGTCCAATTTCCCTGACCAATTTTCTGATAAAACCCAACTGCAAAGGTTTCTGGACTGCCTCAATTACGTTTCTGACTTTATCCAAAACCTTTGGCCCATTTGCAAACCACTTTTTCAAAGGCTAAAGAAAAACCTTAAACCATGGTCCGACAAGCACACCCAGGTTGTCCGACAGGTCAAATCTTTAGTCAAGTCAATCACCTGTCTGAGTCTTGTCAACGGTAAAACAAATCTTATCATCGAGACGGATGCCTCTGATATTGAATTTGGAGGAATCCTCAAACAGTGTGTGGATAACACTGAGTCAATAGTCCGATTCCACTCAGGAATCTGGAACGATACCCAAAAGATCTATTCCACTGTAAAAAAAGAGTTACAAGCCATAGTACTTTGTGTCCAAAAATTTCAAGGTGAACTAAGTAACAAAAAATTCACCATCAAAGCTGATTCAAGGGCCTCCAAGTTTGTTCTAGAAAAGTATGTTAAAAATCTGGTTTCAAATTTTGCTAGGTGACAAGCCATATTTTCCTGTTTTGACTTTAAGGTTTTGCCTATAAAGGAGAACAAAAGCCTTTAGCTGATTACCTCTCAAGGGAGTTCTTAACTCCAAAACTCTCTCCTCCCCTCTCTAAATGAGTACTACCCAAAGCACGACCAGAGGTCGAGGTTCTTCCTCTTCCTCCTCAAAGGGCAATCACACATCTTCTTCTAACTCTGCACCTGCTCCTATGAGTGCAGATCAATACGTAATGGATCTAGGGTTTACTAAGGTAACCCGATTAAGAGATCGATCATCCGACATACGGATAGATCTTGCCACAGAGTCTTCTACTCCACCAAGGCCTTTAGCTAACCTAATCCGTCCTTCTAGCAGAGTTGTTCAAATGAGGCCTTCTACCTCTCCTTCTTTAATTAGAGAGTCATCAACTCCTTCTTCATCAACCTATTTTCAGGCCATTACTCCCGAAAAACGGTTCGTTTCCCGACCTAAGATCAAATCTTACTTCTAGAAACCCACTATAGTCTATGATCCTAACATAGAACCTAAACCCTAAACCCTAAACCCTTCAAACCCTAAATAAAGTGATTCTTTAGATACCTTCAAATTATTGGTATATAAAGTAGAATATAAAGTCAGAACAATCATCAATGAAAGTAATAAAATATCTTCTACTACTCCTGGTCTCATGCCATCAAATTTACATAAATCAGAATGAACTAAATCTAGAGGCTCAGATTCCTTAAGTACAAATTTATGCGAAGTTTTTGTTATTTTAGCCTAACTACAATATTCGTATTTCTCAAAATCATTCATAGATAACTTAGGAATCGTTTCTAATATACTCGTGTTACTAATTATTCGTTTATTAACATGACAAAGTCTAACATGCCAAATATTAAAAGAACATAGCATATATACAGAAAATTTACTTTATTCATTTCAAGATTTAGTTTGAACATGCAATTAGTGACATAACCCTTTCCCACAAAAACATTATTTTTTTTGTTAAAATAAAAAGATATGTCCCTATTGTTTGAGTAAAGCCAACGTTGTTGAGGAGATAGTCCAAGACCAGATTCTTCCTTATCTCTGGAGTGTGTAGGACTTCCTTCAGTGTGAGGGTATTCCTAGAGGTTTGAGCTCCACTTCCTTGATACTAGCAACCTTCGTTGAGTAGTGACCTCCGAATAAAATATTTTTATCCTTAATCTCATTATAGGTTTCGAAAATACTAAGGTCGTGAGAGACATGACACGTGGCTCCAGTGTCTATCCACCACCCCTCAGAACCACTGATCACATTTACTTCTGTGATCATGGCAATTAATGGTTCTTCTAACAAACTCGCCTAACCAGTAGGACTATTCTTATTCATACAGTTCTTAGCCATATGTACAAGTTTATTGTGACAATCACATTGTGGAAAGTCGGTGTTATAAGAAGGCAATAGAAACTTTTAATTGAAAGGATGATATAGTAAGAGTTGGTGACAAGTGATTAAGTGTTAGGCGATGACAATATTTAAGGCGAAATGAAGTTAAGTTAGGCGTTAGAATGACTATGCGTTGAGAAGATAAAATTAAGTTTCAGCTAAGTATACATAGTGGGACATGTGGCATTTTAAGAGCTAAGTGGAGTTTGAGGGGGCTTAATAAGTTTATGTAGGGGTGTTCAGAAAACCCCCCACCCGGCTTACCCAACCCAAACCGTAAGGGTTGGGGGTTGAAAAAATTGAAAAAATAAAATTTGGGTCGATTCTCGGGTTGAGGAAAAATAGACCCGGGTTGACTCGGCCCAACCCGATCAATTCCAATTTTTTTAGTATATATATATATATATATATATATATATTTAAATAAATAATTAGGTAACCTAGGTTTTCTTCCTCTTATTCACGTCGCGCTCTTCCTTTCTCCTCTCATTTACCCCACTTCCTTCTCCTCTGTAACATTTTCCGGCCCCTCATCCCCCAATCTCGTCTACTCCACCATTTATCGTCTCCCTCATCTCCAACCTTGTCTACTCCACCGTCATCGTTTGAGGTTGTCAAGGAGTCAAGTCCTAATTTTAACATTTTGAGTTTTGTGAGTGTTTAAATTAGATTTGGACCGATTTGAATTTTTTTAAAGCCATAATTGTTCTTTTGTTCTTGCTCTTAGCTATTTTCTGAATTTATATGAAATTTAGGAATTCTTTTTACGAATTTTTAGTTGCTATTTTTCTATGTGTTCTTCCCAACAAACTCTTTCACTTTTGAGAAAAAAAACACAATTCGACGAACCGACCCAACCCAACCCGAAAATATTGGGTTGGGTTGGGTTACCGTTCAAATTGGAACCAACCAGGTTGGATGTAAGGCCAACCCAAATTTTTGGGTTGGTCCAAAATACGACCTTAACCCTGACCAACCCGAACCATGTACAACCTTAAGTTTATGGATGGACATGTGGAAGAAGCTAAGTAGGTGTTGGCCAAATTGGAGAGTTTAAGGATGATTAGTCTAAATTTAGTATAAATCAGTTGGAGTTGGAAGTTTAAAACAAAAGTAAAGGAATTTAGTGATATGAGGGAAACTTGTTCTGAGGAGTGAAGTATTTCTGAAAATTGGTTTGGTGTCGAGAAGTAAAAGGAGAAAGGAAACTACGACTTATATTGTTAGTGACTTTTCTTTAAAATTCAAGATTTATAAAAGTTGTTCTTTCTACAAGTTATGCATTACATAATCTATTAAGTATGTTGTATTTCTATAAGCTACGAAATATGATAAGTATATCGCATAACTATAAGTTAAAGAGGTATGATAATATCTTTTCGCATAGAAGTAAAATTTACTGATTGTTAAACATGTATGATATGATATTTGTGATGTTGTGGATAAACCATTAGTATTGTTCCTAGTACTACGCTTACTCTATGTGCACATGTAAGTGAAGGACATATCAGGCGTTGAGTACGATCAACTGCTTAGGCTACTGTTATAGCTAAATGTTTGGTACGGTTCACATTCAGACTAATTTGCCGAAGCATCTGATGTAGAACATGGGTTTCTGCTTGGACACTGATAGTGCGAGTATAGTCCACTTAAATAGTCTAAGTGTTGTGTATGTTCAACATTCTGGTTTTAAAAATGGATCAAGGCTAATGTGGATTTTGTTTTATAACACATAATAAAGATTTGTTGTCAGATTTGAAATGAAATGTTTGATGCGTTGATGTTGTTTTCCTCAAAGGACTTTCTAAAATATGTCACTCACTAAGCATTTGGCTTATGTTTTAAGATTTTCCTCTCCAAGTAGCAAGAGGTCCATCTTCATGCGGCCAAGATGGGGATGTCTGCATTCAAGTGAAGGCTATAACAACCTTTATGTGGCCAACTTGCAAGCAAATAACCTCCATGCGGCCAAGATGGGGATGTCTGCATTCAAGCCAACCAAAGATAACCTCTATGCGTGTCACACCGCCTACCTAGCAACCCATCTAGCCAAAGGAAGAAATGTCTCTTATGACACATGTTGACCCTTTAAACTTAAAACTTTACTCTACTTTAAAGACATGTTAACTAAAATTTTGGTAAAAGTTATTTTAACTAACACAATGGGAAAACATATAAAGATATACCGTAATGAAACTTGTTTTAAAATAACTCAATTGTATCTTGACTCTAATACAATTTATACATACTATACTCTGCATATAGTATAAGTCCACTGTGGACAATGACAAGCTGAAACCTGCTAGACAAATAGAACGACGGGTAGAAGTAAGCTTAGCTCTGGAATCACGATCATTACTTGAAAAATGAAAACATTTTGAAAGAATTAGCTGAAAGGCTCAGTGAGTGACTAGTTTTAGTAAAACATGTACAATCATAGCTTAAACTTTATTTTCCAGTGTTCTAAAATAAGCTTATCCTTAAATCACTGAATAAATCTTCTCTTAAATTTTATGCTTAATACTATGTTATAGAACTCATCTGACTATGTCATGGTAGAATTTAGTCGATATAGACAACGATCATCTCAATGAGTTAGGTATTGATGTTGTAGAATTCAATCATTTATACACTATCCTTGCTATAGTGAACGTTGTAGTAGGGTGCGCCTAGTACTCTTAACATTTTTGTCGACGTGGGGTAAGCCCAACACACTCGATGATAATTCTCAATGTCTTTGTTGATGTGGGGTAAGCTTGTCACTCTCAACGCTACCACTGTCGTGGAGTAAACACACACACACAATGAAATAACTAATCGTGTGCACACGTAACTATTCCCGTAGGGTTCCAATTTATTCTATTCGTATTGTCTCCCTCAAAGGGCTTAATTTGATTTTTGTATGTCTCGGGTTTAAGGTAATGAAAATCATGAATATACACTTGCAATAAGGTCATAAGAGCCTACTTGAAACTTACTTAGCTTATGACATACTTTTAACTTTAAATAAAATCATACATAGTTCTTTACTTACACATGCTTGAACTCAAGCTTGTTCTTATTTTAAGATTTACTTAAATACTTTACTTTTCTTTAGTGAAAATAAGTTAATCAGTTTATACTTTGATAAAACATGCTATGCTTAGTCTTTTAGTAAAACTTTGTTGTTAACTTGAGCGTTTAAACAAAAACTCAAATTGCAAATCCTTAGATTTTCTTAGGTATTTTGCTAGCACTTAAGCTTCTACTCAACACACGTGCATTGGTCCTATAGGGGTTCCAAGCCCCGTGCTAACCTCGAAAGCCTTATGTCACACACCCACCATGGGTGCCTACCTTGCCGCGTGCCACACCCTTGCGCCACTAGCCCTGCCGCATAGCCTTGGCGCGAGCAAGCCTTGTCACATGACTATGCGTTGGGCTTGCCTTGCACTGTTTAATGCATCAAGACACTTACCCTTGCACACCCTTGGTCTCGAACAACTTCCTTTATGCACAACCTCTTATCACCTTGCTAAGCCCCTTGCGGCTACTTAGATGCCCAAACCTTCTTGTGATTTTCCAAAATTAAACTCCAACATAAAAATTCATAACTAAAATTCCGTTCATCAAATTAAGAAAGTTCCTTATGAAAATTTTCTTGTTTATCCTCTTAATTTTCGTACCTAAAAAGTTCAAACAAAAAGTCCAAGTGTTTCCTTGGCTGGAGTCAAATCTTTGAAGGTTGCTCCAGAATCCTTCAGAAACTAGCCTTCTGAGTTTCTCTTCCACAAATGGAGTTGTTCCTCAATTCCTTTCTCTTCGCCATTCCACAATTGAAAAATAGACTCTCTTAGAATTCTTTTGAGACACAAATCACTTAATTTGCACGAATAAAGTTGTAACACTCATCGTTTGAAGTTGGCTTATATAAACAGTCTTGCATGATTTCAACTTGACAGCTCCTGCTTAGCGTAATTTGAAGTTAATGCATGTTTGGCCATTTTTAAAACCACTCAACTGACACTCCCTCAATGCGTCAAGCTTACCTACTCCTTCTTGAACACATGGCCATCAACCTTGATAGCATCTAAAAATACGTGTTATTATGCGCCCAAGTATTAAGATTATGATGTGCAGGTTATGCGTTCAGTGCTTACAAAATTGTATTCTTTGGATTCTTTAATCTCATGACATTATTAACCGCAGGATTATAGCGAAAAAGAATTGAAGACTTCTCAACTCCTTAATAAAAAACAGTGCTAAAGGAAATCTCTCTCTTGACGCAATGTCGAGCGTTCAAGGAGGCGTTGAGAAAAAAATATGAGCTAAAGATTCTATGCGATGCGAGTCTTCTAGAACGTGCCCAAGCCCCATTGCACGCAGAAATAGATGCTAAGAAACATGAAACGTGCGTAATGGGCGGAAATTGTTCGAGGCTTTCAAATACCTCGTTCAAAAATGAGAAAGAGAGTTAGACGCTTAGAGAGACATACGTACATACAGACAAGAGACAAAAGTCATGAAACTCTAGGCAGATCTCCTTTTTCCATCCATTCACTCTATAGAACCAACGAGCTTTGCAAGCATCAAATCACTCTCGAAGAGCAAGACAATGTGATTCAAAGCATCTTTATTGTTGTGTTATTTTCTACATTTAATGTGTTTGTATTTCTTATTCCAATTCGTGTAAAGCATTTGAATTATGAATATGAATCCAGATTTTTCATCCACTTCCATGTCTTTGGGTTCTTTAAGTCTTATGAGTAGCTAAAGCCACTAATGGGTTAGGAAATGTAAAGTAATATGTAGGTAAGCATAGTAGTAGTTCATTTTGTCTTATCTTTATCAAGGCATACACTTTAAGGCATCAAAAGAGTATGTTCAGAGTAAAGGTAGTCAACTGCTTGAAAGAGTAAGTAACTTAGACCACGGTGAGCAAAGATATGGAGTAACTTACAAATAAGCATAAACCTATCACATTGTCAGGACACCATTTATATCTAGAAATAGAATAATTAGTATTGAGTGCATGAATTTACCATGTTTATGAATAGATTAGCAGAGCCTCTTAACCTTGTTTATCACATACTTCACTTAACACAACACTTGCATCGCTTTGAGGTTAGATTACACACTTCCATTCATCGCATACCAACTGGGCTGATTAGTTTAGACTAGTTAGAATAGAGTAGTATAACATTGAATCAACTCACTCATCACTTAAATTGTTCACTAATCCAAAAGAACAGTAACTGATTCACTAGAGTCGATATGAAAGTCTCTATGTTCGACGCTGGACTTACCAGGTACCTAATCCTCTTTGTACTTGGACTAGTTTAGAAAAACTAGTACGCACACTTATTACATCACATACTTAATCTTGTGCCAACGTAGAACACCAACAGGGAAAGTAGAGAATCTGAACATTTATCTTGATTGCTCATGATATCACAGACCCATAAGGGACTATGACTATCCCAGCTTCTATGAATTTTCTTTTGGAATTGCAAGACCAACCTTTATAGGAGCAAAGTTCGAGATGAAATCGATGATGTTACAGATGATCGAGAAAGTGAGTATATTTAGGGGTTTTCCAGGGGAGGAATCTCATGAGCATTTGATCAGTTGCCTAGAAATATGCAACGCATTCTCTTTCTCCAACCTTACTCAATATGAAATAGGACTAATAATATTTCTTTTCTCTTTAAGGGATGATGCTCGATAATGGGCGCATCGTTTGGATGTGGGAGAAGTAATGACATGGGCCCAAATGGTGGAGAAATTCATGAAAAGGTACTTTTCAGCTACTGAGAATGCGAAGAGAAGGAGAGACATCACCAATTTTGAAGAGAAAAATGGGAGATGCTAAGCGAGATGTTGAAAAAATTTAAGAGTTTGGTCAAAAGTTTTCCACATAATGAAATCCTGGAATGCGTTTAGATGAAGATCTTTTATGATGATTTGAACAAAAACACCCAGGAAGCAGCCGATGCAAACACTGTTGGGCCAAGGGGCTTAATGAACAGGACTTATATTGAGGCTAAGGATGTTTTGGATAGAGTATCCAGAAATAATGAAAAATATGAGGATAATGAATTCGGATCCAGATTCAGTAAGAGGAAAACAGAACCAACAAAGATTGACAACGATGCGGTAACTACACTGACTTTTCTAATACAGCCTTTGGCGCTAAACCAAGGCCCCAGGAACACCAGCCAAGTCAAAGCATAAACCAAATCAGTTGTGTTAGGCACCACAAATTTCTGAGTCAGTCTGCTTCGTCAAGCATGATCCCTTCTCCAAAACCTATAATCGAGGATGGAGAAATCATCCTAACTTTAGGTGTGGAGGGAGTCAGCAAAGTGACAGACAAGGGGTTGAAGGTCACAATGAGAATAGATGTGGTCCACCAGGGTTCCACCAATAGTATTAAAATCGCATCAAGGACAATATAAAACGCATCAGACATCCAGTTCTACCTTAGCACCTTTGGAGAATTTGATCAAGTAGTACATGCAGAAGAATGATGCATTGTTGCAAAGTCAAGCTTCCTCCATTCGAAACTTGGAGGTCCAAGTGGGGCAACTGTAAGGGGAGTGACACTAAAGTCCCGAGAAGTAATGAACACGGGAGAAAAGAACAATGTGAAGCAGTGAAATTGTAGAGGGTCCGCATGGAGGACCCAAGCATTGAAGATTGTTTGCATCATAACAAAAGGGGTACCTCTATGTGTTTAATTATCTTTATTATGTGTTTGAAATTCTTCTAGTCTTTTCTTTTTATATATGTTGAATTTATTTATTTAATTCCATTTTTTTGTGAAAAAAAGGAAAGTATGTGTTGACAAGTCCCATGGTTTTGTTGGACACATACATCATTTGTTCCATTTCATTAATATAATAATCGTTATTTGTTTTTTCGTGATTGTTTGCATTTTGTCAATGAATCGCTTGCATTGAACAGAAACTATGCAATAGCAAGTCCTATGGTCTTGTTGGACGCATAAATCCAACATTGTGGTTAGGGATGAAAGCAGTGAGAAGTCCAAACGACTCTCTATGCGCTGATAAAGCCCCACACATAGAGAAAACCTAAACGTTTGTGACCGTTGGGTTCTCTAGGGTTTTGGGCCACCGCTAGCCATCTAATCGTAATTAATTTTTCTTAATCATTATCTGAAACTCCTAGATTAAGGTCACATAATGTTTATAAATAGTAAAAAGCTTTTTGATTCCTCACTTTTTGGACGCGAAACAAACCAAATTCTTTGATTCTCAAGATTCCTATACTTTCCCCAAATCTTTCCTTCGATTTTTTCGACAAGATTCTCAAACAAGCTTTAACCATATTGGGATCAAAAAACCCTTGGTAAGAAAGAAAGTGAAGGAAGGAATCAACTACAAACCTGTGGAGCGAATGAAAGAGAAAATAATAGAGATTGCTCCGTCGAGCAAGGTGGTGGCCAGAGCATTCCTTAAGAAGCCCCTAAAAAAATGTTCGATGAATGTGAGCAGAGGAAGGTCACAAGGGAGAGCACCTCAACACGTTATCTAAAGGAGGAGGTGAGAGATGCAGTCGAATCAGTGGTTGTCACTAAAGAATAGAAGGGGAGGAAAAGAGGGTTCTGACATCAAATTCAGCGGAACGCATCACCCAGGAGTTGATGGAGAATATAAAGTAAGTAAAGAGGCAATTCAAGAAGTTGCAGGCCAAGGCAACGACTGCACTCGTCGCTTTCAAAGAATGAAAAAAGGTAAGAACACTCGAGGCATTTGCCCAAATTTTGAAGAATGAGTTGGATACTGAGATTAGTGATTCAGAAGAGGAAAAGAGGAAGAAGAAAGAGCTTCAAAGGAGGAGAAGAAGAAATGGGAGAAAGAGAAGAAGAGGAATGCTGAAGAGATGCCCGAGACAAAGGTAAGAAGAAAGCCACCAGAGAGGAAAAGAAAGACAACAAGAAGAAGACTATCGAAGATAAGTTGCTGAAGCCAAGGCCTAGGGTGGGGTCTAAAGAAATTCAGATAGAAAAGGAGCATGAGCCTGAGAAGAAGCTTGCCTCGGGAGAAGAGTTGCTGAATAGGACAAAGAAACATCTACTAAGGCGCCTGAAGAAGAAGCAACTCTAAAATTGTTGTTGGAGATAGGTTTTTACTAGGAGGATATGGTGATTTCTGTGTTTATCACCGCATCAATGATAGCACTGGGATGAAAGAAGTTTTGTACAGGACAAACGAAGTTAAAGACGTGCCTGGTTTATGAATTTTATGGGAGAAAAATCCATTGTAGAGAGGACTACAACATAGCGACAAAAATAAATGAGTTTTATGACCTGCCATGCAATGAAGAGGCTGAGGGTAACATAATTATCAAGAAACCCTCAAACTCATAAATAAATGGCACGCTGAAGGTCGTAGTTGAACAAGACGTTGAGTGGGACATAACACCATAAGGATACAACATATTAGAAACCTTTTGAAAAAGCCAATGTTTGGCTATACTTTGTGAAGAAGAAGCGATACCCACAACGCATGACAAATGTGTATCACTAGATTGAGTCATGACCATCTACTGCATCATGTGATGCATCCCTATGAACATTGGTTGCATCCTAGCTGAGGAAATAAGAGAATGTTTTGATAAAATTGTAGAATGAATCGTCTTCAATGCTCTCCCCAATAAAGAGGTTGACCTTGTGGAAACAATTCAAGGTATCACATTACATAATATTCTTAAACGTTTACTTAAATATGACGTGCAATATTTTGAAAAGATGCCACCGAGTATAGGAAAGCAGAAAGCCTCCACTTCCTAATCACCGTACTCTTCTCTCACCAAGAAGCGCAAACTAATTAAGGTGGGGGATCAAAAACCCAAAAATAAAGCTCTAGAGGAGAAGCCAGCCTTAACAACTCTTCTTTCAATAAACTATTCCCCAATAATCTAAGATGTCTCCATCATATCCCTTCCCTCTATGACCCACCTCCCACTAGTCAACCAAGAATTTTCACTTGAAAATGTGATTTGACTACCTCCGCCAGAATAAGTCAATCCACCACCTACTTCCCAATCTATTAAAGGAAAGGAAAGTCTAGCCCCACACATCTAACTTGTGGAGGACAAAAATTTTGGGTTTTTTTTTTTTTTTTTAATCTTTAATGCTTAGATCACCTAGACACCTTACCCCATCCACTACATGAGAACCCAACTCATGATGTCCATAACCTCTACATTGATTTAGAAAATAATCCCTTCAACTCCCCCATTGCTGATGACCCATTCCACCAAGGCGAGGAAGATCGCGAGCTAAGAGGAGATCGATATCTAAACGACTCGACGCCTGGTCTCAACAACACATGATCATCCACCGCATTTTATGACATAGATATGGATAGGTTAAAAGACTTCCTTCAAGATGAGTTCATCGACCCCTTCAATATCCAACTCACAAGGATCTCCGCAAACTAGGATGCAATGCTCTTTCAGCAGCAAAGTTTGGAGCACAAAGATGATGCATATGTCCAAAATCAAGGAGTACAAGAACAAGAAAGAAAAATGCTTAATAACTTGTTCTGCGTTAGCATGAGCAAATCGCTGAGCTTCAACACTAATAGCAAGACATCCTGCAACACGTTAATGAAGGAAGAGATTTTATGAGGCTCCAAGCAGAGAGGTAGGATGCCCAGTTCCAGACATTGATGAACTATATTCACGATCTATGTTCAACGCGTCCCTGCACCAAATATTCCACGACATTTTTGCCAACCACTTCAATTTCCTAGTAATGACAACCCGCTGCCTTAGGTGGACAATCATGTGGATGATAATGAATAGAGGGGTTTTTCTGTGGATCTTCTCATTTTTCTTCTTTTTGACTGCATACATTTTGTAAACAACTTGTACCGCCTTAACATTTCACAAATTATAATTATACAAGTCTTTTTGAGGTCTAAACATTGTGTTCTCTGTACTGAATGCCTTTATTATTTCTTTGACTTTGTATTTTTTTTTTAATATGCGATGACCTTAAACTTCAATGAATGCTTAGGGGTAGCTAATGCTTAGTTTAATATTGATGGATGTTGATACTTAACTTTAAGCCATTTTACTTAGAAACATTTCATACATCTTGAATGTGAGCAAGCTTTACCTCAAACTTAATTTTCATAAACTGTCTAAGGTAGTCTTATAACTCGATTTCAACAATGAAAATCTGTTGTCTCTCAAATTTGGGGGTATGTGGCTAAAGTAGGTCAAATTTAAATTTTAAAATTTTTGTTGTAAAATAAGTTTCTGTTGTGTACTATATGATTCATGGTTCAACGATATGTTGAGCATCCAAAAAAAAAGTTGTTGTACAATATTTGAACTCCAATGTTATTTCAAGACATGCACAATACTTGGTAATATGGGCCAGTTTGGTAACGTTCTTATTTCCTATTTTCTGTTTCTGTTTCTAATCTTTTAAAAAACGAATGTCTTTGATAACGTTCCTTGTTTCTTCTTCCCAAAATTTTAGAAACATTTCTATAATTGTTAGAAATTTGTGGGAACAAAAAAAAAAAAAAAAGAAGAGTTTCTACTGTTCCATTTCTCTTTTCTTCATCTTCTTCCTCTTCTTCATCTCCAAATCTCTCTCAAAATCTTTCTACTTCTTAAGCTAGGGGACACAAATAACTTTTTTTTTCTTCAAATCTTTCTATTGCTTTTAGGCACCTATGATAATGTTCTTCCTCTTACAAGTTATGTGTTTGAATCCTACTTAACGCAATTTTGTTTTACATTTTTCTTTATTTTATTTAATTTTTTTTAAAGAATTTGTTTCAACATTTCTTTATTTTTTCTTTTTCTTTATTAACTTTTTATATACAAAATTCTCCAATATTTATATTTTATTTTATTTTTAAAATATAAAATTTTCTTATATTTAAATTTAGGGTGATTGTTAAAAATAGAAAAATTATCAAATTATTTACAGTTTATAGAAAAAAAAGACCTAGTTTCAATATTATTAAAATGCCAAAATTACCCTTTCGCGTGGCCTCCATGATCGTCGATTTCATCAGCTCTCTCAATTTGTGCGACCTTCATTATCTTCCTTCATCTTACAGATTCAAACTTCAGGTATGTTCCTTCGCTCTTTTTTTTTTTTCTTTTCTTCTTCTTCTCCTCTCAAATCAGAGTTTCTTGGGTTCTCCTTCGTTTTTTTTTCTTCATGTACTTTTTCTTGTTCTTTTCCTCCCAAATCAAAGTTTCTTGGTACTGTTGGAGTTATTGGAGTTAATAAGAAAAACAGTGAATGGTAGCCTATCAGCTGCAAGAAAATATTGGAGTTAATAAGAAAAACAGTGAATGGTAGCCTATCATATAGACAGAGATAGACTACTATCAATGTCTATCCAAATAGACAGCGATAGAGCTGTAATTTGCAAAAAAATCAAACCTCGGACAACAATTGTGTTTTGAATGTTTCTAAATATGTAGTTTCAATTGTATCCAAATCATCTTGTGTTTCAATTTTTTGTGTTAGGACCTCAATTTTCTAAAAAAAAAAAAACAATTGTTGTTCAACTATTGATAGATAGAGATAGACATTTATCTCTTTCTATCTCTGTCTATTTCAAGTTGATAGATAGAGATAGGCAGACTATCTGTGATAGACAGAGATAGAGTTCACATTTGTCCCATAACTCATTGAAGGAGAAAAATAAATAAGATGATGATGATGACCCCAAATAAGAAGAAAAATGAGAAGAAGAAAAATGTGAATAAGAAAAAAAAAGAAAAATTAGAAGAAGAGTTGCAGAAGGAGGAGGAGGAGAAGATTAGGAAGAAGAAGAAGAATTACAGAAAGAAGAAAAAGAAAAAGAAGAGAAGAATTAGAGATGTGACCTGGAGATGCCGCAAGATGAGGAATTCGTCGAGCGTCTGGTAAAAAAAATCGTCGCGGTACAAAATAAGGGTTAAAAGAAATTTCGGGGCATTTTTTGTATTTTACATACAATTTGGGCTGGGCTATTTCGGTTTTTAACATTTTTCTATGGGCCGTAAATATTTTCTTTTTTTTTCTATTTTTGAAAAACCCCCTTAAATTTATATAATATTTTAATTTTTAATATGTATATTAATTATTTTATATTTCAAACCTCAACTTTCAAGATCGACACTTTTATTTTTATTTTTTTTCTTTTTATACTTGTTTCCATATTTTATAATTTTATAATTAATTTTGCTACTTAAAAAATAATTCTGTTACATATATATTTAATTTTAATTTTAAAATTTAAATTTATCTAATATTTAGATTTATATCTTATTTTAATTTTCAATATGCATATTAATCTTTTTATATTTCAATTTTTTAGTATTAATTTTCGCAATATGTGTATTTATATATTATTTTAATTATATGATCTAAAATCTAGTTGATTTTTTTTTAAAGAAAATCGAGTAGAATTTTACAATATATAAATGTTTGACTAAGACATTCATTTAGCTTAACTTTAACATATTACAACTACGATATTTACATAATTATGTAATTAAGTTGATTTCGACTCGATATTATTTAAGACAAATAACTTGAGTTAGAGATGACAATGACGATCCAATTTGGGCGACATATAAAAAATATGGTACAACTTTGTTATTACATTTTAGTTGTCATCAAGACTTTCTTGTATTAGATGTCACAATCTTTCGATAAAATACTTTTTTATGTTTAATGTACGACACACGCACATATATGTATATGAATAGTTATCAAACTTAGTCCCGTTTGTTGTTCTCAAAAGAGAAGAAACAAGAAATGAGAAAAAGGAAACAAGAAACAAGGAACAGGAAACGAAAACATTACCAAACGGCCCTAAGTGGTCACAAAGAAGAGCATAGCTCTCATGTCTAAAGCCATGATAAGAGGTATAGTTGTGATGAGCAACAAATTCATAGAATACCAAAGATGTTATGATCAACGCCTTAGTTAGAAAACTATTGCATTATATGTGCAATTTTGGTGAGGCCTTACACCCGTGTACGCAATAGTAAAAACACCATTATGAAATAAACACATAAGAACAAATGGGCGTTGAGAAAATGATTTTTTAGGGTTAAACTTGCTTGCATTTGAAATCTGTGAAATATTTTTATAAGTAGAATATATGAACTTTGAGGTGATACATTGATTAGATGAAGCTAGGAGTTAGCTACATGTTGAGAATTCTAGGCGTTGTATCTCGTTAAGGAAACTTCGAGCCAAGAGTATGAGTAATTGCTTGAGGACAAGCATCATCTTAAATTTGGAGGTGCGATAGCATTTAGAAATATGTGTTATTGTGCGTCCAAGTATTAAGATTATGATGAAAAACACGTCGAAAATACATCATTTATACTTGTAATTTATAATTTGTGCAGGTTATAGCGAAAAAGAATTGAAGACTTCCTATCGCCTAAATCAGAAGCAGTGTTAAGGGAAATTTATCTCTTGATGCATAGTCGAGTTTTCAAGGAGGTGTTAAGAGCCAAATATGTGTTAAAGATCCTATGAAATGCGAGGCTTCCGAAATGTGCCCAAGCCCCACTACCTGCAGAAATAGGTGCCAAGAAACATCGAACGTGCGTAGTGGCAAGGATTGTCTGAGGCTTTTAAGTACCTCATTTAAAGACTGAAAAATGAGTTAGACACTTAGATAGACAGACGTACATACATACTAGAGACAAAAGTTTTGAAACTCTGCCCAGGTCTCCTTTCTCTATTCATTCACTCTATAGAACCAAGGAGCTTTGCAAACATCAAATCACTCTCGAAGGGTAAGAAATTGTGATTAAGAGTCTCTTTGTTGTTATGTTATTTTGTACATTTAATGTTTTTGTATTTCTTATTCCAATTCATGTAAAGTATTTGAATTATGAATATGAATACAGATATTGCATCCACTTCCATGTCTTTGGGTTCTTTTAAGTCTTAGGAGTAGCTAAAGCCACTAATGTGTTAGGAAGTGTAAAGTAATCTGTAGGTAAGCATGGTAGTACTTCATTTTTTCTGATCTTTATCAAGCCATACACTTGAACACGTTGAAAGAGTATGTTCAGAGTAAAGGTAGTCAACTGCACGAAATAGTAAGTAACTTAGACCATGGTGAGCAAAGATAGGGAGTAACTTACAAATAAGCATAAACTTATTTATATCTAGAAATAGAATATTTGTGGCATCAAGGTATCGAAAGGTTGCTTGTCTTAATTAGTACTGAGTGCTTGAATTTAACATGTTTATTAATAGATTAACATAGCTTTTTAACTCTATTTATCGCATACTTCACTTAACACAACATTTGCATCGCTTTGAGGTTAGGTTACACACTTCCATTCATCGCATACCAACTGGGCATATTAGTTTAGACTAGTTAGAATAGGGTAGTATAACATTGAATCAACTCACTCATCACTTAAATCGTTCACTTCTCCAAAAGAATAGTAACTAATTCACTAGAGTAGATACAAAAGTACCTGTGTTCAATCCTGGACTTACTAGGTACTTAATCTTGTTTATATTTGAACTAGGTTTGAAAAACTTGTACCCACATTTATTCCATTAGATTATCATCGCATACCTAACGAAACAACAAACCTTAAGCTCACCTAGCCCTTGCTTGACCTCGTCGCAAAGTCTTCAACACGAGATAATGCTGACTAGCTCTCAACTCCATGCCTAAGCTTGTCTTGCTAATGTCGCTTAAAGATGATTAGGGTTGGCTTGGATGCATACATGACTGCATAGAGAACTTGTCTCCACACTTAGCATCTTGACCATATAAGGCACTAGAGACTCACACAACTCACTCTCTACTCATGCCGCCTAGTCTCTTTGTCCTTAAACGCCTAGGACACTCAAGTGGCCCTCTTTGCCACTTTACTCGCACAATGCCTTGGCTGCATGGAGGTTATTTTGATTCAACCATGGCCGCCGCATAGCTCTTCTTCTCGCATAGCCAACACTTAGTAAATTCCCAATATCTCACTCTTTGCTGCCTATCACACTATACTTCTAGACACAATAACACACTTGTTTGGCTGCCCATTTAACACCATATACTCAATACTTATACAATTTCTTTATATCTTTAAACCATCTCACCTTACTTTCTTTTCATTAAAACTCAACGTACTTGTCTAACAAATGATATAACATTATAAACAAATAAACTTCAATTTTTTCACTAACATAAGGAGAGTAAATTTAGGGTTTACAATGCGCCATTGAGAAGTTGGGCCTAGGCATTGAGACATGTAGGTGGCAAGTCATGTCTTGAGTTGAAGGCATTGTTGTAGAAGATGCAAGGGCTAGGCGAGTTTAAGGTTGAGAACTATGCATTTAAGAGTGAATAGGTGAGATTTGAGGCGGTTAGGGAGTGTCAACTGAGTCGATTGCACATGGTTATGCACGATTAAACATCACCATTAGCAAGGAGGAGCTGTTAGGTTAAAATCATGCAAAGCTGTTTATAGAAGTCCATTTTCAAACGATGGTTGCTATCATTTTACTCAAGAATTTCTTGTGATTTTGGTCTCAAAAGAACCCTAAGAGAGTCTAGATTTTTAGTGAGGGCTACTGGAGGGAAAGGAATTGAGGAAGAACTACGTTGGTTGAGTAAAAGCACAAAAGGTCATTTTTTAGAGGGCTCTAGAACTAGAGCAACCTAAAAGATTAGATTCCCCTAAAGAAATACTTTAAGTTTTCATATGTAATTTTTCGGTGAGCTAGTTAAGAAGATAACAAGCAAGTTTGTAGAAGAAAATTTCTCAATTTGATGAACAAATTTTTTATTATGAATTTTTTAATTTGAAAATGGAATCTAGAACTAAACAAAAAGGCTTGAGCATTTGGAAAGTTGTTAAGGCCTGTGGCAAGGCGTCATGAAGGGTTGTGCGAGGGTGAGTGTGTTAGGATGTGTTGAGTTTCTTGAGCATGCTTGTCCAGGGAGAGTTTGCTTGTGGCCGCATGGCTAAAACATCCTCAAACCAACTTATGTTTATGATTTGTACTTAGTTTAGCATGTTGCTTTCATTTCTATGTTGTTTGGCTTTTGTGTGACCACTCTCTATATTGTATATGCAAGCCTATCACAATTGAAATTGTTTAAATGTACTATAGGGGAAACCCACTAGTTAATTACCCGACTAAGCCATGTTGTACTCTTTGCAAACCAAGCTTTCTTGCAATTGTCAGTCTTCAATGCTTTCTTTAGTGATGTTTTCAACGTTTTTCTTTCTCTCACCCATTTCGTAAAACCATTTTCTCTCAAAATGGGAAGGAAGGCTACATCATACAATGAAATTGTTTGTGACTTTCAGATTTCCTACAGATGACTTGCTCGCTAGGTTAGAGCAAGTGCCGCACAATCCCGTCTCATATTTAAAAGGTTGCGATTGTGAAAAGTGGTATAAGAGCTTTGTGAGCTCCTTGGATAAGTGAGACACAATCATGTTAGCAACGAAACAGCTATCAAAGTCGTAGTTTGAGCGACTGATCGAGATCGAAGAACAATTTTTGTATCTAAGAGAATTGCAAGACGAAGTAAGATTTCTCCAAACCCTAGTGGATGGGTTTGATGAAAAGGTTTGAAGGATTAGACTCACTGAATGTGATGTACTGCAAATAAACAAATTAATGCTAAGAATTGATTTAGTAGAACATAAAACGACTTAAGCAGGTAATTTTGAGCGTGGGGGTAGCTCCACGAGCTCTGTCGTGCACATGGAAGAACGTTTCGAAAAGCTTGACTATCCCCAAATATGATGCTAAAGTTTTTCAGTGACATGTTAGACGACTTTAGAGCGATGATAGGATAATCAAGGCTGAGATGGCCGAGATGAAAATACAAGAGAACTTAACCATGCGAGCTGTGAGGAGCCAGACCCCGAATTAAGAATGTGTTGTTCCTAGTAAGTTAAAATATCAGAACCCAAAGCCTTCAATGTGAACTGCGATGCCAAAGAGCTTGAAAATTTCATTTTTGATATGGAACAAAACCTTAAGGCCAGTGGCACCATCTCTGAAGAAACTAAGGTGACACTAGCTTCGATGCATCTGTTTGATGATGCGAAACTCTGGTGGAGGTCGAAAGTGAACGACATTCAAAATGGCCAATGCACCATTGATACATAGGAAGACCTTAAGAAAGAACTAAGGGCTCAATTCTTCCCCAAAAATGTCAAAATTTATTGCACGAAGGAAACTGCGGGAATTTAGACACATAGGATTTAGGAACCATTAGAGACTACGCCAAATAGTTCTTTGTTGTTATGTTGGACATTCGCGATATGTCAGAAAAAAAGATAAAGTATTCTGCTTTGTAGAAGGGCTCTAGTTGTAGGCCAAGACAAAATTATACGAACAGAAAGTTCAAGATCTTACCTCTGCTCTTGTTGCTGCAGAGAGACTGTTAGACTACAGTGGGGACCAATGGTTTCAAAAGAAAAATGCACTAACACCAAAATCTAGGGAACAAGGCCTCCAAGCCTAATCCCTCTAGGAACTTTCGAGAATGACAAGAAATCGTAAACCCCAAGTACTAGTACTCCTCGAGGAGCATATCAGTCAAATTTGAATCATAAAAGGCCCATTTCCTATTTCTTATGTAAGGGTCCCCAAGTAGCTGAGTGCGCACATCGGGGCTCATTGACAACGTTAGAAGCCTCAGTGCAGTATTCTAACGATCCTGAGGTAGAAACGAAAATTAATAAATTGGATGAGAGACATACTCCTCGAATGGGTGCATTCAAATTATTGTCAACAATTTAGAAGAAAGTTTCATACCAAAAGAATGCTTTAGAGAAGGGACCTATGTTCGTCGATGCAGTCATCAACTGCAAACCTATAAAAGGCACCATGGTTGACTCTAATGTGCTCACAATTTCAGTTATGAACAGGAAACACGTCAGTTGAAGTTGAAAATCAAGAGAGATACTTGCAAGATGAAAGTTGTTAACTCCGAAGCATTGCCAATTGAAGGGATATTGAAAATAGTATCTCTAAAATTAGACAAATGGATAAGAGATGTTTATTTAGTCATGGTTCGTATGAATGACTTCGACGTCATATTTGGAATAGAGTTCCTTTTGGAACATAAAGTCATCCATGTGCCATTGGCTCAATGTCTGGCAGTAACGAGTAGTAATCCGACCGTGGTTCAAGCTAAGATCAAGCAACATAGTAGGGTGAGAATGATCTCAGCCATGCAGCTGTAGAAGGGCTCAGTAGAGAAGAAAACACTTTTATGGCTATCCCATTGGTCGATGAGCAAATCGAGATTGGGTTTGTTCCAGTAAAGATCCAGGGAGTTTTGAATGAGTATATTGATGTAATGTCGCCAAGTCTATCGAAGGTGTTACCCCCTCGACATGGGATCGATCACGAGATTGAATTTGTCCTATAGGCCAAATCATAAACAAAAAATGCCTATCGAATGGGTCCACCTGAGCTAGCTGAACTCATGAAACAATTGGACTAGTTGCTGATTTGTTAGATTCATTCGACAAACGAAAGCACCCTGTGAGGCCCCTGTGTTGTTTCAGAAGAAGAAAGACGAGACACTTTACCTATGTATAGACTACAGGGCTTTTAACAAGGTTACTGTTCGAAACAAATATCCTATTTCGATCATCATCGAGTTGTTTGTCCAATTGAATGGAGCTCGATAATTTACAAAGCTCAACCTTTGGTCAAGCTACTATCAAGTTTGAATAGCAGATAGGGACGAACCAAAGACTACTTGCGTAATAAGATATAGGGGCTTCGAGTTTATCATAATGCCCTTCAGCTTGATAAACGCCCCCGCAACCTTTTGCACCTTGATAAACTAAGTATTTCAACGAGTACCTTGATCAGTTTGTGGTGGTTTATCTCGATGACATTGTGATTTTCCATCCAAGTCTAGAAGAATACCAACTTCATCTCTAGTTAGTTTTTGACAAGCTACGATAAAATCAGTTATATGTGAAGAAAGATAAGCGTGCTTTTGCTCAGAAGCGCATCAACTTCCCGAGTCACGTCATTGAACATGGAAAAGTTGGAATGGATGAAGATAAGTTACGAGCTATTTAGGAGTGGAGAGTCCCCACTTCTGTGATGGAGCTACCTTCATTCTTGGAATTGGGTAATTACTATTGCCATTCATTAAAGGATTTTTAAGAAAGGTTGCGCTGTTGATCGAGTTGTTCAAGAAAGGCACAACCTTGAAATGGCCAGCAGAATGTTAGATTGTTTTTTATGAGCTAAGGGCAACGTTGATGAGTGGTCCTGTCCTCAGATTGGTTGACGTGTCTAAATTGTTCGAAGTTGAAGCTGACACATCAGATTTTACTCTTAGGGGTGTCCTTATGCAGGAAGGTCACCCCATAGCTTACGACAGCCAAAAATTCAACAATGTTGAAATGAGATATACTGGTTTAGAAAAAGAAATGTTTGTCGTGGTTGTTACTATGTAAAGGTGCAGGGTACGCGAAAATAGTGTATTGGAAATGCGATGAAATGAATGTGCGTACAAGTTTTTCTAACCTAGTCCAAGTATAAACAAGATTAGGTACCTGGTAAGTCTAGGTGGAACACATGGATTTTTGGATTTACACTAGTGAATTAGGTAATGTTCTTCTAGAGATCAAACAAATTAAGTGATGAGTGGTGTTAATTCTAAACTACTATATTTTAACTATCCTAAACTAATATGCCCAGTTGATATGCGCTGAGTGGATGTGGCGTTAGCTATCCTCAAAGAAATGCAAATATTGTGTTAATTAAAGTATGTGGTAGACAGGGTTAAGAAGCTATCCTAATATATTCATAAACATGGTAAATTCATGCACTCAATACTAATTATGACAAGTAACTTTTCAGCGTCTTGATGTCACAATTGATGCACCGTTAATGCGATAGGTTTGTTCTTATTTTTAAGTTGCTCCCTTTCTTTGCTCACTGTGGTCTAAGCTACTTACTCTTTCAAGAAATTGACTACCTTTACTCTTAACATACTCTTTCAATGTGTTCATGTGTATAACATGATAAAGTTCAGACAAATGAACTATACCATGTCTACCTACAGATTAATTCCTAACTTCTTAACCCATTGTGACTCTAACTACTCATAAGACTTAAAGAAACTAAAGACATGAAAATGGATGCAAAACAAGTGTTCATATTCATAATTCAAATGTTTTACACAAAATAAAAGAATAAGTACAAACACAAAGAATACAAAAAAAATAAAACAACACTAAGGAGACTCTGAATCACAATTTCTTGTTCTTTGAAAGTGTTTTGATGCTTGCAAAGCTCCTTGGTCCTATGGAGTGGATGACTGGAGGAAAGGAATCTGAGGAGAGTTGTCTAATATAGATATTTCTCTTTCGGGTATCTAACTCTCAAAAGTGTCGAACTATTCTTATAGTTTTCGAATGGGGTATTTAAATGCCTTCGACAATCGTCGCCCACTACGCACGTTCCATATTTTTTGGCACCTATTTCTACGCGTAGTGGGGATTGGCCATGTTCCTAAAGTTGCACATCGAATAGGATCTTTAGTCCATATATAGCTCTCAACGCCTCATTAAACACGACTATGAGCCAAGAGATGAATTTTCCTTAGCATTGCTTTTAATTTAGGCGTTGAGAAGTCTTCAATTCATTTTTGCTTCAAACCTGCGATGAACAATATCAAGAGATTAGATAATCCAAAAAATACAATTTTGTAAACACTGAATGCATATCATGCATAAAGCATAAAATACAAGTATAAATGACGTGTTTCCTCTGTGTTTCTCACCAAACTCTTATGAGTTGGACGTATAATAACACGTATTTCTCGATGCTATCGGTGGTCCATTGCTTGAGGGCTTGGAGGCAATATCAATTGGGATCATCCTTTGTTGTGAAGATCGACAACAATGCCATATGTTACTTTTTTCAGCCAACCAAAGTTAACTTCAAAACAAGCGAGGTGGCAAGATTTTTTGGCTAAATTTGACTTCAAGTTTGAGCACAAGAAAAGAACCAACAATCAAGCTACTGGTGCTCTTAGTTATTTTTTGGCTGAATTTGACTTCATTACACACCTCCCAAAATTGGGTGATCTTGAGGCCATCTTGGTCATCTTTGACAAGTTTTTGACGTATGCTACTTTCATCCCCACTACCAAGCAGTGCTCTGCCGAGTTGACAACACAATTTTTCTTTAAGCATGTTATGAAGTTGTGGGGAGTCTCGACGAGTATTGTGAACGACAAAGATGGTAGATTAATCGGTACCTTCTGGACAAAATTATTTGCCTTCTTTGGGGACAAGTCTGAATATATCCTCAAGCTACCATCCTCAAATTGATGGCCAGGCAAAAAGTTTCAATTGTATGCTCAAAGAGTATCTGCACCATTTTGTTCATGCGAGATAGAAGAATTGGGTCCAGCTGCTGAATGTGGCTCAATTCTTTTTCAATGCTTGAACTAGTTCATCAACGGGAAAGAGTCCCTTAGAGATTGTAAGTGGAAGACAACCCATATTACCTCATATTTTTTATCATCCTTATGAAGGAAAAATCCTCAATCTAACAACTTTACGAAAGAGTGGAAACTGACAACAAACATGGCTCGAGCTTACTTAGAAAAAGCCTCAAAGCGTATGAAGAAGTGGGTAGATAGAAGGCATCGTCCTCTCAAATTTTGAGCGAGAGATCAAGTTTTTATCAAGTTGAAGCTAAATCAAATTTGATTTTGAGAGCGTAAAGATTAGCGCCTCGTCAGGAAGTACAAAGGGCTTGTGGAAGTCCTAAAAAAGATCGAGAATGCATCATATAGGGTGGTGTTGTCTGCATGGATGAAAATCCATTCATTAAATAATGTGAGCAACTTAAACCCATACCATCACAATCCTGATGATGACTAGAGGAACAACATTGTTCGACCAAGTATCGACTTGAATAAAAAAGAAGACAAAAAATTTGAAGAGATCCTTGTTGACCAAGTCAGGAAGGACAGAAGGGCCAAAGATAGTCCACAATTTCCTGGTTAAGTGGACGAACCTCCCCATTAATGAAACTAGTTGGGAACGTGTCAAAGACTTAGAAGCCTATTAGTAGAAGATCGAAGAGTTCAAGCTTCGCTAGTGAACATAGAGGTCAACTATTTAAATGGGGGAGAATGTTTTGACTATGTTTGTCTAGAGAGAGTTTTCGTATGGTCACTTGTCCAAAACTTCTTCAAACCACCTTATGTTTATGCTTTATACTTAGTTTAGCTTGTTGCTTTCATTTCTATCTTGTTTTGCATTTGTGTGATCACTCGCTATATTGCATATGCTAACCTGTCACAATTGAAATTGTTTAAAATGTACTATAGGAGAAATCCATAGTCAATTCTCCGACTAAGCCTTGTTGTACTATTTGCAAACCAAGCTTTCTTTCAATTGTCAAGATTCAATGCTTTTGTTAATGATGTTTTCAACGCTGTTCTTTCTCTATCTTGTTTTATAAAACCATTTTCTGTCAATGAGATTGTTTGTGACTTTCGAATTTCATACAGTTGACTTGCTTGTTAGGTTAGAGCAAGTGTCATACAATTGGTCGTCTAGTATTCAAAAGGTTGCAATTTTGATATTGAGTAGTGCAAGCAAAGCCCAACACATAGCAAGGCAGCAAGGCTTGCGCGCACCAAGGCTATGCGACATGGCCTATGCGTGCGAGAGGCTAGCATGCAACAAGGATGAGCTGCCATGGTCGGCGCACATTGTGGTTTGCAAGGTTTGCACTGAACTTGACACTCTCACAAGGCCAGCGTGCGTGTGTTCTGCCTGTCAATGCCCAACCATGCGCCAACCCATGCCTTAGTTCCAAAATGGACCATTTTTATACTTTTGTTATTTTTTAGCTAAGTTTGGATTGTTTTTAGGATCAAGAGGATTAATTTCAGACTTAATTCTTTTCTTTTTTTAGTTCGAAATCTAAAGCTTATTAATCATGTTTATATTACTCTATACTCAAAATATTTAGAGATCTGCTAAGAGCTCTCAGGGTTAGGATATTGTGCAGAGAGATAGTTTCCACTAATGTGACAACCCCTATTAGGTGCCTAGAGTTTTACTTTAGTGAGGGCCTTGTACCATTTATTTAATTCTTCTATAATATGCCCAATTGTAGAGAAATTAGGGTTGCTGGTATCGATTAAATTCTACCACAGTCGAGTTAGATACAAATAGTTTACAGATGGGTATTGGAGTAATGAGAAAGTTTTATAAGCTTATTTTCTGCTTTGCTAAGTTTCTTACATACAAATGTACAACCATGTTTTGTTTTAAATTAATCACTCACTGGGCTTTAGTTCATATTTTCAAATGTTTTCGACTTTCCAGGTAGAGATCGTGATTCCCGAGCCTGACCTACAGCTGCTAGTTTGCCATGCAACCTTAGATTTTTGTTGTTGTCATATACTTTGATCATGCATCTAGGGTTGTATATTGATGTTAGGGTTGAGTGAACAGTTGTATATATGACTTTTGGTTAGTGAACCTTAGTTGTGTTTTGTTAGAGAATAGATAGTTACACTAGGTTTTTATACTATCATTATTATGCATATTTTTTCAGTTGATCCTAAAATTAGAGTTAGTAGCTTAGTAAGTTATCAGTAAGTGTCGTTACAGAAGAACGATACTTGTTGGCTTCACGGCTTCTCTTTGGTTGAAAGAAGATGATCCGTGAGGGGGTGTGACACACCAAGTGTTCCCTAGGCGGCACCAAGGAAGAGATGCTAGGAGTTATGAGTGAGCTATGTGTCCTTAGTTCTAGGCTAGGCAGTAGGCGAGTACGGGTAAGGCAACAAGACCATGTGTTTGAGATCTATGTGGTATGACTAAGGAGGCTTAGGCAAGCTTGATTGGAAGGTTAGTTGTTTTGAAGTGAGTTGGTAAGAAAAATGGAAAAATGGCTAATTCGGTTTAGTGATTTACAGGTGGTAGTTTAAGGATTAAGAATCAGCACTAACCTAAGTAGAAGGTATCAATGCATTTTCATGCAGACAACTTTATAAGTTGAACCTCAAATGAGAAGTTCTTCATAAGTCCTCATTGAATTGAGTAATTTTGGTCTTAAACAAAATCTTATTGAGTGAAGTTTTTTAGTGAGGGCTGTCAGAAGAAAAGGAGATTAGGAAGATGATGAATTGTTGAAGAAATCCTACATTGGTAAGTTTTCAAAGGAACCTAGGACAGTGTTGGAAGATTAGAGGCTAGCTAGAGAAATACTTGAAATTTTGATATGAAGTTTGATGTAATCTTGTTGAGAGATTAAGGAAAAGTTTTGTAGAAGAAAGTTTTTCAATTTAACGAATGTATTTTAAGTTATGAATTTTTGAAGTGAAATCCAGAATTTATGAACAAGCATGCAACTTCAAGGTTCTAGACAAGCAAACAAGTCCTTTGCTAGGTGTCAGGACACTAAGCAAGGAGTAGCTGCGTGTGAAGAATTGCTTGCTTAGGTAAGTGTAGCATAAAAGCAAGCCCAGCGCAAGGCCATGCGTCAAATTTCAAGCAAGGTATTGAAAGTAAGCTTTAAGTTATTAAGCATGTTTTATGACCAATATGATTCATTTATTTATATTGAGTTATTGAAGCATGAGATTTAGTTGAAAGTATTTAAGCATGAGATTTAATTTAAAGTATTTAAGCACCGGTTTATGTGAACTTCCTTACAAGCATGTTATTTACTCAATAATGTTTTATCAGAGCAAGTTATTTAACTAAGTTTTATAAGCTTATTTTACTTTATTCTATACTCGAGATATCTAGAGATAAGTTTAAGTCCCTTCAGGAATAGTTACTATGTGCACATAGAGAGATTGTCGCTGTTCGGATGAAAAATTTCACTTCACTAAAGACCGTTGATAGTATCAATTAAATTCTACTATAACGTGTCTAGTTTTAGAGAGATTATTGTTGTTGATATTGATTAAATTCTACCACAATGCTAGAGATAGCCACTGATGTAATGATACTTCAATTCAATGAGATTATTGTTGTTGATGTTGAGTTTACTCCATGACAGCCTAAGTAGATGGGTATTAGAGTAATGAGGAAGTTTTTTAAGTATTTACTAATTTGCAGAGATTTCTTAGATATTTGATTTATAAGCATGTTTTATTTATAATAGTCATTCACATGCCTTCCAACTCATTTTTTTCAAAATAATTTAACTTTTCAGGTAGAGATCGTAATTTTCGAGCCTCACCTACAGCTGGCAGTCTGTCTTCCAGTCTCTTTAGGTTTCTTTTGTTACTTGTGTGTCTGAACCATGAATTTTGGGGTTCTATGGATATGTTTGCAAGTGAGGGTTGGTTATGTATATGTCTTAGAGTTTGGATTTTAATTTCAGTTCAGTGTGTTGTAAATATTATACAGTGTTCTAAATTTGTGTATGTGAAATATGATGCATGCCTTTACAGTTTCTTGAGTTAGTAAGATAGTAAGTTGTAAGTAAGTATTGTAAGCGTAGAGCGATAATTGTTGGCTTCACGCCTTAACTTGGGCTAAGAGAAGAGGGTCTAAGAAGGGGTTTATAATCTTGTGTACAATTAGGTGTAAGTATAAGCTACGTGTTTTCTGCTGTATGCTAAGATATATTGGTTTTCTTTTATATGCTTCACTTATTTCACCAGTATTACTGAAAGTTTTACAAATTAGTTTAAAGTAATTTGGTCAGTGACTGTCGTAATTAGAGAGTTGATACCCACTGGCTTCACATCTCTTCTTAGACTTAGAGAGGTGGTATGGGAGGGGGTGACAAGTACTCTATACCCGAGAGTTCTATGATGATTATTATGACCCTTTGAGGGTAATACTAAGTGCACATAGGAGAGTTTTGTCGTTGTGTTGAGAAACTTCATAGCAACGATGAAGTTGTGACTACTAAGCGAGCCCTACTATAACATAGAGATTGGGAGTATTGGGCATGCCCTATTACGACTTAGTTACTGGGTATTAGAGAAATAAGAAGTATTGTTTTGCTACGTTTTTATAAATATGTTTGATAAGCATGGTTAATTACTTTACTAGAGTTAGTCACACACTGAGTACTCAACTCATGGTTTCAAATATTTTCTTTCTTTCCAGGTAGCAATTGTGACCTTATGGCTTGACATATCGTTGTGTGTCTGTCATATTGTCCACTAGGTTTACATGTCGTTTACTTTAATTTGGTGTTGTAGTCTTATGCATACTTAAGTAAGTGCAGGTCATGGTGTCATGGTGTTATGGAACTTAACTTTGTATATAGTTTTACATGTCATTTACTTTAGTTTGGTGTTGTAGTCTTATGCATACCTAAAATCTTTGTATACTCAAACCGTAGTGGAGACATGCTTATGATAAGCGTTGTCCTGAAGACAATTATTTGCTCTGCACAGGCTTCTAAGCACACTATAACTATTGTATCAACATGATACAATGACTAACTCTAGTAGAACTATAGTGTCGAACTACTTGAATATGGCAGAACTCTTGAATACTTGCTCTCAACTCAATAACGAAGAAAAAGAAAAAAAGAAAGAAATTAGAGAACTCTTTAATTTGGAATGAGGTGGTACAAATGAAGAACCAAGTTGCTATTTATAGGCTAGCAACCTAGTAACATTCTAAAATACAAAATAAAATCAAATAAATACAAAAAGTTTAAACATTTGTCAAATTGAACTTAATTTTGTTGTTGTTTGACTAAAGTAAAATATAACTCATTCAAATTGAAAAAATTACAAATTTAACTTTCATACATATTAAATTTGTTTATGAAACATCACTTTAATTTGAAGTTCAAATCAAATTTGAAAGTTTGTAAACAATGAATTTAATGTAAACAATTAAATCCATTGTTATTTTTAAAACATGTATTAATATTGCTTAAATTTAAGAGAAATGACGCATACATATGAAATTGGGAGAAAGTTTATATAGAGTAGATTAAATTTAGGTCCCTACAATTACATATAAATCAAAGATGCATAGTTGTGGTCACCCGTATGCTTGCTTATTCACAGAATATACAATGTCTCATGAAAATCAACAAATAATTAATGTGGGTATGGCTAGTGATTCAAATATAGTCTCTCCCATTTTGAAAACAAAAACAGGCAGAGAATTTAGTTGTTATACAGCATTTGGAGTGAGCTTGGAAAGAGGAAAAGTATATATATATATATATATATATATATATATTTTTTTTTTTAAAAAAAAGGGCCATTGTTAATTGGGAGAGAGAGAGAGAGAGTAAGAATAGGAAAGAAGGGGGTGGAGAAAAGAAAGATGGAAAAAAAAAGAGGGTATAATAGCCTTTAAACTGGTTAATTGGCTAAGAGTCGTTTTCTGAAGGTGCGAGTATTGCGGTTGGAGTTAGTTTCAATTCTCTCAACATATTTTTAACTAACTTTTTCCTTTTTTAAAGAGTATTCATAACACAGACCTCAAAACTCTCCCCTCCCTCCACACTTCTTCTCCAATTATCCCACGATAATAAGACTCTCCAACCCAACACCACTTACAACCGAAAAATATTAATTATATACCCTAAAATCTCTTCTTCTTCTTCTTTTTTTTAATAATAATAAAAAAAAACCGAGTCCTAACTAAAAATAAATAAATCAACGTCCTCCAACTATTTTCCATTAACTTGTGTTGTGGCCTCTGGCTTGGATTAACCTAAGGCAGAGTTGTCTCTGCCTTAGCCATTAGCTATTAATCAAATTCATCCACCATGGTATTCCAAGATTTCGACCAAATCTCCGAACGCCGACGAGCCGAGAGGGCACGTAAGTTCCGTAAGAGAGTTACCATTGCCATCGTCTCGGCCTCCGTCATCCTCCTCGTCGTTGCTGCCGCTGTGTTCCTCCAAGTCTCTTCCTCCTCCAAATCCACCACTAAAAATGGCCACAGCGGCAGTAGCAGTAGCAGTGGCAACTCCAAACAACCCCTTCCACCCGAAACCAAACAAGTGTCGCGTGTCGAGAAAATGATTACCATGATATGCAACTCCACAGACTACAAAGACAAATGCGAGAGCACGCTGAAGGATGGTGTCCACACAGATCCTAATTCCTCCGACCCAAAAGACCTCATCAAGCTGGCAATCTCGGCAGCTACGCATGAAGTGAAATCTGCGGTCAAAAAGGCATCAGGGTTCAACTTTGCCACCCCGAAGGAAAAGGGAGCGTTCGAGGACTGCAAGCTGCTGTTCGAAGACGCAGTGGAGGAGTTGGAGATGTCAATGAGCGAAGTGAGCAAGAAGAATATGGGAAAGCTGACGGCAAAAACAACGCCGGATCTGAACAATTGGCTAAGTGCGGTGATGTCATATCACGAAACTTGTGTTGATGGTTTTCCAGAGGGGAAGATGAAGAGCCAAATGGAGAAGGTTGTGAAGGCTGGAAAGGAATTAACCAGTAATTCATTAGCGATGATTTCGCAGGTGGCTTCATTCTTCTCGAAGTTCGAGATGTCGGAGGGAGCTGCAACACGACGTCGTCTAATGGCCACGGATGGTGTGCCGACTTGGATGAGCAGCAATGAGCGGAGGATGTTGAAGGGAGCTGCCGCTGGAGAAAAGCCAAAGCCAAACGTGGTGGTTGCGAAAGATGGCTCTGGAGAATTCAAAACGATTAATGAAGCGTTGGCAGCCATGCCTGCCAAATATGATGGACGGTAATTACGTTATATATATCCTTCAATCCATTATATATCTTAAATCGTCGTATTCAATTCAATATTAAAAAGGAAAATAAATAAAAAAAATACACAGATACGTGATCTATGTGAAGGAAGGAATCTACGATGAGACAGTAGTGATTACTAAAAAGATGGTGAATGTAACAATGTACGGAGATGGATCTCAAAAGAGCATGATCAGTGGGAGCAAGAACTTCGTGGATGGAGTTAGAACCTTCCAAACCGCAACATTTGGTAAGCCCATGTTTTATTTCCAAAACATAATCTGATAATCTAAAAAGTAGTCGTAGCAGCTATTACAAATACAAGGATTACTGTTAATATAATTAATTATATACACAGTGGCACTTGGAGAGGGGTTCTTGGCGCAGGCCATGGGTTTCAGAAACATAGCAGGTCCAGAAAAGCACCAAGCCGTAGCAGCGAGAGTCCAAGCAGACAGAGCCATATTCGTGAACTGCCGGTTCGAGGGATACCAAGACACATTATACGTCCAAGCACATCGTCAGTTCTACAGAAGCTGTCTGATAACAGGAACCATTGACTTCATATTCGGGGATGCGGCAGCCATTTTCCAAAACTGTAACGTGATGATAAGAAAGCCATTAGACAACCAACAGAACATTGTGACAGCACAAGGCAGAACCGACAAGCATGAAACCACAGGGATAGTCCTACAGAACTGCAAGATATTGCCGGATAAGACACTTGAGCCTGTGAAGTCACAATTCAAAAGCTACTTGGGAAGGCCATGGAAAGAATTCTCAAGAACCATTGTAATGGAATCAACGATTGAAGATGTGATTCATCCAGATGGTTGGATGGCTTGGCAAGGGGATTTTGCACTCGAAACCTTGTACTACGCTGAATTTAACAACCAAGGGCCAGGGGCTAAGACCGACGACAGGGTCAAATGGCCTGGCTACAAGGTGATTGATAAAGATGAGGCTGCAAAGTTTACAATAGGAACTTTTCTAGAGCTGGATTGGATCGAGATCACCTCGGCTCCTGTTCATGTCGGCCTATTTTGATATAAACACAAAATCCTTTTTCATATCTCTTCGCCTCTCTTTAATTTCTCTATCTATTTTTCTTTTTCTTTTTTAATGTCTATTTCTATTTGTACCTTATACATATACCACACACCCATATATATATATACCTCTAACACAAAACTACACACATTCATTGGTAATATTTAAAAAAACTAAAACATTTTCTTTCCTATTTTCCTTTTTTTTTGCTTTTAAATTATCAATAATAATTTGCATGGATCACACCTTACATAGTGACCATTAGATGTGGATTCAAAAAAATTTGCATGCCCTCAAAATAACTACTATATGGAAATTAAAAAAAAAAAATGAACGTTTTCGGGCACAAATATGTTCTTACTTGAAAAAGTAGAAAAAGAAAAAAAAAATAGAAATATTATTTAGTAGTTTATCTAAACCAATTAAACGAAAATTTAACCTATAAATTTGAACCCCTAGGATAAAATAAAGCAAAATATTACAATAATTTAGCTAAATTTATCCTAAAACAACTTCTAAAGCTTGAAATCTGATCCAAAAAGCTTCAATTCGAGCTCAAAAACCATGAACCAGTCTAAAAATGGCAAAGTCGGCCCAAAACTACTTGAACCGACCCAAAAATTGGAAAAACTAGCCCAAAATGAGTCAGAACAATCAAACTGGCTAAACCCAAGCCGTTAGCACCAGTGGAGCCATGTCAGCGCCAGCCAAGTCGTTCGCACAACCGAGTTGCACGCTCGAGCCGATAGCCAGACGCGTCAACCACCCGAGCTGCGCACACACCCTCACTTGGAGCCGAGCCGCGCCTTCGAGTCGTTAGCCAATCGTAGTCGCACCTTTGGTGGCTGACCTATGTGATGTCAGCATGACATCCTGCTGACGTCAGCCCTACATCTTCACCCTTGCGCCGCCGCAGTTTTTTTGTACAGTATCGAAAAATGGTTGTAACTTGGCTTCGGTGGTTCGATTTAGGCGAATTTGGTATCGTTTTTCTCAGAAAAACACCACGAAACCAAATTTAGAATAAAATTCACAAGATTTAAAGAAAATAATTCCCAAAAATACATGGGCCTTTACATTTGATCATATCAAAGCTATAAATCTATGACACAAATTAGAGTAAACATTCAATTGCAAATTTACATCATAATGCAATACCCACCATAAAATCAATGCAAATTTTAAAATTCTCAATTAAAATTGAAATGATTGTGATATAATTGAAGGGATAAGAGCCCTTCGCAGCAGATGACTTACTAGACAATTCTCAAACTAATTTAAGAAAACTTAAAATACCAATACATTGAAAAAATTTTACAGAAACATTTTACTGAATAAAATTAACATTTAAGGCTAAACATGCTTTTCAAAACAAAATTAAGAGAGAAGAGAAACTCACCCTCGTTGTTGACTCTGAATTCTACAAAATTCCAAAGTTGTATCCACCACGACATGGAACCTCTCCTATTCTTTAAGCAATAGAGGTTTGGCTTGTGAGAACCAATTGAGATTTATTTTTGGAATTTTGGAGAGAAATTGAGGGAGAGTGAGTGAAAAAAAACTTCGTCTACAGACCTTCTACAAGTATTTTTTTCCTGATCATTCGCAGAACTGTTCTGCTTCCCTTTTTCATTTGAAGAAGGGGAGGTTACAGAAAAAATGAAAAAACGTGGGAGCATTTCACGTTTCTACAGGAGTTATTTAATTTAATTTTAATTAAATTAATATTAATGTTAAAATAATTAATTAATTAAATTAAATTAAATTATATTTCATCAATATTTCATTTAAATCATATTTAAATGAATATCTCTCATATAACCTATAGTTTTAATTTAATTAATTTAGTTAAATCAAATTTAATTAAATCTAATTAAACAAAACTATTAGTTCACTATTCAATTAGTTAATTTCTAAATTAAATATATTATATTTAATTTAATCCATATTTGAATCACATTCAAATATTAAATCCTCTCGTAATCTATAGTTTTAATGTGTATCATATACGCATTAAGTTTAATCTATAGTTTTACTACAAATTTAATTCACATTAAATCAATATTTGAACTCATTCAAATATTTTATTCTCATTAATTAATTTTGGATCACATCCGTAATAAAATTTATATTATAAGTTTAATTAAAATATAAATTTTATATTATAATGTATCACCATACATTATATTAGTTTCCTAAGTTGATATGAACATTTCAAATTATATCTAAGATATATTAACCTCATTACCCTTTACGAGCTAGGAAGGGAATCTCATGGACATACAGATCAGAAGCGACAATGATATGAGATTAATTGGCTAAACTCATCAACCACATTAATCAATATTCGTTAATTGTGTGTACACTCTACTAAAGACTCACAGTTGAACTCTGCTCACTGTAGATATATTTCTGTGGTCCACGGATGTAGACTAATAACAGCAAGTTAGTCCTCCACAAGTGTTTGTAACCCCAGCTGGGTTAAATTATCGTTTTATCCCTAGGTTACTTCTTAGTCCTTAAATAGTGCTCCTCTAATGAATCACCTGCTTATGGTCCAACCAATAAACATAAATCTCTCTCGTGCCACAGAAAGGGTAGGACCCTTTGTTCAAGTCCCAGAGACACCAATTAAGGAACACTCATCTACTTACCCCAAAGTCATAAAGGAGTGAATTTAATCGTGTGTGATTATGTTTCCAACTCTCCACATGGTTTTGTTTCCAAAATGGTAGGCTTATTGAGTCGACAATCTGGTCACTCTCACCCATACAAATCAAAGGACAATTTCTCATAAACAGGAGTTCATAATACACTCAAAATTAAGACTAAGTTACCTAGGTCATCCTATTTGAAATAGAATATAACTAGTCAATGGGGTTACATCTAGTTGTTACTATTTCGTCATCCAGTCTTATGTAAATTCATTGCATAGGATACCTCCACACACGTGTCATCTACATGAACACGTTGGATCATTGTGTTTGTATCAAATACAAAGTGGGTCGTATCCATAGTGTTACCAAGATAAGGTACCCAACCTTATCCTTATACTATAGACTATTTAAGTTGTATCTCGAACATTTAAGTTCAAGACTCATAAAACAACTTAGGATGTTAGTTTATTGGATTTGGGTTAATTAGACAAAAATAATCATAACTGTTTATTGAAATTGAAATAATAACTCTTTATTAATAATGGTTAACGGATTACATTTATTATCTACGAGTTTTAGGACATGAAACCCAACAGAATAAGGTTAATTCAACGTCAGTTTCATGTTAGTTCCCAAGTGGAAGTGTTCCATAAACTGTAAATTTAAATACCTCAGCCTTAGACAGAACTTTACTAGTGGAGTTCCCTTATAACCTTAAATTCTATTTGTTTTGCTTAGCTTTGTTAAACTAAAATAAGATATAATTCTAATCCTATTAGAATTAGTGTGATCTTAGGTCAAAATTAATTTTAAATATTTTTAAAATTAAACCAATTCCCTAGAATCCTATGTTTGCATGCAATTTTTTATTATAGGTTGATTTCTAATTATCAATTTTTTTAACTATTATAAAATCAATTAGTTAGACCTACAAATATGCATACTATGATTTAATTAAAGGAAAATTGCAATAGATGACAATTTCAAATTAGGTTTTTTCAAGCACAACTTCCATGTTTTAATATTTTAAATATGGCAAGATCTTAAAATTTGAAAATTTGTTTATTTTTCTTCTAAAATAAATTTTGTTTGTCAAAATTTTCTTCCAATCACTCACATGAGTTGAATTTTCAAATCTTTTTTTCTTTTCTTCTCTTGAACATTATTATTTATGTATATTCTTACAATTTCATTTGTCACCATATATTGTATTTTATTTTTGTTCGATTTTTTTTATTTGTTTTTGTTTGATTATAAACGAATTTTGTGTTTCCATTTAATGTTCTTTTGTTTCAATTTAGTGATTGTTATCTGATTATTAGTTGATTATTAGTTGATTGTCACGTGATTTTTATTAGATATTAAGTAATTTGTAATTTTTATTTAATTGTTATGTCATTACTATTTGATTCATATCCTATTGTTATTTGGTTACCATGTGAGTTTCATTAGATATTTAGTACTTTGTGATTACAATGTGATTTTCATTAGATATTAAGTAATTATTAATTTCTATTGATTGTCATGTAATTGTTATTTTATTGGTATATGATTGACATGTGATTGCTATGTGATTATTACCTTATTGTTCTATTTTCATTTGATTGCTATGTGGTTGTTCATTAGATATTAAGTACTTTATGATTTTTATTTGATGTCTTGTGATTGCTATCTACTATAGATCTATTTAAACACTTGATCGAATTCACCAAAAGAAATGAAACATGTTTCCATTCATTATCAATTTGTTGATGAAAAATGTTAAAAAATTACTATAACAAAAAGGAAAAAAAATCAGATGACAATCAGAAGCTATCCGAATGACTCTCAGAAAACTAACTACAATTGAAAAAAAAGGTAGAAAATAATTAGATGACAATCAGAAGGTAATCAAATGACTATCTAACAAGGTTAACTAAAATTGAAAAAAAAAAGTAAAAGGTAATCAGATGACAATCATATAGTCTTCGCATAACAATCAAATATCATGTAAGTCCGTGAATCAATGAGAGTATTTTAGACTTGTTAGTTTCAATTCCTTTTTTAAATTGCGTCGGACGTCCAGTTTTGCTATTATTGCAAAAAATCAAACCTTTGATTGTTACAAGCCATAGGCCTAATTATTTCAAATGTTTTTTACAAGAGAAATTGGGGAAATGACAAAAATGGAGGAGTCATCTTGATTAATGGCAAGAAACGTGGAGAATAATATTTATGACAAACCACCAAAATTTCACGGGTGGGGTGTTGTGACTATTCTCAAAATTCCTCTCAAATGTAATCTTTCATCCCCAAATTTGTTAAATTATATTTTCGTATTTTTAGGTGAAATATAGTTATATCTATATTTTTAAAAAGAAAAAAAATATTTCTTTCATGCCAAAAAAATTTCTTAAAAATGTAACTCTCGATGCAAAAGATTGTTACGGCTGATGGCATGATGGGAGAGTGGTCGGAGGGTGGCCGCGGGAGGGTGTCGATGGCTAGAGAAGAGGCCGGAGCTTAAATGGCAAAGCTTTCAACCCCATTCCAAACAAAATCCTTACTTCCAAACTTCAGCAGCTTGGTGGTTAGAGCTTAAACTTTGCAACTCTCGGCTCTTTTTTTCCCGATCCATTGGCTGAAAATTTGTGGTGTTCAATTTGAATTTGAATTCTCAATTTGTAGAACAACAACAATCTTTCGGTTCAAGATTTCTTCGTTAAGGTAGAATTTTGTGTTTCTTCTTCAACTTTTTTTTTCTTTAATTTTTTTTATTGCTTTATTAATTTGATTCTACGTTTGGCTTAAGATTCCTTGATTTCTTTTTGTTACTTTCAGTTACAATGTTTGAAAAGCAAGTTTTCGGAAGGTCAACTACTAGTGGGAGAAGGAGGAGGTTGCTTTAGGAAGAAATTGGATTAAGTTTTTGTTTGTGTTTGGAATTTAAGAGTTTTGATGATTTAGAGGTATTTGTCGGTTTGTTTAAATTTCCAGTGCTTGAATGAGTCTGAAATCGAATAACAGAGCGTGATTGTTTCTTTTTTTCTTTCGTCCTTATTTTTTTAAAGAAAGTATAAACAATATTAAATTGTAGGTTCTTTCAATTTAGCCGACTTTTTTAGTAGAAGCAATCTCTTCAAACGAAAGAAGGGAAAAGGGATTGTTCATAGCTTTTCCGGACATAGCTCGATTTTGTCAAGTTGGTTTCACAGTAGTGGTTATTGTTTTGATTTATCTATTTCCAATTTTGTGAAAGCTTCTGTATAGATTGGGCACGGGAACTGGATTTAGAAATTTTTGTCATTCTGTATAGATGATGCTATTTTCTTTTATGTATCATGCTCATCAGGAGCTATTGTGAAACTTCATCTCTGAGAAATATTACTTGACACATTCTCAATAGGATAATAATGCATGAGAAGAATAAGGATTAGGTAGCGTAGATGAGTCAAATAAGGAGTGGGTTGATTGGTGCATTTTAGGCTTCAATGACTAGGTATTTGTATTTTTCTTACTTTTAATTTAAAACTGTTTTTTTTTAATTACACAGTAACTTACCAAGTATGTAGTTTGGTAAGGATATCAAATATCGAGTATGTATGTTTTGTTAACGTCAAGTAAGCATATTTTTACCAAAAAAAATATTTTTTGGACAATGAAAAAGTTTCATTCACAATGTTTCTGTTATAGACGACAAATACATTTGCTTTATGTAGTCTATAACAAAGTTTTTTTTAGGGGATAGTTCAGTATACTTATTGGTATACTAATTTTTTCTTCTATACTAAGGTTTTTTTAATAGTTCAATTGTTTTAATTACAAAATCATTCTAATTATATTTGGGTAAAATCTTGGTAATTGGATAGTACTAGAAGAATTAATTTTTAAGTATGTATTTTAAAATCAATCAAATGAGGTAATTTGTCGAACTTACTTTCTTTCAAATATGTATTTTAGACCTTCTTCTTAATTTGTCAAACTTTCTTTCTTTCAAATACAACATATTTGAATAATACAATGCTACTTGTGTTTAGTTATTTCTTTCTATTTGTGGGTCTTAAGTCCATCATTAATATTTCTTTCTATAATGTATTTGTGGGTCTTAACTTTAAGACTGATATTGATATTTGTGGGTCTAAGTCTATGAATAATAATTATTTTATATTATGGTTCAAATTTCTATGAAATTTGGGTGATTCACGATTTTTAGGATGATGTAATTTAAGTTTTATTTTAAAAATATTAGTTACTAGATTTTTTAATATAATTTGGGCAATTTACGGTTTTTAGGATGATGTAATTTAAGTTTTATTTTGAAAATATTAGTTACTAGCTTTTTTAATAATAGTTGTTTAGGAATAGAGTTAAAATTCGATAGTTAGGATTTGAATGTTAGAAATAGTTGTTAAGATTTTAATAGTTGTTTAGGAATAAAGTTTATATTTGATAGTTAGGATTTGAATTTTAGAAAAAAGTTAAGATTTGAATCTTAGGTGGTTTGAATTAGTTAGGGGTATTTGAGTCAATCATTAATTCATAACTAATAATTTTAAAATTCATTTTGTCATTTATATAATTTTAAAATTTTTTTACTATTTTTCAAAATGAAACATTGTATTTTGCTTTTTTTTTTTTTTTGTCCCTTTTGACAATCTTGTAATTGGCCCAAGAAATAACCCCCTACCACTTATATTTTGAAAATTGACCACATTCTAAAAGAAATATATTTTTTTTACTACTTGGTGATAAAAGTGTTAACAACCAAAGTTTTGAATGGTTAATTATTATTTCATCCTTCCACATGCAACCCACTTTTATATTACATTAACCACCAATTAAATTTGTGATTACACCCACAATTATTAACTAATTAACTAAATTCTCTCCTATTTTGCCAGAAGGCTAAGAGCCCTACCTTTGCTGAACCATTACTCAAATTTAATTGAAAAATAAAAATACAAAATAGATTGACAAAAATTACAGAAACAAAATTTACTGTAAAAATAATTAATGACTAAGCATACTTTTGTAAATAGAATCAAATTACAAAGAAGAGATGAAACTTACATTTGATGATGTCTCTGAATCTACAAATCGCCAAATTTAGAGGTCACCACCACTTGAAACCTTTTCTATCCTTTTTTAGTAACTGAGCTTTTGGTTTGTGGGAACCTTTTGGGATTTGAGAGAAAATTGCAGAGAGAAAAAGAAGATTTTCTTCGTATATTGACCTCATGTTCTCAAATCACAGAAAAGAACTATTTGTCCTCTCTCTTTTCTTCAGGATGAAGAAAAAGAAGTTAGAGAGAACTGTTGGATTACGTAGGTGAATCTCACGTTTTTCACAGTTATTTCATTTAAATTTAATTAAATTAAAATTAATTTAATTATTTAATAATTAATTAAATCATATTTAATTAATATTCAATTTAAATCATATTTAAATAAATATCTCTAACATAACCTATAGTTTTAATTTAATTAATTTAATTTAATATAATTAAATAAACTATTAATTAATTCTCTAATAATTACTAAATTAAAAATCTTATATTTCATTTAGTTCAGATTTGAATCATATTCAAATATAACATTCTCTCATAATCTATAGTTTAATGTGCATAATATACACATTAAATTTAATCTATAGTATTAATGTAAATCTACTTCACATTAAAATAATGTTTGAACTTATTCAAATATTTTATTCTCTCATAACCTAATTTTGAATCACATCCAAAAAAAATTTATATTATAAAGTTCTAATAAACTTTATATTATAATGTATCATCGTACATTATATTAATTCCCTAACTCAATTTAAACATTTCAAATTATATTCAAGATTTATTAACCTCATTACCCTTTATAAACTAGAAAATGGACCTTATGGAACCACATATCAGAAGCTACAATGATATAAGATTGCTTGCCTAAATTCATTAACCACATTAATCAATATTCGTTAACTGTGTGTACACTTCACTAAAGAATCACAACCGAACTCTTCTCTCTGTATATATATTTATGTGTCCACGTATATAGACCAATAACAGTAAGTTAGTCCTTCGCAAGTGTCTGTAACACCAGCTGAATCATATTACCGTTTTACCCTTGAGTTACTTCTTAGTCCTTAAATACCAATGCTCCTCTGATGAAAACCTATTTATGGTCCCACCAATAAACAGAAATTTCTCTCGTGCCATAAAGAGGGTAGGGTCCTTTATTCAAGTTCAGGAGGCACCATATAAGGAAACATGCATCTACTTACCCTAAAGTCGGAAATGAGTGAATTTCATCTTGTGTAATTATGTTTACAGCTTCACACTTGGTCTTGTCCCCAAGATAGTAGGCTTAATTAATCAGTCAACAATCTAGCCACTCTCACCCATACAAATCAAAGGAAAATTCCTCGTGAACAGGAGTTCATAATACACTTAGGATTAAGACTAAGTTGCCTAGGTCATCCTATTAAAAGAGAAACATAACTAGTTAATGGAGTTACATCTAGTGGCTACTATTTCGTGGTCCAGTCTTATGCAAACTCATTGCATAGAATGCTCTCAATCACGTATCACCTACACGAATACGTTGGATCATTGTGTTTGTATCAAATACAAACTGGACTGTATTCATAGTGTTGCAGGATAAGGTACTCATCCTTATCCCTATACTATAGACTCTTTAAGTTGTATCTCGAACATTGATCTCTGTATGTCTCCACATACAGCTCAAGACCCATAAAGCGGCTTAGGATGTTAGTTTATTGGATTTTGGGTTAATAAGACAAAATTAATCAATAGCACTTTATTAAAATTAGTATAATAATCCTTTATTAATGACGGTTAACAGATTACATTTACTATTTACGAGTTTAGGATATAAAACCCAACATGGAGATGGTAAATCAGTATTATTAACAATCAGTATAAGATAGCAATCAAATAACAATGAACATCAAATAGCAATCAGACCGTAATTAGACAAAAATCAAATAGCAACTGATATCATCGAAAATTAGTGGAATCAGATTACAATTCGATAACAATCAAACAGTAATCAAATGCAGTTCCATATGTTTAACTGTGCGTGTATTTTGGTCATTTGTCAGGTTCAATTGGGTTGGACTTGTTAATTTGTCATTCCTGCAAATTTTAGACTGTTGGGTGATTGACTTAATTTTCATTTTATATTTTGCCATGAGTGCAAGTGGCCCTTAACTAATTAATAATCAAATTCTAATTAATTTAGAAAACTATATATAACATGCATGTCATGACTTTAATATAACAATTAAATTAAACTATGGATGTGTCATGCTAAATGCAAATTGATTTTCATTAATAAATATAACACTTATATCGTACACAAACAAGAAAATCAACCAAGCATACACAAGATATAAATTAAATATAACTCTTTATATTTATCTAAGTAATGTGATGTATCATGCTTTTCTGATTTCATATATTTAATATATCACCATACATTAAATAACTCATGAAATTAATTATCATGCATTATATCATATATAATAAGATTTATAATATACTAAAGAAATGCATGGTGGGTTTTATCTAAAATGACATCCATAAAACATTTAACATGCAATTGAACCAGTAAAAAATGGCCCCTGGAATAAAATAAAGCAATAAGTTACAATAATTTAGCT
>JBBPDJ010000002.1:11294889-11324889 GCA_037974625.1 Cucumis cinereus | reverse complement strand
AACATAAATCTAGAACTACACATCAGACTAGCCGCAGTAGGTCAGGTTCTAGGGTCATGATCTCTTCTTTGAAAGTGGAAAACATTTTGAAAAATTAGCCAAAGCCCAGTGAGTGACTAACTTAAACAAACATGCTTTGGAAATCAATATAATAAGAAATCTTAGCAAGGAAATACACATTTAAATCTACTTGCATGACTTATCATTACTCATCATCTAGCTACGTTGTAGTAGGACACACCCAGTACTCCCAATGTCCTTGTCATAGTGGGGCATGCCCTAGCACTTCCGGTAGCATCGTTGACGTGGAGTAAGCTCAACACCAACAATAGAATACTTTTTGTGTGCACACGTAATATATTAGCTTCTTACTCAGATAACTCAGTCATGAGATAACGAAATTCTCATAGAAATTCTAAAACATACTTTGCTTAAATACTTATCTTGAAACTTGTGATTTAAAAACTTAATATAAATTTAAGCTTAACTTTTCTTGAATCGATTTCAAGTTTTATAAGTATCTTAGAGAAATCAGTACATAAATCATGATTAGGTAACTAAAAGATTGCTTAAAAGTTCTAACTTGAAATTCATGCTAGTCAGAATTTAAACTCATTTTGTCACTCACAATTTTGAGCTACTTTCTCCCTTTTCATATTGTTTTTAATTTTTGATCTGCAGGTCCATTAGATCCCCTTCCTAGCTCGTAAAGGGTATTGAGATTATTTTTATATATTGACTGTAATTTGCAATGTTCAAATTTTCTTAGAAAATTAATATAATGTATGGTGATACAGAACAATATAAAGTTTGTATTTTAATTAAACTTTATTATATAAATTTAATTTTGGATATGATTCAAAATTAATTTATGAGAGAATAAAATTTTAAATGAGTTTAAATATTAATCTAATTTGAATTAGATTCCGATTAAAATATATATTAAAATTTAATGCGTATACGATACACATTAAAACCATAGGTTAGGAGAGAAATTCATATATGAATATGATTCAAATCTAGATTAAATTAAATATAAGATATTTAATTTAGTGATTAATTAATTGGAGAATTAATTAATAGTTTAGTTTAATTCTATTTAATTAAATTAATTGAATAAAAACTATAGGTTATGAGATATTTATTTAAATATGATTTAAATAAAATATTAATTAAATAGGATTTAATTAGTTATTTTAATATTAATTATATTAGATTAAATTAAGATAATAACTCCCTTACCTGGGAATTATTTAGGGAGGAGGGATGCTCTCACGTATCCCTACATCTCTCTAATTTCCTCTTCTTCATCCAACAGAAAAGAGAGGAAGATAACCAATTGGAAGGTACCGCAAAATGAAGTTTTTTTCTCTCTCTAAAATTGTTTGTCTCAAATTTTAAAAAAAATTCAAAAATGTTGCCACAAACCTTAAGTCTCAAACTCGAAGAATATGAGAGGTTCCAAATAGTGTTGTTCGTGATCTCCAAATTGGCATTTTGTAGAAATCAGAGATGACAAAGAGAGTAAAGATTTCTTCTTCTCTATATTTCTATTATTTTATTTCATAGGCATGCTTAGCCATTTATTTTACAATAAGTTTATTTCTCTGTAAACTTTGTCAATGTATTGGTGTTTCTAAATCCCAAATTAAATTGATTTTATGCTTCCATAAAGGATTTCGTTGCGTAAGGGCATTAATCCCTTTAATATCATCATCTTTGTCCTTGAATCCAAATAAAAGCCTTGTAAAGCAGTTTTTGAAGCCATGAGAAGAAAATTGTGTCGATTTTCTAACACTCCTCTCAGATGGTCTCCCTTGTAAAAAAAGCCTTGTAATCATGAGATGTCAAAGATTCACAATGTCTTGAATCTTTTTGGAAAGAATATTGATCATTCTAACCATCATTCTAATTGTAACCATAAAAAAAAAAAAAAAAAAAAACTAAGCACAATCATTGAGCTTTGCTTCACAATCAAAACTTTAACATACCGACGCAAAAGAAAAACTAGACAAACTTGTTGGAACCTCTGATACCAAATGATACGAAATGCCTAGCGAATTGGAATTAGAAACCCTTTTGGATATGAGAACCCCAATTTTCAGTTACTAAAATCCTCAAATCAACTCGATTTCAACCCTAAGGATTGTGGTAGACACAGATTGTTTTAAGATCAATATCTTGAAACAAGAACGAGTTTCTTGTTTTAAAATTCGAACACTCCACAAATATGATGATAAATCTTACTTGAATATTCTAGCATGCAACTCAACACATGAATCGCAAATTTAAGAAGCTCTCTGGCTAAACTTGAAACAAGCGCAAATGCTAAACTCAACTCATCATAATCTCACTAAAACAACATAACAGCAAGACATAAATAGTCTCCCAATTAAATCTCTAATGCAATATAGTAAAAGTACAAAAAATTACTCCTACTGAAATGTCATAAGAAATGATAAAATTATAAAATACTAAAATTGTATCTAAATTATTAAATTTAATTTAATTAATAATTTGATGCATGGACAGTTCATATCACCCCACCCTCGCATGGGCACTAGATGAACTTTGGATTTTTTGCTTGGATCATAAACATATTATTGTTCATTAGCATATCAACGATACTTGACCTACAATATGTAATTATAGGAGTAAAATAGGTTTGACCAATTGTAATTATGAACAACTCTTGAAGGACCAACTTGCTTATAGTGATTATATTGATAGACACATTGTATTTTGTATCCTACAGTGCATAAGAGTTACTTCAGATCTATAGTGGAGCCTATAGTTAATGAATGAAAATTGATTAATTATAGAGTTTAATTGATTAACTTTTGATCATTTTAACTTATAATTTGTAGGTTCATAAGGTTGTCATGCTAGCTCATATGTATAATTAGGGATGAACTTTGTTGAAAGAAAATTTCGAATGTTTAAATTAATATTTAACATATTTGATGTATTAAATGAAGGAAAAGTATATTTAATGAAAATACATTAAATATATATATATATAAAATATTATTGTATTAAGATACATTAAATAGAATTATATATATTTAATTGGAGTGAGATTCAAATAAGAAAATGTTATACTAAGATTTGATAATTGAATAAGGTTCCCTTATATATTTTTTAAGACATTTTGTAATATTTTAATATTAGATATTAAAATATTTTTTGTCTAGGAAAATTTTTCCTTAGGTCATTAATAAAAGGAACCTTTTAAGTTTTTTTTGTCATAAGATTGATATGCTCATCAAAACCTTAGAACTATAGATAAGAGTTTTTAGAATTATTCAAACTCCCTTTTCATCTTCCATTCCCTTTCCTCTCAAAAAGACTCTCATGAGCTTTAGTCCTGATTTGAGTCATACTAAGGAAGATCTTTTCGTGGGGACGGAGATCAACTTCATCGAGTTGGAGCACAAACAAAATATTATTTAAGGTATTTATTTGCCTAACCCTTTTATTGTAGTTTACTTCTAAATTAAATTAATGTGACCTAATGCTTCTGATGTGGAATGAAAAGTTTATTCCCTTCATGTGGTATTAAAGCTATGCACTGGTGTTGTTGCACGGTACGGTGGAACTGGACTTCTGGACAAAATGTCAGGACAGTATAGTGAATTGCAAAACAAAAACTGGTTAAGTGAATGGCTGAGTCTCGAATCACACTTTCTTTAAAATGTTTCGTGACTCTGCTCGGTGTGCAAATAGTTTGAAAAATTATCACGTCATCCCCAGGATAAAATATCTGGTACCTCGATCGAAACTGCACCAAAACCGACCAAAAAACTGACACTGCGGAAAGACTTGCTCGAAAAAGTTGAAAAAAAATGGAGAGGGGAGAAGGAGTTTTTTTTTCGAATGAATGAGAACGAAGAGAATGGAAGGGTTTATATATGTGTGGGAAAGTGTAAAAATAGTAGAGGACGAACACCACGCACGGGCGAGCATTACAGATGGTCAACCGCAAGCTACAGGGAGGCACATTCGGTCATCACGACTGTACGTTACAGGGATATAAAAAACATAAGAAATAAAATAAAAAAAAATAGTTGGATAAAAATATTACTATTATTTACACCTCACCTCGCCACGCCATGCCCGACCGGACGGACGGCGGCACACGCGTTTGGAGATATCATGAAGCCTACATTTGTATGTCTCCTAACCCCTTCCAAAACTTGGATGCCCTTAAGGCTCAAACCCATAACCAAAGGTATGAGAATTTGAAGGTGTTTCCACTTGCAAAAACTATCAATGTGGAACAAAATATTTGAGTATATTTTCTTTGTAAATATTTTTCCACCAACAATCCCCTGCTTGAAAATTTTTTACTAACAGTCCCCTACTTGAAAATTTTAAAATATTTTTCATCGAGCAGTGTCAATCCATATAACCACTGTGCATAAGCAAAGGTGTCTGTCGACTTGAACCTTTACGTAGTGATGATGATTTCAAATATGATTTTGAACTTTATCTCTAACATCACCTTACACGCAGCATTATTCAAGTGTAGTTCTAAAAAAAAGTTCGTGCTCTAAGGCCTATCACGTATATCTCAGTTTTATGCTCTAGAGAATTTGACTGAAATTCCATAGGAAGCGGCCCTCACTTCTACATCCACAAAGGTGAGTCTATCAAGAGTACTCCTGTAGCTAGGTACTCCACTTGACATCAAGTATAGATCTCATTAAGAACGATGTTTAACCTTTTGATTCGCTTCAGGATATCATGCTAATCATAAGAATGGAACTCCTAAATATTCTAACATGATTCTTTCCATATTACTTGTGATCAGTTATTACCCTTTGAAATTGTTTTTTGGGATCTTCAGTCTACAAGTTGGGTTTACCTCACTAGTGGTTCATTTTTATATAGGCTTGAGTCTCATTCTTTCTAAGGTTTTAAAAACCTTCTCTCTAGACAGTCCTTTCGTCAAAGGATTTGTCAAGTTTTCATCAGTTCATACGTATCCACTATAACTGCACCAGTAGTGAAAAACTCTCTAATGGTACTGTGCTTACGACATATTTGTTGTCTCTTGTCATTGTAATAACGATTCTGAACTTTTGTGATTGCTGCAATACTATTGCAATGGATCAGTATAGCTGGTACCAGTTTATCCCATATAGGAATCTCAGATAGCAAGCTTTGAAGTCATCTTCCTTCCTCACTTGTTGTTGCTAGTGCTATCATCTCGAACTCCATTGTTGACTGGACTAAAATAGTCTCTTTCTTGGATTTTCAAGCAATAGCTCTACCTACTATATTAAAGATATAGCCACTGGTCGCCTTAGAGTCATCTGAGAGGGAGTTCCAATCAGCATCGTTGTAACCTTCAGGATAGCAGAAAATTTTTGATAATGTAATCCTAGGTTTTGGTTCAAGTATCTCATGACTCTCTCTATAGCATTTCAATGCTCTATACTAGGTCTGCTTGTAAACCTACATAATAACCCTACAGCATAAGCTATGTGTGGTCTAGTGCAATCGGCAACATACCTAAGACTATCGACGATGCTCGCATATTGAGATTGGTTAACACTGTCACCAGTGTTCTTGAACAACTTTACACTAGAATCATAGGGACTGCATGCTAGTTTACTATCAAAATAGTTATATTTTTTTAGAATCTTTTCTATAGCGAGATTGATCCAAAGAAATCTCACTTTTAGACCTAATAATTTTCATACCTAAGATTACGTTAGCTTCTCCTAAATCTTTCATGTTAATATTTGTACTCAACATTGATTTTACATCATTTATGACATGCAAGTTTGACCCAAAGATTAGCATATCATCTACGTATAGGCGTATAACAGTGCAGAGACTATTTTCATACTTATAGTAGATGCATTTGTCACTTTCATTAACTTTGAATCCTTTAGAAATGATAAGACTATCAAATTTCTCGTGTCATTGTTTACGAGCTTGTTTTAGGCTATAGAGAGATTTGACTAATTTACAAACTTTGTTTTCTTGACCATGCACTATGAAGCCTTCCGGTTGTTCCATATAAATCTCTTATTCTGATTCACCATTTAGGAAAGCGGTTTTGACATGCATTTGATGTACTAAAAGATTATTAAGGGCTGTTATAGAAATCAACATTGTATGTAAGGTGATTCTAGTCACTGGGGAGAATGTATCAAAGAAATCTATGTTTTTCTCTTTGTTTGAAATCTTTAGCTACAAGTCTAGCCTTATATTTGTCTACTGTTCCATCAGGCTTGAGTTTCTTCCTTAGAACTCATTTGCATCCTATGGCTTTGCAACCAGGGGGTAGATCTACTAAGTGTCAAGTCCTATTTGACTCAAGAGAATCCATTTCATCGTTGATAGCTTTTTGTCATAAGTTGGCATCTACTGAGGATATGACTTCTGTCAGATCTTTAGAATCTTTTTCTATCTTATAGGTTTCGAAGTCATGTCCAAAGTCTTTAAGGGTTCGGATTCTCTTGCTTTTTCTAGGCTCAGGATCTACTTCCTTACTTGAATTTTGAGTTCTAACTAAAGGTGGACTACTGGAACTTGAGCCCCACTAGTTAGGCTATTAGAGCTCGAGCCCCCACTAGCTCTTGATTTGAAAGGAAATCTATCCTCAAAGAAATCAATATCATTTGATTTTATAGTTATTTGGTTTACTAAGTCATAGAACCTATAGGCTTTATTGTTGATTGCATATCCAATAAAGACACATTCATAGGCTCTACGTGCAAGTTTTTTTCTTTTAGGATCTGAAATTCTAACAAAGACTAGACAACCCCAAGTTCTGAAGTATGACAAGTTTGGTTTCTTATTCTTAAGGACTTCGTAAGGTGATGTTGTATTATTAGATTTTAGAATTCTATTAACAACATAACACACTATTTGAATAATTTCACCCCACCAATATGGTGCAGCTCCTGAATCAAGTAAAATAACAACTACTAATTCTGATAGAGTTTTATTTTTTCTATCGGCTTTACCATTCATTTCAGGAGAATAGGGTGCTGTCTTTTCATGGATTATTCCATGTGTGTTATAAAAATTGTTAAAGGCTACTAAATGATATTCAATTTCCCTATCACTACGAAGTCTTTTAATTTTTCAATTAAACTAATTTTCTATTTCAGTTACGAAGAATTTAAGCATGTCAAAGGCATCACTTTTATTTTTCAACAGATAAATAAAAGTGTAATCAGAACAGTCATCAATAAAAGTTATAAAATATCTTTTACTGTTTCTACTCAAGACACCATTAAATTCACATGAATCAAAATGAACTAAATTTAGAGACTCAGAATTCCTAATTATTTATTTATACGAAGTCTTAGTTATTTTACCTTGACTACAATGTCCACATTTTTCAAACTCTTTCATTGATAACTTAGGAATCATATTTAACCTACACATGTTGCTAATTATTCGTTTATTAACATGACATAGCCTAGCATGCCAAGTATTAAAGGAAGACAACATGTAAGCAGAAGACTTTGTTTTATTTATTTCATGATTCAGTTTGAACATCTCATCTGTTGCATAACCCTTCCCCACAAAGACATTGTTTTTTGTAAGAATAAACAAATCTGCTCATATAGCCTGAGTGAAGCCCGCCTTGTTGAAGAGATAGCCCGAGACCAGATTCTTCCTTATCTCTGAGTGTGTAGAACTTCTTTTAAAATGACCGTCTTGCCAGAGGTGAAACTCTTTTTGGAAATACCGTTGGGACCTTGGTTCTGGACCTTCATCTTGTTCTCCTTTGACTTTAATCCGAATTTCAGAACTACAATGAAACTCTTTCTAGCAATAGTGCTCACCTCCTCCATCTGGTCATGTTTTCAGGCTTCCTTCTCAATCCTCAGGCGAGTTACCAAACTTTTCAAGGCGAACGCTTTTGTCTTGTGCCTCAGGGTATTTTTAAATTCCTTCCACATAGAAGGTAACTTGTCAATAATAACAGCAACTTGAAATTGTTCATCTAGAGTTATACCTTCACTTATTTTCTCGTGCGCAATACTCTGCAATTCATGGAATTTGGCTTCTACAGATCTTTCATTTGTCATCCGGTACCGTAAGTATCTACTGACTGCATACTTCTTAGAACCAGCCTCTTCGGTATCATACTTCTTCTGTAGAGCATCCCAGATTTCTTTCGCCATGGTCTTTGTACTGTAATAATCATATAATTTGTCAGTCAAACCATTTAAAATGAGATATTTACAGATAAAGAAATTTTTCTTCCATGCTTCAAAAATATGGAGTTGCTCATGGGTTGGATTAGTTTTAAGGATTTCTGGCTTTTCGGTGGTGCACGCGGTGACAACCTTCTTGAAGATTAAGAAAAATAACATCTTCTGTTTACACTGTTTGAAATGTGCTCCTTCGAAACGAAATGGGCGGTTGAGATCCGAGGTGAGGAAATTGCCATGATTTGAATCAGCCATCACGTTCCAGATCAACACGTCTTAAAATTGTTGTCGCGCGGTACGGTGGAACTGGCCTTCTGGACAGAACGTAGGGACAGTATAGTGAATTGCAAAATAAAAACTGGTTAAGTGAATGGTTGAGTTGCGGATCACACTTTCTTTAAGACATTTCGCGGCTCTGCTCGATGTGCAAATAGTTTAAAAATTTTCCACGTCGTCCCAAGAATAAAACAGTCGGTACCTCGATCGAAACTGCACTGAAATTGACTGAAAAACTAACACTACGGAAAGACTTGATCAGAAAACTTAATTTTGTTTTTTTTTTTCTTTGAAAGAAGAAGAACAGGAAACAGAGAGGGGAGAAGAAGTTTTTTTTCGAATGAATGAAAAAGAAGAGAAAGGAGGGATTTATATAGGTGTGGAGAAGTGTAAAAATAGCAGAGGACGAACGCTGCGCACAGGCAAGCATTACGGATGGTCAACCGTGTGCTACGGGGAGGAAAGAAATTGGATAAAAATATTATTATTACTTACACCTCACCTCATCTCGCCACGCGCGATCGGATGACGACGCGTTCGTGTGGAGATACCATGAAGCTTGCATTTGTCTATCTCCTCACCACTTCCAACACTTGGGTGCCCTTAAGGCCCAAACCCACAACCAAAGTTATGGGTATTTGAAGGTGATTTCACTTGCAAATACTAGCAATGTGGGACAAAACAATTGAGTATATTTTCTTTGCAAATATTTTTCCACCAACACCTGGCTTAGTTAAGTCGCTAGAATCGTTAGGTGTCGAGCAAAAATGTGGTGGTGGTATTGAAAGTTGTCATGGCATGATCTATGGTTGAACTCTATCAAATAGGCAGAGTGCTACGTGAAAAGAACTTAACATAATTCGGAGTTAAATTGGTAGATGACTATTTAAGAGGAGGATTAGTGCTTCGTTGTTTGATGCTCGGATTATTGAGATTGCAACCAAAGTCCAACATTAACTAGATAAGAGACTAATTATAGGTATATAAGTGAGACTAACTATTTGCATTAGTATGAGATAATTTGGAATGAAACCAAAAGCAAAGCCAAAATAACTTTTACCTAAAATAGACAATATCATCCATTGTGGAGATATTTTATGAATTGGATACAAATTGTGTTGTATTTGCAAATTCAATTGCATTATGTTATATGTGATATTACTTTAAACCTAATTTCTATATTTATTTGCAACTACTTCCGTAGAAAAAAAAAAAGGAAGAAATAAACTCATTATAGTGATATGCTAAGTATAATAGTAAAATTGGTATATCCAACGTTGATACATTAGTATATCAATGAAACTCTCATTGAAATAGAATACACATATGTATTAAGAAAGAAAATTGAGATATCTATCATACCACGCTATATTTTTCCTTTATGATTACTTTTCATTTATGATTAGGCAAGGGCATGTGTCTTATTTCAAAATTTTTACGAACTTTTTTCTAATACTATAATTATAGAGATGAAGAATTGAACCTCCTACCTGATTGTCCATATGTTTGCCAACTTGAAAAATAGTAGAGAACAGAGGCAATTTTGCTAATTTGTTTGACTACTATTGTAAACCTCAACTTTGAATTTCCTTCAAGTATTAGATATCTTTTTAAATGCTTGGTTGTTATTGTTGTAAGTATGTTAGAAGGGAAGAAAGTTAAGTGTAGGGTAGCCAAGGCTTAAATTGTAGTCAACATGTGTTGTTAGTAAGTGATGGCCAAAGGAAAGAGGTTAGGAAGTAAGTGGCCAAAAGTAAGACTAAGACAAAGTTTGCGTAGAGAAAGACGACGGTGTGCTAGGTGGCTTAACTTGGAGGTTATGTTTGGAGGTAAGTGTCACATAGGTCGCCTAGAGTGTGTATGTGAGGCGAAAATATTAGCTCACCTAAGTAAGAGCTAGGCGGCAAGACTATGTGAGAAAACTAGGCGGAAAGACTGCATGAGTAAGGGCTAGGCGATAAGATCGTGTGAGCTAGGTGGCCAAACTTGAAATGGTGAGACATGGAATTTGAAGTAGTGATGATGTAGGCAAGATATTGTTATGCGACATGATCAATGCAACAGGCTGACACCAGGCGTTGTGATAAGTATAGCTGTGTTAGGCGGTAACAAGTTTGTAAGGAAGTTAGGTGGCATGAGAAGTTAGGTTATGCGGCCAAAGGTGAGTTGGTAGGTAAGCTTTGTGAGGAGATTACTCGGGTAAGTTGAAGACAGGTTGTTGATTAAGGTTAAGCAAGTAGGACGTGGTTGTAGGACACCATGTAGAGAAGTTTATTTAAGGGTCAATTTAGGCCATGAGTTCTTTAAATTTTCTCATGTGAATTTCGTGATTTTGGTGTCTAAATAAAGCTAATTGAGTATAGTTTATGAATGTGGGCTGCAGTGAAGCGGCAAGTTAAGGAGGGTTGCTGAAACTTGAGGAAATTCCATATTGTCCAGATTTCGTAGGAATTCGGCAGTGTTTAAAGATTTTAGTACAATTAGAGCTTCAAGAGGAATTTTGAGGTAAGCTCGTTAAGAGAATGAGAAACAAGTTTGTAGAAAGGAGTTTTCATTTTTATGAATGGATTTTATGTTATTCGAGTTTAAAATCAAATCTGGAATTTTTTAATAAGCAGCAAGCCAAGGACGAGCATGCAAGTCCTTGGGTTGACGTTGAGACGCCAGGCGAGGAATACGGTCTTTTGGTGTCAAGCATTATAAGGCTAGCATGTTTTGGTAGACAACAGGGTGAAGCATGTGAGTTGGGTGTGTCTTTACAAGTGGTGTTGTGTGTGGCCGAGGAGACATGCATTGCTTGAGGCGCACGACTAGGCATTGAGCATGCAGCAAAGCGTGGTGAGGTTATTGGGCTTTGTTTGACGACTTGTGTTTGCAATTCGAGAAGGAAAGTGATATAATCCACACAAGCATCAAATTATTAATTAGGTTTAATTTAATAATTATGATGTATTTTAAATAATTTAAATTTTTATCTTTTTCAATTTTATCTTTTATCTTTTTTTTTAATAATAACTTTTTTAAAAAAGGGATAATTTCGTCTTTTCCCATTGAATTAGGGTTTTATTGGGAGGCTATTTAAGTCTCGCCTTTAGGTTGTTTTAGGAGAGTTTTTTTATAATTAAAGTTTTAGGGTTTTCTTTGAATGAAAATTCTTTGGTAGATGACAGAGTCTCATCACCGTCTTTTTGCAATTTTTGATTTAGGGTTGCAAGCCAAGAACATTCAAGTAAGTTTGATCACCTTGCTTGTGGAGTTCGAACTTGGAGTGAGGAACTAGTTCTCCTTATCTCTTGGTCTTCGATCAAAGGGTAATCCAAATCTAATCCATTCCCTTTGGTTTTTGTCAAATTGATTTGAGGGTTTTAAAATTTGTTATTAGGGGTTCGTCAATTGGGTTCCTAATTTTACAAATCCTAGGGTTTTCATATCAGAAAGGAATGTGATAAGGCCAAGGGGCCGTTACACTAAGCCACTCGACCTAAGACTAGGTATGCGGCATGGCCTGGGAGGCTAGCAAGCGTGCTGGCAAGGCTACCAGAAGGATTGCGCGCTTGCAGCCAGCCTGCAAACCATGTCATGTGCATGTTGCCTATGCCCTATACGCTACCGTGTTGTTTTTTACATTTTGAGCATTCTAAGTTAAATATGGATATTTTTCTGAGTTTAAGGGATTAATTGAGGATTAAATTCTCTTATTTCATGTCAAGAAGAAGTAGGACAAGTCTATCAACCAGTACAAGCATGATTTACTACACCCCATATATCAGTTTAGACCCAGTACCGAGAGATATGGTACTTGGAAAAGATTTTAGGTCTTTAAAACCCACTTCAATATGCAATAGGCTTTGGGTCGTATGCTGAGGTGCTTAACTCTTTGTGGTAGTTAGTATATGCATATAGAGAGATTATCGTTGTTGGTGTTCAGTTATTCAACAACAACAAAGACATTAGGAGTATTGGCATATCCTACTATAACGGAGCCAGATAGGTAGTAGAGAAATAAGAATAGTGTTATTAATTTTAGTAAATATGTTTTGCTATGCTAAGTTTTCTTTAATTATTTGAAATTAGTCACTCACTCTCCCAGCTCATTGTTTCAAAATGTTTTCTACTTTTCAGGTAGTGATCATGATCCTTGAGCTTGACCTACTGCTAGAAGTTTACTTTCTATTATTTAGGTTTATTTTGTTCCTGGTAAAAATAAACCATGCATTTTGAGTTCATGTTGGTCATGTTTCCTGAGACAAAGTTTTGTTTATATATGTTTCATAGGTTGGCTCGAATGTTGTTTATATCTTTTAGATGTCCTGTTAGATACATAGGTATGATGCATGTTTGTCAGTAAGTGTCGTAAGAGTAGAAAGATACTTATTGCTACAACCAACTAAATGCTTATAGAATGTCCAATTAGTTTCAATGGCAAACATGTACATTGATATAGTAACAATTTTGTTTTCTTCTTGTTTTTTAAAATTAAGTTTATTTCATTTTCATGATTTAAAAAGATTTGTATCTTTCCTAAATACAATGGTTGGATTTTTAGTCAAATTTCAAAAGCAAAACATTTTTCTGAAAGCTACTCTTCTTTAGTTTTTAAAACTTGACTAGTTATGTAGATAATGCAGATGAAGGAAATTTAAAGGTGAAAGTAGCGTTTACCAATTTGATTTTGAAAAACAAAAGGATTACAAATGGTAGTAGGTGATTTAATTGCTCACTCCACAAATTAAGGGCAACGGTAGCCAAAATAATTAAATAAAAATAAAAGTAAAAGTAAAAATAAAACAAATTCAAATATTAGAAATCTGAAAATGCAGGATGTGAATGTCAACGACTTTAGGTGCCCTACGTTCAAAAACACTGATAAAAAGAATAATAATAATAAAACCGTAGCACCAAAAATGCAGGATTTGGAAGATGATATATGTTGAGTTCCGAAACATTTATTTATGGCAAAATTTGTGCAATTCCTTCCAGTAATTGCATTTGTTTATTTGGACTTGAATTTGGTTGAAATTAATAAGTATAGAAGCTGTTTGTGTACATTCTTTCGTGAAAATGTAGGGTTCTGCCCTTAAACAGTATTGATATTTTGAGGGGAAAAAAACAATGTGAAAGGCAATACAAACTCAAACTTACCCCGTGAGGAATTTGCGAGGATCTGAGTTCCCCTTGCAAAATCATCCTCTTGTATTGTTTTAGAAAAAAATCAATTAACCTAAATAAATTAGTTAATGAAAAGCTGCAACTTCTTCCTTGAAGTGGTTGAGCAAGCTCTCAGTACTCATCACTGAATGATCAGCCTTATCTCTCACCCGAACACTCACCTGCCAAAAACTCAATTACTTAAGTACTGTTTAAAACGATAATTACAAAAGTCATAATAAATTCAACTCATCTAAGAACATTTTTTAGAAATTTTTCAATTTAAAAAAGGAAAATGTGATGAGGGATGGAGCCATAGAAGAAAAATAAGTAGGAACAATAAATAGGCTAAGATATTGTTTTCCACAAGACAACATATATTTCACTCATAAAATTTAAAGATTGATGGAAAAACCTGTCCAGTGTTGGCCTCCTCCTCACCAACAACCAGTATATAATTATATTGTGCCAACTGTGCTTCTCGTACCTGCAAGAAATTACATATAGCGATTACGAAATATAAGATGAACTAATGTATGCAATCTGTCTGTATGTGGAAATACTAAATATTCTCCTCAACGAGGCACAAACTTAAACACAAAATCCTGAAAGAATTGTAAGGACAAAAGTAGGTTGGACTCACTTTCTTCTGAATCTTTCTGTCTGTCACATCCACATCAACAAAATAACCAGCATGATGAATTAGATCACGCACCTACAACATACAATAGCATGATGTACCATGGTCTGTAAGCATGTACTATAACATAATAGGAAACAAGATACGTGGCGTACTCAATTCGTACGGAAATGAATTTCTTACTAAGTAGTTCCATAACGCATTATTGCCAGAATTTTTAATACTAACAGTGACTTAGAAAAGCAAATAGGAATGTGAAGAAATCAATCCAATAGATTAAATACTTCATAACATGCGCTACCTTCAATGCATAGGACTGGGATTTCTCTGATACAGGGCAAACAATTGCTTGACGTGGACTGAGCCAAAAAGGCCACTTCCCCTTGTAGTGCTCCAACAAGATAGCAAACATCCGCTCAACAGAACCTAAGATAGCTCGGTGAATCATAACTGGACGTTCCCTCTTAGCCTCGTCCTCTGCAGAGTAATACAATTCAAAACGTGCCGGAAGTTGGAAGTCCAGCTGCAAATTAATATTTAAAATTTGTATTATATTTCTGCTGTGGCGTAACCAACGAGGGAACAAATTATGAATATAAGCACACAATACCTGGAGGGTTGCACACTGAAATTTCCTTTTCAATGCATCAGATACACTAATATCTATCTTTGGTCCATAAAATGCACCATCTCCTTCATCGATCTGTATCAGATGCATTAGAAGTAGACAGAAACCTCAACAGTTCAGTTATAAACATGGAAATTAAAATGGAGTGCTCATGGGCAAGATGTAAGACATCAAAAAAAGAAAAAACCATATAAGATGTGAAGAGTTAAAAATGGTAGAGAGATTATATACATATAAAACATAAATCTAGAAAATAAATAGATATCATCTAAATTGTTGCTGCGTTTGCTCAGATTAGTTATTATTCATTATTATTAATTCAATTGTACAAATATTATTAAATAGCATGAGAAAATGATTCAATAGACGTTCTAATAAAAACTATATTAATCTTTTTTTAAGAATTAACTTTTATTTGTTAATATCAAATAAATTATTGGGATAAAAGATATTAATCCCAAATCAAAAGAAATAAGATAAGTTCAATTTTTTTTTTATCAACTATTGATTTTTTAATTAAAAACTATACGGTTCTTTTAATCGAGAACTTTAAGTTGGTTAAACCAAATTAGAAGTACCTGCCAAGGTTTCCCAAATTCATTCAGTGCTTCTGTAAGTGCAGCTTCAGCTTTCTCCCATGTTTCCAAATCTCCAAGGTATTTCTCTGGCCTCTGCAGCATAATAATAAATATTTGTGACAAAATGGAGAGATAATATTCAAAGCAAACACTCTTACAGGTAAAGAATAAAAAAGCACATAGATTGAGAGCTGAGCAGAGTAATGATGTCTCTCTCTGATTCCGCAAACTCTTATTTCTTTCTCTCTGTCAAAGCCCTAAACCCTAAATCTCTAAATGAGAAAATTTTCAACATCATGTCTGTTCTTCGTAATCTTTGGAGATTGATGGTTCATGATCAGAGTTGAGAGGATGGGAACAGATTGGGGTGACCAAAGATTAACGGGAAGTTGGGAGCATAGAATTTAGAGAGAGAGAGAGAGAGACATTTGTTTTTCACTAATCACCTTTGTCGACAAGGATTTCATATTTTCTTTTTAAGATTTAGGATATACAACGAAGATCAGATGATAGTGCATGAAAATATTTGTCATTCAAGTGCAGAAATGATGGGTTATAATCATCAAGCCTAAAGACTTCATGTTTTCAATACCCAAAAAGTTAGCATGGGCATTATAGACAGTATTATTTCAAACAAGAAACAAAAGAAGTCGATGTTTCTAAGATATTTTCACTCCTGAGTTACAAGAAAACTACAATAAGTTCTAACAAGACACAAATTTAATAAATAGGTGAATGATTGAGGAAAAGTGGAAGGCATCCTAACTAACAAAAAAAATGCACCAACACTGCTGGAATTCAAGTCAAGTGAGTAAAAATGAATGAATGTAATTAAAAAAATTTTAATTATTAAATATATGCCTTGTCACCAATTCCCCACCGAAATAAATTTTTTTTTTTAAGACAAATTTCATTGATATATAAAATTGCAAATGGGGAGGGGGAAGGAAGCCCCAAGCCAAAGGAGTCAGAAAAGACATCTCCAATTGGTCAAAAGAAAATCAAAACTATATGAATGGAAGAATTTAAAAAACATACACCAAGAGATAGCGATGAAAGTAACATGTTCATTAAACAAATAATGTTGAAGTACATACCGTTGATAGCTTCAGCTCAAATGTGAACCCAAAAATGTTATAAGCATATTTGATGAATTCTAAGACGGCCCTTACTTCATCTTTTATCTATAAAATGAACACAAGACGACAACAATAAAGAAAAGTAAATCTAAGTAGTTTCACAAGCAATATTGTCAGCATATCAATTAAATAATACTAACCTGGGACTCCCTGCAAAAAATGTGAGCGTCATCCTACAAAAAAGTTGGACCTTCATAAGTAGATGCACACATGCAAATACTGAAACAATTCACATACATAAAGGACCAAGGTAGAGAAACAGCACAAAACTAGATTATGAGATACTGAAAATATTATATTCTAGCATAGTTTTATGTAAACACCAAGATCTAGAAATACCTGTTGAAATCTTCTCACACGAGTCAATCCAGTCAGTGCCCCACTAGCCTCATTGCGATGCAAAACCCCAAAATCAGCCAATCGAAGAGGAAGTTCTGCAGAGGAAAAAGCATTAAAATGATCAAATGACCGATTGAGAGTATCCCGGAACTGCGAAGATTTGAAGTGGGTGCTAATTCAACTGCCATTACACACTGACTAGGAGAGTTACAAGAGAGATAATAATAACAGCTATACATACTTGCAAGAATGCACATGAACTTACCCCTATATGAACGAACTCTATGCTGGAACATCAAACAGTGACCAGGACAATTCATTGGTTTCAATCCAAATTCCTGCTTCTCTATCTGTCAATAATTTAAAAATGAGCTCAAACCAAGCATTACATGGCCATATATGGGACAATTAATTCACTCTGCCAAAATAGGTGAAGAAATTAATGCAGAAGAATGTCACACATGCCCACGCAGTTTGCAGAACCCATGAATTGCATTTTAAAAATGAAAAAGCAACCATGTACAATAGTTCTTGTTTTTTTTTTTTTTTTTTTCCAACAATAGTTCTTGTTTCTTCAACAAAAGCTAATATCAGTAGGATAAATAAAATTTGAGTTAAAAGGAATAGAGTACAACAAATGGCTAAGATAGATATCACCAAAAAAATTTAAAGGAAGAATATAGAGTGTTAGAGGGATATTAAGGCTGTTTTAGTAATTAGTTAGAGAGTTTGTCAGGTTTGTTGATTATAAATAGAGTGAGTCTGGAAGGAGGAAGATAGGTAATATTTTAGAGTATGAATTAGGGCTTGAGAGTATCTCAAGATTGGGAGTGTCCATGTAGAAGTACCAATCTGGGCTTGAGAGTATCCCAAGATTGGGAGGATCCATGAATTAGAACACTTGGTTTATTTTGTAATTCAATTATCGTTTATCTTTCAATACAATAGAGTTATATCAGTTTCCCAAATGTTGCAACACACATCAAGATCTGAAAAATAACTATACAATTTATAGTTAGACTTGCAAGTGAAACTTTATTTCCAGCTGACTTCGGCTTTTGGTTACTTGTTCATTTTATGTCACACTTATTCTTGGTAGTGAAACTTTCTCTAGTTTTTCTTGGTTTTTTTCTCTCTTCTATGATGGAAGTTATTTTCCTATTTCACCCTAAGATAAGTTGAAATAAACCCTAAACCCTAAACTTTAACAATGTGATTCATTTTTTAATGCCATAATGACATCACCCCGAGGTCGGAGAAGATTATTAAAAGTTCCTCAGGGAAAGGAGCGGCAAAAGATGATGTGAAGAATCTGTTAGGCCTCCAATCATCCATACATATAAAAGGAAGAAATCTGGGAAGGGTATGATGGGAATTACACAGAAGACAGGGGGTGGGGAGATTTCAGGAGGGTCCCACCCGTGAGGAGTATATAAGGAATGTTTATGGGATAGATACCAGCCTTCTCAAAGGAACTGGGAAGCTAGTGTTTAATCTTGCTTTCATCTTTTCTTTTCCTTTCATGTTGTGTTTGCATAGTGTTATATTGTTGACTCTTTGTGAACTTTTCTGGATTTCCATAAAAATATAAATATAGCAGAGTTTATTGTCTCTGTTTCTCCATTTTTGTTGGGAATTTCTGAGTTTCAGGGGAGGAGTCCTAACAAATTGGCATCAGAGCTTTAACAATTCTGGAGTGATATGACCTATGGTGCAGAAACAAGCGGAAGGAAGGTTAGAGCCGACAGAAAGGGACATCAAAGACCTGAAGGAAATAATATTGGGTCTAACTAAAAGCGTGGAACGGTTAGCCAAAGAGATTAAAGAAAACAGTGCAAGTACGAGGAGAGAAGAGTCGGGTAACTTCCGATGGCTTTGTGTTAAAGATGAAAGGGAAAATTAGAGGAAACAGACGTGACAATGGGCCTGGGTCAAGGATCGACGGACAAAAGTAAGTAAAAGAAATTAGAGATGTCAGTCTTCGCAGGGGAGAACACAGAATCTTGGGTTTATCGAGCTAAACTCTTTTTCGATATTAATGATTTAGCCAAAACTAAGAAAGTTAAGGTCGTCGTCGTGAGCTTTGCACATGATGAGGTGAATTGGTTCCGATGGAGCAATAACCGAAAGAAGGTGACATCGTTCTTGAGGATCTCTCAATTTCGTTCTTGAGGATCTCTCAATTTAGGTTTTGTACCTCCCCATCAAATACCCAAATTTATGTCGTCCCTCAAGAGCCATCTTAATGGATTGAGACAAAGAGAAGTAAATCTAACCATTCACTTTCTCCCCTACAATTAAACTTGAATTTCCTATGGCATCTGAACTTGGAAAACAATTAGTAGTATTTAATGTAGGGAAGGATGTTATCGAATTCTCTAAATACATCAGTAGGGCTGCGAAATAGCGGAATTTGTGGAGGTGGAAGCAGCTAGAGCTACCCCAAGAGTAGCTATTTGTTGCCGAAAATTCATTGGGAGATTTGCCAGTTGTTGAACCATCGCCGGAAAAATACCACTTTGACCACCCAGGGTAGAAGACTCACCACTTTCAACCTCAATATAAGCGTCGATAGCTAGATTGAAGAGGTTCGCAGTCTGGACAACGACGTCTTACAGATCTGACGACAGTTGTACAGACTGTACGAACAGGACAACGGTTGTACGAACTGTACGAACAGCGGCGGCGTTTGTACGAACTGTACAAGTGGCAGCCGTTGTAGGCACCGATGATACTGGTCGACTATGGCACCATCGGTGTGGTCAAGGTTTTAGTGGTAGGGTTTTTCATTGGTTGATTTTCGTCAATGACAGCTAGGGTTTTGTTATCCATGGCTTTGATACCATGTAAAAATTAATAAAATGAGAAGAAGAAAAATTAACACTTAGGTGTACGTGGAAAACCCTAGTTCAGGAAAAAAAACCACGATATGTGTAATTTGTATACTACTCTTATTATGAAAAAAATACAGGGGATAAAATATATATAGGTCATGATGGGCCTTGACAAAAAAAGGAAATAAACAAGGGTACAAAGATTACACAAATACCCAATACAATTATTTTCAACAAGCACAATACACAGTGATCCCATAGATAAATTATAAAGCCATTTCAATTTTATATCTCAGAGGTTAGTTGACAAGCTAAGATACCATTGACAGAGACATCACACTATGGAGTGATCATGGGAACTAGGCCAGCCGTAAAAGAGAGGAATTTGGTAAAGCATTGATACTTACATAGAGTCACAATGAAAGACAATTTCTTACCCTAGAATTGGGGAATGTGGATATTATACTCGGAATGCAATAGTTGTGTATAATGGGGTTCATGGAAGTCGATTGGGTTGCATTCACAAGGACAGTTTGTGGCAACAAAGTATCTATTTAGGGTGATCCATCCCTTGTGAAAGTTAAAGTGTCCCTTAAGATGTTGACTAGCACTTGGTCTGATATGGATCAAGGGTTTCTAGTACAATTGAAAAAATTGAAGTTGGATGATTTTGAGATAGAGGGTGATTCACACAAGAGTCGTTATTCGGATCCCATTATCAATAGTCCCTTTTCCAGCCCTATTCTGTTAGTCAAGAAGAAAGATGGGGGTTGGTGATTTTGTGTTGCATGGATTATCAAGCTTTGAATCAAGCCACGTTAGCCAAACTGTTTCCCCATACCGTGAGTGACGAGTTGTTACTTTGTCAGTGTTGAGGATCATGGTGATGCATCCAATAGAAACGAGTTTAACTTCGCATAGAAGAATCATACCTACTTGTTGGTCATTGAGTTTGTTTCAGGTCATCATATATTCCTCAGTTTGTATGGTTTGAGATTGCTCGAGTGAAGGCCTATTCTTGGTGCTCTCCTTGACTACAAGGTTGACCCTAAAGGGAATTGTTAAAAACATACAAAGGGGAAGGAAAGAAATTTAGTAAGTTTACCAGTTATGGAGGGGGCTACTTTGTGTACATTCTCAGGGATCTTATAGTTCTGGTGAGTTTGTGCGTAGGGATGCTTTTGGTATTGGAGTGAGTCTACAAGAAGTGGGAACCAGCCCTCTCTCTGGAGTTTAGAGGATTTTATCTTGTCCTCTAAGGCAAGGGGAGCATAGTTATTCTCTCAAATCAATAAATATGTTGAAAAACTCTCCATAGAATAGTGAGGCTGAACATATCTACATCCTTCTTGGTATTATTTTGGTCTCTATTTGTTGTTTACTTGTATTTTGCAGGAACTATTATGTTAGATACCTAACAATAACTTGAAAGGAAAGATTTGAATCTCCTTGAAAAATGGGTAGGCGCTTCATGAATGAGAAGATTACATTGCGATTCCGTAGAATTGTGGTCACCAGTAAGTACAGTTTTAATGGAGATAGGCAGCCAATTTCTTTATTAAGAGGAAGACTAATGATGAGTATATTTCTTTGGTCCATTTAGCAGGAAAAATGTAACAATCCACAAAACTAAACTCACCTCGGGACTTGGATAGAGTTTTTTTTTTTTCTTTTCTGGAGAGTATACACTCTCTAGGCACTTCCATAATTATTTTTCTTTTAATATTCAAGTCAATGAAGAGTCTTATATCTTCTCAGGCTAGATGGTTCTTTTTACAAAACAAGTATGCCTCCAATTACAAGATCTCATATCAGGGCCAAACCTCAAATACAAACATGTTCTCCTTGTAATTTGAAGCATGCCCAGAAGTTTCCCATAGTTGCATATTGTACATATTTGGTGACAAAACCTGCAGAAAAAACTAAAAAGTGTTACGTACTAAGATATGTGGCAATTTTTTAACAAGGACCAAGACATTGGGTTTTGACCTCTTCATAACCGCGATCCTTATATTGAGCTCGCATGAAGTCCATCAATTTATTGTAGATTCGAGCCCCATGAGGGAGGAAGAACCAGCTTCCTGGGCTAAAATTGATATTGAAAATGAATTACAAGAGTTATATGACATGGGGATGAACGTTGTGTCTTCAAGTACATACCTGAGTGGATGACAAAAGAAAAGCTCCTGTTTTGTACCCAATAACCTGTGATCATACTTCTTCGCCTCTTCAAGCAAATGAAGGTATTCCTACACAAAGAGATCGACTTCAAAAGAACGTAACGCCATTAAATGCAAGGAACAAAAACAACACACATTTGAAACTTAACTTGCCAATTAAAAACTTAACCTTATCAAGTAATAGTTAACCTTCCCACTTGTAATCAAATCATCATTTTTAATTTTCATTCACAACCCAATTGCTCAACACAACCTCATAGAATTAGCGAAATTTACAAGGGCTAATAACACAAAAAACCACCAAAAGCACCTTTAAACGCTTTTGATCAGGATACGATATTCCATAAACTCTTTGTAAGCTTTCACGATCTTTATTTCCCCTCCAGTAGGCTGATGATGCCTAAAATTTCAAACTGTTAAGTCTTATAGCATCATAATATATAGACATATATAAGACACACTCAACATTCCATTATCAAAAACAAGGAATATATATATATAGGGCGATAAGATAAGAACACCTGAGCACTCAAAAATAGCTCTATAATACCACACAACCCCACTTTCATAGTACTAAAAGAAAAGATGGAGAAGTTCTTACATAATTTGTACTACAGGGGGCAGTGTGGTGTACAACCGCTCAAAAGCTACAAAAATATGTACTCGTCTCTTTAGAAGTTATATTGTCTTTTTTTATCCAATTCAACTCAAAGACAACTCTAGTAGCACTATTTCAAAAGAGTAATTATAAGTGGCTGTTTCAGTCACCTATGATACTAGGACCAATAGGTCAAAAAATGGGTTAGTGATGCGTGTTGTAAGCATTTCCTTTAAGCCATCAACCGAAGAAAAAATCCAAACATGCCCTGTTAAAATCTTCATGTATACACAAAGCTATACCGAACATGTTTCATAATCATTTCTTTACAAACATGCTGTATAATCATGATCACTATAATCTCTTCATGTATGCACATATATGTGTGTTTTTAAGAACATAGGTAAATTATTCATTCAACTGTATATCTCAAATAAGGTTTAAACATTACCTTAAGACACGCAAATGCTTTGACAAATGATGTATTTGGTATGTGGGGGCCACGACATAAGTCAACCAAGGGACCACATCTGTAAACGGTGATAGTCTTGTCTTCTGGCAAGTCATTGATAATTTCAACCTGATAACCATCGTCCAAAAATAAGATTATAAGAACTCCAGTCCTCAATTATCATATGAAATAAAAAAATTTATGGCGATATTCAATTGCCTTGAATTTGTTGTCTGAAAACATTTCAAGAGCCTGTTTTCTTGTAACTTCAATGCGCTCAAAAGGTTGTTTCTCCTGAAAGTTAAAAAGAAACAGATTAAATAATTCTCTCCAGGGACATCCAAAAACAAACAGACCGAAGTATCCCTCCAACATTAAGTATCCTCTGAAATGATGATATTTCATGCATGAAACTAGATTATTAAATACTTCATCTGGAAAGGCATGAAAATTTTATGCCATTAATCACTCGATGAATAGATAATATAAGCAAAGCACTGTCAAAGAAGATAAAATAAACATGCTCTATGAGTTTCTAATTAATCAGATATTTCATGTCAAATTATTAATTCACTTCTAGAATTATGTTAGTTTCCTTGCACTAAATCTTTCCATTCCTTATCTATAATTAGAAGGTTAGTTTTCCCATAATGAATGTCGCCAAAATTTGTGTTCAATACATACAAAAAATGTTGTTTACAAATTGATTATACTTATCAAGGTCCAATTCTTTAAATACTCAATTTCTTTTTATAAATTAGAGGTATATAGTTCTTGTGAAACATATTTATTTCTTTCTATTGTCTCCATAAATCACCATCTTACAAGAAACATCAGAGCATTACCCATGAGGTAATAAATTGTATTATTATGTCACTTTTTGTTATCAATTTTATTTTACAAATTTTATTCCATTTAAATGTTATGTATTTTAACTTTAGGGTTAGTTTCCAAATATAGCTAAATGAACCAAAATCTTCACAAATATAGCAAAATATCATTATCTATCAGTGGTAGACAATAAGAGACACTGATAGACTACTATCATCTATCACTGATCAACACATAGATTTATATCAATGTCTATTACTGATAGACAGTAACATTTTGCTATATTTGTATATATTTTCATTAGTTTTCTCATTTAAAACAATTACCCCTTTTTTTATGAAAAGCACCACTTTCGTTAGAGAAAGAATGAAAGAATACACAGGCACAAAAAAACCGAGCTCACAAAAAGAAGGAATCCCGCTATAAGAAGGGACTCCAATTATACAAAATCAGGTTCATAGGATAATTACAAAAGATCTTCGAAATCGAAGCCCAATGAGAGATATGAATGCGAACAAGAGACCATAAACCACCCCTCAACCTCTCAACTCCCCTGAATACCTTACTATTTCTCTCATCCCAAAGCACCCACAAGATAGCACAAACGCTAGCACGCCATAGAAAGTGGCCTTTCTCCCCAAACGGCAAATTGCAAAGGAACTCCTTAATCGTATCTCTAACAACTCTGTGGCGAGCACTGCACAAACTAAACGTCTAGAAGAAAGAGTGCCAAACTCAACTCGCCAACTCACAATGCTTAAGGATATGGTCTAGTCTTCCTCCACCTTCCGATAAAGAATACAACAAAAAGGCCCAACCAACAAAGGCATTTTCCTCAAAAGCCTATCCGGCGTACTGTTGCAGTCGTGAAGAACCTGCTAGGTAAAGAAGTGAACCTTTCTAAGGACCTTAATCCTCCACACCTATGGAAAAACCAACTCAACCAAAGGGGATGGATTGACCAAACACTAAAAGAAATACTTACACAAGAACCCGTCCAAAGGTCAAGGATTCCAAACCTCTCCTTCCAAGATAGAAATGGTGATTTTTGAGAAGCGAAACAAGAGACGTTGCCTCCATTGTTTCCCTGTCGGTAAGAGCGCAATGGAAACCAAAAGAAAACAAACAAGAGCTCCCAGTCCACACAAGAAAGTTAGAAACAAAATTTTTAAGCGAGGAAAAATTATCTAAATGAGAAAAAGCCCTAGGAGGGGGCACTCCCCCACCCAATGATCATCCCAAAAGTATGTCTCTCCTCTATCCCCCACCACACAACAGACCCAAGGAACAAAGTCAGGGAGCTCTTTGAAAATGTATTTCCACGGATCTCGGTAAGTGCCTTTAACCCCTTTAGCCAACCACTCGAAGGGATGAGGACTGTGTTTACTCACAATAATCCTACACCAAAGAGAATTGAGCTCTGCATAAAAGCGCAACAGCCATTTGGGTAATAGGGTTTTGGAATTTTATTCATCCATCCATTTTTATTATGTCTTTTTCTTTACGTTTAAATTTCATGTTAGACATTTAAAACTTAAACTCGATCAACGTATATTCATTCAAGTCTTATTTCCCTAATAAAAGTTATTTCTAAAATATTTTTTTTACCAAATCCAATGCATTTCATATTCAAATTAACTTGAAACAAAAAATATATAGTGTAGACACTAATTCTTTAATTACTTCACTTCATGGCAAACATTTACTCATTAAATTCAATTAAAATTAAAATTTTATCATAAAAGTTATCTCATCAACATTGTAAGTCATGTGCATCGCAACGCCTCGTAAGATGAAGTAAAGTAAAAAAATACAATGTACATGACATGTGGTTATAAACTAGTATGTGACATTAGCATCACAGGATTAAAAAATTGGTCCCAAATGAGAAAGAAAATGATGTTAGAAGCAACACTATTCCACTTCCTATCATGTGTCAATTAACATCCTTTGTCCACGTGGAAATACACAAGAAAAAACATATAGAAGAAGCAGATTTTAATTATATTATATAAAACTGGTTCAAATTCCTTGCCAAGAGATCAGAGAAAACAATACCGATACAGCTTTCAGGGCACCAGATTCAATTTGCTTGAAGTGGTCATCATTCAAGCCTAAATCATCATAAAAAGCATCATAATAGAATCCCTGTCATCAACATCCAACTAATCAATAAGGCAACTTTACTGCAAGCATAAAAGCTAAGGTAGTCAAATAAAACATTAAAACTTTATCACCCTTACAAAGGTCAACATAGACAGTGCAAGAAATCGTCTATCGTAACTGCCACAATCATCCCTTCAAATTATAGCAATGAAACTTACTTCCTGTGAAGAAAGAGTGAACAATACTGTACAGATCTCTTCTAATTCTAAAGCTACAGGGCTGCCGAGATACTTGGATCTTGCTTTTGGGGAACCTAGGGCAAGGTAATTTCTCAAAACTAGAAGTAGAGCATATTTGAGGTAAACTACAAAAATGAACGAGAATCAACTCATCCAATGGTGGAGACTTCCCCACTTAGAATCTGCTATTAAACTTCTACCTCACTTTCTCACGTCCTTTATGAAATTCCGGGAATGCTAGCAGGTTCCATTGACAAGAGTTGTAGAGAACTTATATGAAAGGTGGCAAATTGCAAGGGCTGTAAACCATATTGTGAAGTAGAAGAAAATACTCTTTTTTTCCTTTCAGTACTAGTTTTTTTCCTTTCAGTATGCTTCCAACAGGAAATGGAAATCTTGATACTGGCAATGTTTGATTGAGGAATTCGACTTAATTTCTAAGTGGCTCTGTTGTTATGCTATCCTATTGAGACTAAAAGCTTGCGGTATAGAGTTACTACAAGTAAATATAGGGTGGCGCATATCTTTTATGGTTCATTAAATGTGGTCAGGTGCGTAATGCCATACTTACCTAGACTAAATCATATGTAAGAAGCTTGTTGTGGACGTTTAATCCTTTAAGAGGGGGATGGTAAGGTACAAGACATGATTTTGGTAAAATAAATTGCTTAGTTCAAATTTCAATGGTCACACTTCATCACTACGAGCCAGGAACACATCAGAGGAGGGCTCATCTAAATCAAAGAGAAGAAGATTGATTATAGGTCCCTCAAGAGTCGAGAGTTCTACAACTTTTTCTTCCAAAGATGTGGATCTTTCATCAAAGAAGACCCTTGTTTCGGGCTGTGATATTCAAAATTTAATAAAATTCTCAGAGTAGCGAAATTATTTCACTGTTCCTTGGCAAACAAATAAGTCAACTTTCTCGATATAATTTAAAAGAAAATTTCTGTTTTCTATGATAAATAAACTTTTAAGGGCTCATATTTTGGTCGATTCAAGAATTATAGCCGACTCAAGAAATCCAATTGGGTGTTTAAAGCAGATTGTAGCCGACTCCAGAAATCCAAGAGGTCCCTGTCTAAAATACTTCTGAAGATACTAATTTTGATACTTAAAACCAGTTGTGAAGTTCCTTCTCGTGAGTGGTGAGCCATTTTTTTCCATGGGAGAATATCCTTCCTCCATTTCTATTCTTTCATACTTTGGTCGATTCAAGAATTATAGCCGACTCAAGAAATCCAATTGGATGTTTAAAGCAGATTGTAGCCGACTCCAGAAATCCAAGAGGTCCCTGTCTAAAATACTTCTGAAGATACTAATTTTGATACTTAAAACCAGTTGTGAAGTTCCTTCTCGTGAGTCGTGAGCCATTTTTTTCCATGGGAGAATATCCTTCCTCCATTTCTATTCTTTTTTAGGGTTCAATGGCATCCACTGACCTCTGGGTCAAGTGAATATGTATTAACGACTTGAGATATATGCCCAGGTTTGGCTTCTGTTCTCCATTTCTATTGCTTAATTGTTTAATTCTTTGGCTAATAATATTTAAAACGTGGGCAAAAGAAAAAATATATTTACCTCTCCTCTAGTGGTACAGGGTCCAATGCACAGCTTGCAACCATACTCCATCTCAAGCGACTAAACCCAGGAAAGAGAAAACAAATAAAGCAGGGTTACGGTTGTAGTTAATGAGCTCAGATTGAATGCACCAGAATAGATTGGACTATCAACCTGACCGAGTATATGAGCACTTGAATGCCAGAAAGTATCGCGCCCTTCGTCGCTGTCAAAGGTGAACAGTTTAAGTTCACAATCGTTCTCTAGCGGCCTGCTCATGTCCCATAAAACTCCATCAACTTGAGCAATCAAAGCGTTTGCAGCTAAACTTTTGGAGATTTCTTTTGCTATATCTAACGGTGCGGTTTTCCATTTTTGACCCTCCTTCACCGTCCCATCAGGCAAGGTGATCCTAAAAAGTAAAGAATCAAATATAAGAAACGGAATTGATAAATCAAAGCATAGTCAAGACATTGGCACATGATCACTAACTTGATTGGATGAGAGGGAAGAGAAGAACGGTCGGCGAGCAGCTGTGCTTGTATTGACTGAAAAAGTTGAATGCGTTTGGGAATGGTGGTACTGAGGTAGGCGTCGTCTTTGGGGTGTTTTGCCGCCATGAAAGCAGCTTGAGTGTTGTGGAGTTGGTTGTGCAGAAGGCGGAGGAAAGTTGAAGAGAGGAAGTGATTGGAGTATGAAAATGTTTTACGGCGGCAGTGAAAGGAAATGAGAAACTTCGCCTTCCAGATTTTCCCACACAGCATATGCAGCTTTGTTTACGGCGGCTGTGGTATTTTTGCATACACCATCTGCGGTTTAAACCTAATCGATATTTTGGACGATAATGCCCTTCCAATTGGAATTGCTAATTAGGGGGTTTGCCTTCAAAACCCTCGCCCAACACTTCTTTTCTTTTTCTTACTATTGCAATTTTGGAAATTTATCTGTGTGCATATTTATGTTATATTTTACCCTTTGAGATCAGGAGCACTCATTTCATTTCCAATGATTCATATTGTTATTTTGTCTTGCCTTCCTCGAGGACACCCAAAGCTTAGGTTGAAGGTGATGTTGAATGAGAAATTTTAGACTAATTAAAAGTTTACATGTGTCTCAAATTAAAATTGAAGAAATGAATTTGACAAATTTCGATGATGACACGTGTTTTCATCATGACCGTTAGTAGGGGTGGACAGAAATCGAACCGAACTGAATCAATTTATATTCAAAATTGATGCGGGTTCACATTACTTAAACTGAATTTAAACGGTTTGGTTTCGGTTTCGATTATAAAAACCGCTTTTAAAACTGAAACAAAGCATTTTTATAAAAATTAGTTTCGATTATTTATAGGGTAATTGTCAAAAATAGAAAAAAAAATTGAAAAGATTTACAACTTATAGAAAAAAAATGGCAGATCTTCAAAATAACAAAACACCAACATTAACCCTTCTAATTTTAATTTCGCAGTTGATTCTTTCATCCTTCATTGGGGTTTCTTCAGCCACATCTCTTCTCCAATTTCTCCAGCTTCATCTTTCTCATCTTCATCTCTAGCAGCATCAGGTACACATATCTTCTTCTTCTTCTTCTTCTTCTTCTTCTTCTTCTTCTTCTTCTTCTTCTTCTTCTAAGCAGGAAACAGGTCAAATACAGAGTCTCAAGTCTTTTCAAAGAGGGATTAATATCGGTAACATCCATAGGAAGTTCGGGTATCGAATCTCATGAGCTCTAGAATCTTTAGTTTTACCGAGACAAGAAGTACTAAAAGAATCTCACTCAATTGAATGGGTTTCGAGAGCATTCCACCAGTTTTTGGCGACTTTCACTTTCAACCCGATTCACCGCCTACGTGCCCTTTACGCCCAATCATTCCGAAGAACATTTCCCCCCCTCCCGTCTTACCACGACTGCTGGCACGAAGTTAGCTGAGGCTTCTTCCTCAAGTCCTGTCATGATCATGCGATGACATAGCAGTTTAAGTTGATTCAGTTTATGAATGATATGTTTTGATTTATTCTGGTCTTGAGTTGTAATTATTTTTACTGGTAGTAATAGATTGAAGGTATTTGATTTTGACAAAGGTATTTGATTTTAATGTATCTATCATTGTCTATCTCAATCTATCTCAAATAGACAACGATAGTGCTCTATCTTTGTCTATCTCAGATGGACAATGTGAGATAGAAACTAAAAAAAATGTATTTATCACCTGTTGGTATCATCATACCTAATTTAAACATGTGAATGAGGAATGACTGAGGAAG
>JBBPDJ010000002.1:11277124-11292544 GCA_037974625.1 Cucumis cinereus | reverse complement strand
CAAACAGATTTATAACCCAAATGCTCCAAGGCCAACCCCTAAATCAGGCACATAACGAACCATCTTAACACCTTATAAGCCATAAGCGTAGATTCGGTAGGAGTAATCCTTACCTCAAATTACCGAGATTCCGTTGATCGAATTAGCTCCCAAAAGACCCTAAACACACAAGAATTCAAATTAATACTTTTTCCTTCCAACAGAAAATATTAAGTAATTCCAATCATCACTACTCACTTTCGAACTCACCAACAAACCAACAACGAGCAAAAGGCAGTGGAGACAAGAAGTGACAAAAATCTTAGAGGCTCGGCTTGGCTCGGCTCGGTTTGGCTCGACTTGGCTCGGCTCGACTCGAAGGAAGCAGATTTGGCACGTGCGGGTGAAGATTGGCTCACGGACTGGTGCGCGGATGAGGCACAGCTTGCGATGGCGGCTGCGTTAGCTCGGGTGTTGAGATTGGCGCAGCTTGCGGTCAGATCTGGCGCGGAACGGCTGGCGACTGGGGGAAGACCTGGGCTGGCGGCGTGGCTGTGAACGGAAGGAGATCGGCTCTACGTGGGGTTTGCGGCTGGCAAGGGAGATCGACGTGCGCGTCTTCATTGAAGCTTCCCGACGCGTGGCTGTTCAGCGACGGACGGACGAGCAGCTGGCTTGCTGTTTGATGTGGCTGCAAGCAGTGCAGCGGCGACGCGATGGCGTTATGAAGGCGGCGGCTGCTATGGAGGGTAAGGGGGGAGGCGGCTGGGGTTTGATGAAGAAGAAGATGGGAGAAGATGGATTGCCCTAATCCCAATGTGTTTTTTTTTTAAAAAAAAAACAATAATAATAATAATAATAAAATATTATTATTATCATCATCTATATTTCTTATTCTTTTTATTCCAAAACTATACCTTCTTCTCTTTCTTCTTTAAAACTCCTCATTAAAACCACCTTTTCTTTTTCTTTCTCCAACCACACCACAAAATCCAAAAATAATTATTTCCCAACAACCCAAAAATCACTGTAACATTGGAATTGAACAATATAATTCCAATTTACTTTGAATAAATTTGGGATGTTATAGTCTTCCCTCCTTAAGAAACTTTCGTCCTCGAAAGTTCCAGTCGTCGAACAACTCAGGGTATCGAGCTCTCATGTCGTCCTCCCGCTCCCATGTGGCTTCTTCTACAAGTTGATTCCGCCATAAAACCTTTGCCAAGGTAATGCTCTTACTGCGCAACGTCTTCACCTCTCCAGCAGAATTTCCACTGGTTGCTCCTCCTAGCTCAAATTCTCATTGAACTCCAGGGGCTCATAGTCGATGATATGTGATGGGTCAGCCACATAATTCCTCAACATTGAAACATGGAACACGTCATGAATTGAAGAGAGAGATGGTGGTAGCGCTAACTGGTACGCTACAGGACCAATCCTCTCTAGAATCTCAAAAGACCCAATAAAACGGGGACTGAACTTCCCCTTCTTTGCAAATCTCAAAACTCCACTCATAGGTGCTACCTTCACGAACACAATATCTGCATAGCTTTTCTGTCTACTCTATGTTGTCCTCATGCGGGTTCTAATTTCCTGAATAGCTTCATTAGTAGACTGCATCAACTCGGGACAAACCAAGCCTTGCTCACCGACCTCACCCCAACACACAGGGGATCTACAACACTTACCAAACAAGGCTTCAAATGGCGCCATGCCAATGGTAGCCTGGTAACTGTTGTTGTAAGCGAACTCCATCAAATGAAGATAAGAATCCCATCTCCCAAAAAACTATAGGGCACAAGCTCTCAGCATATCCTCCAGTGTCAGATTCAGACGCTCAGTTGGCCATCCGTTTGAGGGTGAAAAGCTGTGCTGAAATCCAAACGGGTACCTAAGGCCTTCTAGAGACCTTTCAAAAAATTAGAGGTGAAACGGGCATCTCTATCTAAAACAATCGACACGGGAACTCCGTGCAACCTTACCACCTCCTTCAAATGCAACTGAGCCCACTTATTTGCTGACTACGTAGACATTCCTAGAACAAAGTGTGCTGACTTGGTTAGTCTATTCACAACAACCCAAATTACAGTATGGCCCTTTAGGGTCCTAGGCAACCTCGTAATGAAATCCATCGATATGTTCTCCCATTTCCACTCTGGAACTCCAAGAGGCTGTAACAAACCTGCTGGCTTTTGTCTTGGCGCTTTCACCTGCTCAAATAACTTTGGGCAACACAACAGTTCCTGCCCCTCTGAACTTAAAACTAGTCTCATCAGGGGGTTAAAGATCACCTCCTTACGAGCACAACCTATACTAGCATGATTGGGAGCTAGCGAATCCATGCCTAGTATTACATCAAAATCTCGCATATTCAGTACCAACAAGGTTACATCCAACAAATGACTAAAGAAGCCAGATCGACTTGTGTAACGGGTGCGGCGAGGTCCACAGCTGGCTCAGCAGTTGTCCTCGACCTGCTCCTTGTCCACCCTATCCACCTCGTCCACCCCTTCTAGTACTTCGACGCGGTTGCATTTTCATAAAAACCATCACTACGTCATAAGTACAAGATTTATCCACATTCCATAAAATTTCTAGTTTTACAGGCAATATATAAGCATAACCAAAAGTTTAAACAAGTAAACGTACCTGGCGAGAACAAGTGAACCATAGTGACTATAGGGACCAACCCATGATTTCATCGTAAGTAGTCTACAGAACCTAAAACTTAAGCTCTGATACCAACTGTAACACCCCGGGTTTTCAAACCCTAACCCAAGGTCGTTACATAAGTAAAAATCATTAAATTCTTTTTCAAAGACAAAGACAAAACAAAACAAACATTTTAAATAAATCCAAGTATAGTAACAAAGGGTTCAAAACATTTAAATCAAACTAATAATGAAAAATAAGAAAAAAGAACCTAGACGGGATCTCTAAAATAGTTTTCTAACCAAAGTCATTACAAATAAAAGAAAACCAACAAAAGTTTTAAACATCAAGAAAATAAATGCCCAAAAACCGTAAGCGAAAGCAAAATAGGTCTCTTGGTACCTTCTGTTATGGTCACTGGATTCACTTGCCCCTCGTCGGTCTATTCTTACCTTTGCCTGAAATAAAACATAGAAAGGAATGAGTATTAATATACCCAGTAAGGAACACCACTACAGACTCCACTGGGTAACTGTTAACTTTCCCTAATGACTTGTACTTTGCGACGTTCGATCGGGTGGTTGAGTATTGACAAATATGTCGGAACAGGTCTCGTTCCGAGCCCCTTACGACCCTGTCACAGCAAAACACCACACAGGCTTGCCCTCAGAACGAATGTCAGAAAGGCCTTGTACAGACCCCCTTCTCGACCTTCAGTGACAGGGTGCCACACAGGTTGGTCGACTAAATGCCACACAGGCTAGCCGACGATACGCCACACAGGTTGGTCAACTAAACGCCACACAGGCTAGTTGACGATATGCAACACATGCTGGTCGACTATCGTCACACAGGCTAGTCGACGATACGCCACACAGGCTGGTCGAGTGTTGCCACTCAGGCTAGACGACGATACGCCACACAGGCTGGTCACTGGCTAGTCAGCCGTACGACTTGAAAAATGACCTGTCTTCTCCCACCAAGTACAAACTCATTAAGTGAGTTAACAAAAATCGGATCCAATTAAAATCAATTACAAGCGTTATGATCATAATAATCCAAACAGGTCTCAATCAGCAGATAACACAAGTAAACAGTAAAACAATTCATGTAGAAACCAAACAGATTTATAACCCAAATGCTCCAAGGCCAACCCCTAAATAAGGCATATAACGAACCATCTTAACACCTTATACGCCATAAGCGTAGATTCGGTAGGAGTAATCCTTACCTCAAATTACCGAGATTCCATTGAATGAATTAACTTTCACTGTTATGTATTAAGTTTGAGATTGTTTTTCCGTAGTTAAGTTATTCCGCACATTTTTTTTTGTTAATGGTATTATTTAGTCACAGTTAAGTTAAGATAGTCAGTGAGGATCATCAAGGTAAGGACGAGATTCAATGGCTTCACGCCGTCTCTTAGGCTAGGAGTAGAGAGTCTGGGAGAGGGTGTGAAATGACTGGTGATATTCCGATCGTAGATCGATCTTTAAAAATACAGTGGCTCCCTGTAACTGATTAAACAAATCGTCAATTCTAGGTAGCGAATACTTATTCTTGACCGTCACCTTGTTCAACTCCATATAGTCAATGCACAGGCCCATCGATCCATCCTTCTTTTTTACAAACAACATTGGCGCACCCCATGGTGACACACTTGGTTGAATAAAACCCTTGTCAAGCAGTTCCTGTAACTGCAACTTTAACTCTTTCAACTCTGTTGGAGCAATTCTGTACGGAGCTTTAGATATAGGTCTAGTACCTAGTTCTAGTTTGATAACAAACTCAATCTCTCTCTGAGGAGGCAATCCAGGTAAGTCTTCTGGAAAGACATGTGAAAAATCTCTCACCACAGGTTTTGACGACAAAGAGGTCTCAGTTTCTCTAGTGTCCACCACACTGGCCAAAATACTCCATGTACCTTGGTTAAGTAGTTTACTGGCTTTAAAAGCCGAAATAACCTTAGGCAAGACCATAGTCCCTGCCCCTTTAAATTCAAACTTTGCATCAACTGAAGGATTAAAAACTACATCCTTTCGAGCACAGTCTATACTAGCATGGTTAGCAGCCAACCAATCCATGCCTAGTATAACATCAACATATATAACGCATATATCTCAGTCCAATAATTCTACATGACGACATCTATACCTACATTACAAAGACCACACAACATATATAACGTAGATGCCACAGACCAGTCAGTCTACATGTCGACGTCTATACCTACATTACAAAGACCACAAAGCATATATAACGTAGATACCACAATCTGGTCATTCTACATGTCGACGTCTACACCTACGTTACAAAGACCACAAAGCATATATAACGTAGATACCACAGTCTAGTCATTGTACATGGCGACGTCTATACCTACGTTACAAAGATCACAAAACATATATAACGAAGATACCACATTCCAGTCATTCTACATGTCGACGTCTATACCTACGTTACAAATACCATAAAGCATATATAACCCAGATATCACACTCCAGTCATTCTACATGTCGACGACTATACCTACGTTACAAATACCTCACAACGTATATAACGTAGATATCATACTCCAGTCATTCTACATGTCGACGTCTATACCTACGTTACAAAGATCACAAAGCATATATAACGTAGATATCACACTTCAATTATTCTACATGTCAATGTCTATACCTACGTTACAAAGACCACACAACATATATAACGTAGATACCATAGTCCAATCATTCTACACGTCGACGTCTATACCTACGTTACAAAGACGACAAAGCATATATAACGCAGATATCACACTCCAGTCATTCTACATGTCGACGTCTATACCTACGTTACAAAGACCACACAACATATATAACGCAGATATCACAGCCCACTTGTTATGCCTAATAGCAGTATTCCAGTATAGTTTAGTTATGCAATCCCATTCACATACAACTATACTTTTCACATATTAGGAAACACGTAAAAATCACATTAACTTAAGGGTTCACACATTCCAAGGGTTGGGTTGCAAAACAGTAGAAAACCCTTTACCTCCAAATCGTTTGGAATTTAGAATTGCTCCAAAAAGTCCTCGAAAAACTCCCTAAACATAAGACTAATTAACCAACTTAGCTAAACTAAGAATGACAAGGTCCCAATGTCTTGAATCAAACTTACCCTAGGATTGCTCGAAATCCAACGAACAATGCCCAATTGATGCTCAATCAATCCAACGATTCGTTCCTTCAAGAGTGCTAAGTACCTAAATTAATCCAACGACATTCCAATGATAGCGGTAAAGAGTAACAAAATCACCAAAAGATCAATTTATGAGACTCTTACCGCACTTACCCAAACCTCCAAGAAAGGCGACGGAACTCGATCGCACCGCGAGTCAAAACAAAAATTCGAAGATGGTGGCAGCGATTGCGACGCAAATCAACGACGTCAAATCTGCTCGCGGTGGCACGATGCGGGGCAGATGGTGCTCAATCTTGCACGTGGAGGCGCTGCGCGGGGCAGACGACTAACGAATTGGCAGATCTGAGACGTGCGGTGCGGACGTGCAGATCTGGCGCGTCGAGGCTTACGCGGCTGCGTGAGGAGGTGCAACATTAGTCGCGGATTGGCCCGGCGTCGTGGACGTGCAGACGAGTGGAAGATCTGGCGATGCGAGGAGGTGAAGGTAGAGGAAGAGAGAGAAAAAAAAAAGAAAAGAAAGAGACAGATAGAAAGAGAAAAAATATAAATAAATAAATAAATAAAAATTATAATAATATTAATAATTAATATTACTGTAATTAAATTATATATATATATATTATTTATTTAATTACCTTTAAGGAAAAGATGAGTTGTTACAGTTTCAAAAATATTTTGAGTGGTTTCCAAACACTCATTTTATTTTTTCTCAATTGAATATTTAATCCAAACAAACCCTGGATGGTAAGAAAATGAAAGAAGGTATTGTTGAAGAATGGGCTAATGAGCCATCAAGGGTTTTCTTTTTTCAATTACAAAAAATGTACTGAAGAGATATTTTTAGAATAATATTGAAGAGACAATTATCTGCACACTTGGCTTTCTTAAAATATACGATTAAAAGCAACATGCGGTCACATCGATGAGATTGTATGATATATATGATATACTTTTTTGGTGAGGCTACCATAATGATGTGATAAGTTGTTTTCACCTTTGGATGATGACCCAAAAAAAAAAACCCCTCAAATTTATGAGTTTATTCATGCTTTCGTTTTGTAAAAATGAAGAAAAAGGAAAAAGGAACAATTACAAAAATAACAATTAGATTCGAAGTATTAACATACGTAGCAAAATTTTTTAAAATTGCAAATATAGTAAAATCTATCGAAGTCTATCACTGGTAAAACATATTCTAAATAATGGTCGATCACTGATAGACAATAAGAAACTATCGATGATAGGCTTTGCTATATTTGAATTTTTTAAAATCTTGCTATACCTTTAATTATTATCCAGAAAATCGCTACTCATTATAACTAGCCAAGTAAAAATGAAGGAGATATTGAAAAGAAGAGGGAGGAATAAGGTGAGTGATAACTTGTAGAAATGCATGGTTATTGTCTTTTTTTTAGAATAATAAGAGAAAAATGATAGAAACGCATGCAACTCGAACAAGTTCTTGACTTAATTTTGGTCATGAGTAGCTAGATATCATTGTGGGTTGGGAAATAATGTTGCCAACCTAAAAGATCTAGTCTTGAGTTAAGATTCTTCTTGTTCAATGAAAGTTAAATTTCAACTTGTTTACTTCTAACAAACTTAAACAGGATGAGTGATCGACGGATTTCATCGCCCAAATTCGTGTCCCATATATTATCGAATCACACACGAAGCACTAGTCTTAGTGGAAGTCCATATCGAACTCAGGGAGCACATAAAGTTCTCTAGTAAAATTGATTCCAACCGAGGTAATTGAGGAGGGGCGTTTATGGTTGTTTTCAAGTGCAAAAGAATTAAATTGCAAGAGAAATCCGAATTGTAGATTTCAATGACAAAAAGATCCCAGCTTCAGTCTAGAAAAACTCTCTATTTCGATTTGTTTGATCATGACATTTTTCATTACTAGATCTTAATGTTAAATCCCAACCAATTTAATTAGACACGTAAACCAAATTTTTCTGAACTACAAATTGGTGAAAGTTAACAAGATGAAGCATATTTGTATGAATTACAATAATCACATTAAAATCTAGGGCAAGTTGGGTGAACAATTAACTTCAAGCGTCTAGCTAATTATTCTATTGATTTGATCCTAAATCGGTTAGATCAATACTCTTCTAATTACTTAGAATTGTAAGCTTACTCGACCATTTGTTGTGCAAATTCGTTTGATTTGATCCTAAATCAATAGAATTACTTAGAATTCTATTGATTTGATCCAATATTTTGGGTATTTGACGTAGGTTTCTAATACCTATTACCGTGCAAATTGAGAGTTTTTCAAGCATAGTTAATTCGCGGTTCGTTATGATTTTGGATCAATTAGAGGATTACTTTGGAGCATTCATTTGGAACTAGTTCGTAGAGTTTTTCTTTTTGTAAAACAAATCGTTTTCTGTATTTTCAAAGAAAACCTTAAAATCCATTTGTTACATAATTTAAGCCTCATGTGTCACTCTTCTATAGCTCCAAGTGACAGTCTACAATTAGTCCAATTTGGTCATTAATCCACCATATCACCACTACATATATATTTCTATGAAATTTGTTTCAACTATATCTTTCTCAACTAAACACCAATTGGAGCAACTTAAGATATATCAGAATCGTTGTTCTAGGTTCTAGCAATCATTCAAAATAACTTTTGAGGTATTTAAATAGTTTTATTCAATGTGTTCAAATAAAAATGAATTTTTTTTTTTTAAATACCTTTTCTATCAATTCAAATGGACCCTAAAACTTCTACTTTAATTTACCAAGATTAAGCACATCTAGCGCTCTTGTTCTTTCTCTCTTTCCTCCACCTCGACCCCCACCCCGATCCCGACCTCATGTGCTCTTCCCCCTCATCTTCTAGTCGAAAACAAACAATAATATCATATCAAACCGTTTCCATGTGAAGCTGATTAAACAGTGAAGTAATTTTATGTACACTTCAAATACATTTTGTAAAAACATTATTCTAGGAGAAGGTTGAGTTCTCTACCTTTCAACCTCCTTTGAAATTTTCTATTAAATTTTACCCTAAAAAAAAAGGAAAAAAGAAAATCTTTCTATTGTTTATATTTCGCTTATAGTTTCCTACAAGCTGGCTTTTCTAATTTTATAAAGTCTCCAAAAAACAAAAATCAGTCAACATACATCTCATAGATCATTACATTTTTAGACAATCTATCTTTTATACTATCCATATTATGCACACAAAAAACCACCCATAACATAGTAAAAAAAAAACTTTTAAAAAATCAATAGTTATGTAATATTTCCCTTAAATTTTTCAACAATCTTAACTTTTTTTAGCCTTATCCATGTCAAAAACTTGTATATATACACACATACATGTAACTCACAAAGTCATTGAATCTTCCAAAAATCTCTCAAGTGCTTTGCCTCTGTCGATAGACGGTCCGATAGGTCCTCCGGTACTACTGCTGCAGCCTGATCTGGGACAGGTGCAGTCACGACAGGTGCGGCCGGCTGAAACTGTGCCAAAGCTGCCGCCAAGACCGTTGCAATAGTTCGCCCGAACTGAGATGTTAAAGCAGCAAGATTGGCTTGTGTAACAGTTGCAGCGGGGTCTACAGCTGGCTCGGCAGGTTGACCTCGACCTGCTCCTCGTTCACTCCATCCACCTCGTCCACCTTCTCTAGTACCCCAACGCGGTGGCATTTTTCTAAAACTATCACCACGTCATAAGTACGAGATCTATTCATGATCCATAAAATTTCTAGTTTTACAGGCAATATATAATCATAGCCAAAAGCTTACTCAAGAAAACTTACTTGGCGAGAAGAAGTGAACCATAGTGACCATAGGGACGAAAACCATAACTTACATCGTAACTAGTCTACAGAACCTAAAACTTAGGCTCTGATACAAACTGTAACGCCCCATGTTTACAGCCTTGACCCAAGGTCGTTACTAAGTAAAAACCTTTAAATCCATTTTAAAAGACGTAAATAAAACGAAACAAAAACTTTTATTTAATCCAAAGTAAACAATAAAAGGTTTTCAAAACGATCCATCAATCTAATAATGGAAAACAAAAGAAAAGTAGTTAGATAGGATCCCTAAAATAGTTTTCTAAACCAAATCATTACAATATGAACCAACAAACAGTTTATTCATAAAGAAAACAAATGCCCAAAAAAATAGTAAGGGGAATCAAATACGTCTCCTGGTCCCTCTTGATATGGTCACTAGTTCTACTTGCCCCTCGCCGGTCCATTCTTACCTTTTTCTGAAATAAAACATAGAAAGGATGAGTATAAAATATACCCAGTAAGGAAAACCACTACAGACTCCGATGAGTGACCGTTAACTTTCCCTAATGGCTTGTACTTTATGACACACAGTCAGGTGGTTGAGTACTTTCCCTAATGACCGTTAACCTCTGTACATACCTCGTTAACCGATCTTGTCAAAGCAAATCGCCACACGGGCTTGCCCTTAGAACGATTAGTCGGAACAGGTCTCCGTATAGGCCTCGTTAACCGACCTTCAGTAACCAAACATTATGATCACAATAACCAAACATATCTCATGCCAAAACATTGTGATCACAATAACCAAACATATCTCATGCAACATATAACACAAGTAAACGGTAAAACGAATCATGCATAATCCACACAAAAATACAATACAAATATAAACTCGAACTTAACACCATAACGCAGGCATCCTAACTATCTCCCACACCTTATACGCCAAAGGCGTGAATTTGGTAGAAGTATTCCTTACCTCAAGTTACAGAGATTCCCTTAATCGAATTAGCCTCCAATTGAGCCTTAACACACAAGAACTTTAATTAATACCTTCCTCCCAAAAGAAATATTAAATAATTCTAACCATCAATAGCCACTTCCAAACTCACCAACAAAGACGAAAACTAAGGTGATTGCACCACAAATAACCCCTATTAAATCTTCAAGTTTATCCTTCATCAATAAAGAAAAAACCGAATTAATCCAAGAAAAATCCTTAATTAAAATTCCATTGGGCACTGTAAATCCCAATTTGAATTCTTCCTAAACCTTACCAACAAACCAACAAAGATCAATTGCAGCAGAGACAGGAGGCGACAGAAGGCGGCTCGGCTCGGCTCGACTCACTGCTCGACTTGGCTCACGGCTCGACTCGACTCACCACTCGTCTCGACTGTTGGGTACGCACTAGATGCGTGGAGACCAGCTCGTGGGATGCAAATCTGGCGACGCAACTTCAAGACCAGCGTCAGATTTGAAGAGGCTTCGTTTTGGGACTGACGCGCGGACGGGACGTGGCTCGCGGATGGAGGTTGCGTCGGCTCGACGAATGGAGATCGACTGGTGGTGTCACATTGAGGCTCTAGGCGGCTACATGCTGGTACAAAGTCGCGGACTCGCGCGAGGAGGGGCGCGACTCGAGGGTTGACAGCGGTGAGCGAAACGCAGGGCACGGTGCGCGGATAACGTCTGGCTCTGTGTGGGTGCGATTGGCGCGGCGTTGCGGTTTGGGTGTCGGCTCGGGCGCGGAGCTATACGGCGGCAGGTTCTGACGGAGAAAGAAGAGGGTTGTGGCGACGACGTAGTGAGGGTAGCGGCTAAGGTTTTTCAAAAGGAAGAAGATGAAGAAGAAAACCCTAATTCCCATTAATTTAAAAGAAAAAGAAATAATAATAAAATTTATATTATATTATTATATCTTTTCCTTTTCCTTTCAAAAATTAAATCCAAATTTCTCTCTTCCCAATTAAATCTTCTTTCTCTTTCCTCATTTAATTCCAATTTTCTCTCTCTTCTTTAAAACCACCTTTTCTTTTCTCCAACCACAATTAAATCAAAATCAACAAAATACTAATATTATTTCAACAATTAATTCAAAATTTAAATCCAACATAACATCTTAAAATTAAAATTTATCAACAACAAAAAGATAATTGACAAATAAAATTTTAAATTATCTTAAAAATTTTGGATGTTACACTAAATATCATTGTGTGTTGGGAAATAATGTTACCAACCTAAAAGATCTAGTCTTGAGATAAGATTCTTCTTGTTCAATTAAAGTTAAATTTCAACTTGTTTACTTCTAACCAACTTAAACAGGATGAGTGATCAACGGATTTCATCTCCCGAATTCGTGTCCCATATATTATCGAATCCCACACCAAGAACTAGTCTTAGTGGAAGTCCATATCGAATTAAGGGAGCACATAAATTTCTCTAGTAAAATCGTTTCCAACCGTGGTTACTGAGGAGGGGGTTTATGGTTGTTTTCAAGTGCAAAAGAATTAAATTGCAAGAGAAAAGTGAATTATAAATATCAATGAAAAAAAGATCCCAACGTTGGTCTAAAAAAACTCTCTATTTTGATTTGTTTGATCATGACATTTTCATTACTAGATCTTAATGTTAAATCCCAACCAATTTAATTAGAAACACAAACCAAATTGTCCTAAACTACAAATTAGTGAAACTTAACAAGATGAAGCATACATGTATGAATTACAATAATCACATTAAAATCTAGGGCAAGTTGGGTGAACAATTAACTTTCAAGCATCTAGCTAATTATTCTATTCTAAATCGGTTAGATCAATACTCTTCTAATTACTTCGAATTGTAAGCTAACTAGACCATTTGTTGTGAAAATTCGTTTGATTTGATCCTAAATCAATAGAATTACTTAGAATTCTATTAAATTGGAATTAGTTCGTAGAGTTTTTCTTTTTGTAAAACAAATTATTTTTTGTATTTTCAAGGAAAACTTTAAAATCCATTTGTTACATAATTTAAGCCTCATGTGTCACTCTTCTATAGCTCCAAGTGACAGTCTTCATTTAATCCAATTTGGTCATTAATCCACCACATCACCTATTCATTTACTTTTCTATGAAATTTGTTTCAACTATATCTTCTTCATCTAAACACCAATTTGAGCAACTAAAGATATAACAGAATCGTTGTTTTGAGTTCTAGCAATCAAAATAACTTTTGAGGTATTTAAATAGTTTTATCCAATATGTTCAAATAAAAATGAATTTTTTTTTAAATACTTTTTCTATCAATCCAAATGGACCCTAAAACTTCTACTTAATTTACCCAGATTAAGCACATCTAGCATTCTTGTTCTCTCTCTCTCCTCTTCCTCGACCCCCACCCCGACCCCGACCTCATTTGCTCTTCCCCCTCATCTGCTAGTCCAAAACACACAATAATATTATATCGAACCATTTCCTTGTTAAGCTGATTAAACAGTGAAGTAATTTTATTCAAGGAGAAGGTTAACCCTTCAACCACCTTTGAAATTTTCGATAAAATTTTACCCTAAAAAAAAGGAAAAAAAGAGGGTCTTTTTATTTTTTATATTTCTCTTATAGTTTCCTACAAGCTGGCTTTTCTAATTTTATAAAGTCTCCAAAAACAAAAATAAGTCAAAATACATCTCATAGATCATTACATTTTTAGACAATCTATCATTTATACTATCCATATTATGCACTCAAAAAAACCACCCATAACATAGTAAAAAAAAACTTTAAAAAAATAATAGTTATGTAACATTTCCCTTAAAATTTTCAACAAGCTTAACTGTTTTTATCCTTATCCATGTCAAAAACTTGTATATATACACACATACATGTAACTCACAAAGCCATTGAATCTTTGTTTCCTTTAGAAATTGAGAGGAAACCAAAGTAGCATTTTACTGCTTAGATTATTGTTTCAATAAAAAATTAAACACCATGCATCGAGTCGTATTATTATTGGCATGCCTCTTACTTATCATATCCCGGCCAACAGTCGGAAGAAAAGAAAAATGATTGATCAGATCTCTTGTTTCTATCCAAAAATTTCACTTAGAAATTCGCAACGAAATGAAAATGTACATAATGGACAGCCATTGCTGGTCGAAAGACGACGATTTAGGGTTAAATATAATTCTTCTAGATGAAAAACAAATCTGGTCATTCAGAATTAACTATTTTGGAACAACATTATTCCATTGTAGATTGGAATGGGAAAGAGGGTTTAGGGAATTTGATGCATTTTTTGTAGATGAAGATTTCATTAAACAATTTTGTCCCAACTACCAATGTATTTGGATAGCCAAACAAGATGGGCTTTATATGTTGAATGGAGCTGGTCAACAAGTTCTTCATCATCGTTGGAAAATGCTTAGAATGCCCTCATTTTAAAACATGGTTTGGGGTATTGATTAAATTAATTGTTTGTCCCCATTTATTATTCTACCTTGAAAACTTTCAAGTGTTATTGATTTTTTATAATTGTTTGAGTTCAACAGAAACATGGGCTTTTGACCTTTTTGTTATAGATATATGTCGTAACCAATTGAACCTTGAACCATATTACTTTAGTTGGAAAACTTTTCCATATGTGATGTGATAGAATATCTCCACATGTTCAACATGTCAGTATTCATTTACCTTTGAACTTGGGAAAATATTATTTATTTATTGATTTGAATAGTTGTTTACTTGGATCTATTTGGAGTTTGTGTTATAATCATTAGTGCATAGTTTTCACATTGGGTAAGGGTTTGAGTGTGTTTGGTTTAACCTTTAAATGGTTCAATTTTAAAAATAAGTTATTAAAAAATGATGGAATGAAGGTGTAGTATTTTATTTCATTAATTATATTTGTGTTTGATAAGAATTGCATGATAATTCTTTGTATAGATGTAGGATCGATATGGCAACCTTATAAGGATGATGTGAATAGGGTTTATCTAAATTAATGAAACTGTTTTCTCTAAATTAGCCCAATTAAATATAATAATACACTTTTAGGTGATAATTAATTGGAATATTTGTGGGAATGACAAAACCAAGGAATGCATTCGGCTTTTTATTAAAAAAATGGATTCATAAAACAATAAAATTAAGAAAGATCTAAGAAAAATATCATTAGAAAATTCATTTGTTTCAACAACCTTTTTAAACATTTGGAGCACTTAGCCTATTAAAAAGAAAACTCCTTACAAACAAAACCTAAAAGAATTAACCAAAGAAAAAGGAAAGGAAAAAAAAAAAAAAAACAGCAGCCGCATTGAATATACATAACAAAGAGTGAACCTCCAGGTCATAATCATTCACAAGGAAAAATCTAAGTATTATCAAAGTGAAGGACTAACCAGGCTCACATGCGGTGTCTTTAATGAATCTGCTGGACTCATAGACGACATCACACATGGATTCGTCGAAGTTGGAAATTTCAGTGGTTTCTTCAATCGGATCTTCGTCGTCGTCGTCATCGAAGCAAATCTTTGAACCCTTAAATTTATCCAATTGGAGCTTTGTCACATGGTCGTCGAGCGTGAAGATCAAGTATGTGAGCCTTTAGATTGGACTAATTGTTCACTGGAGCACGGTCGCCGGTCGTTCGTGACCTTTGTGACATGTAGCCGTTCGTGAACTTCGTGTAGAGATGGAGCCGTCATGAGATGTCTGTCATGAGGGAGAGAGTGGTTTGTTGTGAGAAAGGAGATAAAAGAAATAAAATTGTTAGGTTTTCTTTTTTATAAAAGTTTTCTAATTAAAAGTGTGGGAGAAAAGTAAAATGAAGGTGGAAATGAAAAATTCACTCACTTTCA
>JBBPDJ010000002.1:11250983-11270728 GCA_037974625.1 Cucumis cinereus | reverse complement strand
TCAACTCTCTCAAAATGGAATCTATTCCAAACATATATGCCATGGTTCCTTACTTCGACAGGGTACAAATATCTAAATTTCCGATTTTTAGATACTTTTTCAAACCTATTGCCGATACTAAATAGCAGCCAAAAATTTGTATCCATTTTTCATGATATTATGTACTGCCACACTGCCAAGTCGACGCAGACGTGTTAGGAGAGTTGTGTACTCGATCCACAACTTTAAGGCTGGGTCGTGTACCCGATCCATGACATAATGTAATCGTGTACCATATACACAATTTTGCCACCTATTTTTGACAATACTTCTCCAACCACCCTATTTTTACATTAATTATTAAAAATAATATTATTTTTAAAAAATTGGTATATCAAGTGTATATCTGTATCACGTGGGTTGAGTTGTTTTTATGCCATTTTTGCAAAAGTGAATAAGTCTGTGTTATGAACCTAATTTTTGAAATTTATTTTGCCAGACATGTAAGAAGACAGAGATAAAATTATAACTTTTTTTTTTAAGAAAATCAAATTTTTTTTATCACATTACATATTTTTAAGTGAGCTGTACAAAAATGAGCGTGGCTAAAGATAGACCTAAGTATTTCTCTTATTAAAAACTACATATTACAAAAAGTAGATTTTGAAAACCAAGAACGACTTGCACCTGTTCTTCGAAACTTGAGTATTAAAAAAAAAAATTTAAAAAATAAAAAAAGGCGTTTTCATTGTTTACCCAACCAGACAATCACGAACCGGGTTAAACAGAAAAACAACGCTCTATAATTGTATTGCATTTTCAATCCGGCTCGACCGACGGTCAACCCGGGTTCAGAAGGTTCCCAATTGAAATTGTCCTCACTTCCCCGCCACTCCGAACCCGCTCAAAAAACCCTAAACCCTCAAGGGCTCAAACACTCCCAAGCTCTTTACTACTCAACTTTCTTCTTCTTTCTCTTGGTTCCCAACCGTTTAGTTTGTACAGAAACCAAGGAATATACTTTCTATACTCCACTGATTCAACATTCCTACTCCCTTTTACCCTCCAATTCCACAGGGTTTCTGCTTCCCAATTGGTGTTTTAGGGTTCCACACAATATGGCTTTGGATGAGAATGTTGTGTTTCGCGATGTCACTAATGCTGCCGTTGTCATCATCGACCGCACTGTCAAACACAAGCAGCGCTATATTTAGTAATTGGGTTTCAAGATTTGGATGCCGTCTGCCGTGGGAGGGACTATTTGGTGATGGTTTTGTAAAGGGGTTCTATGGTTTCAGAGTTTATGTGTGTCTGTGACTAGCTATCATTTTTGGTCATTTGCTACAAATATGGAGAGAAATTCTGCAGCTTGCGCTATGGAATGGAGTATTGAGCTGGAGAAGGCTCTCCGTTCCAAGAAACCAGGTTCGTCAATCGTCTGACTGACCACTGTTTGTTAATTTCAAACGAAAACTGCCCAGTTAGTTCCTAAAGTAGAGTAATAGAGAGAAGAAAGGCTGCTTGTCACTAGATTCCTTATCGGCTATTGAAATGAATTAAAACAACATTGATGCCTAGTTTGGTACAGTAATAGCACTCTGTATTGATGAACAATAATGCTTGTAATTTATGGTTTATTCAGGTCGGGCTGTTGAAGCTATCCGTCAGGTTGGCTCTCGACTTCAGCAATGGAGTAGGGAGCCAGAGCCCAATGCAGCTGTATATAATATGTTTGACCTTGTTACTTGGGAGGATAGGCTATTTTCCAATACTATTCTCCTACGTCTTGCTGATGCCTTTAAGTTCGATGACAAGCATATTAGACTTGCAGTTGTTAGGGTTTTCTTATCCGAGCTTTATAGCCGCGACAGCTCAAGAAGTAAACAATACCAAGGGATTCTTTCAAAGGCAAGGGTGCAAAATCACCATGAATTACTTACTCGAGTCAAGGTTGTTCTTAATGGAGGGGATCCTGAGGCTAGAGCTCTAGCTTTGATTTTATTAGGATGTTGGGCACATTTTGCAAAAGATAGTGCCCAGATACGATATTTGATATTTTCTAGTCTGTTTTCTTCTCATCTTTCGGAGGTAAAATTGCTGTATACATTTTTTTTCTACTGAAAAATTTGACATTTTTTTACAATTTTAGTTTATGTTGTCCAATAGGGTACTAAAAAATTTGTTGTACAAAAGTTGAAAGTTCCCTTATGATGAAAGAATATTTAAGAAAAACTTTTTTCCCTTTTCTTCCTTGATAAGGGTTCAGTATCATATACCGTTGAACTTTGAAGCTAGAATAATTCTAATCATCATTATTTAGAAAAATGTCATGGATGCTATCGAGGAAAAGTCAGTTACCTTAACCTACCAAATCTTATACTGTCTTTAATAGTTACATTTACCTTAGCTTTAGCACTGATTTATTGTGTGTTGTGTTGTATTAGTGGATTAATAGGAAATTTAGCAAAGTGTAGGTAAAGCCAGACCCAATTTTATGTATTCTGGACATTCCTAAAGAAGAGACTCTTTTCCATTCTTCACTAAGTTTTAGGCATATTTTAAACCATGGGCATTCTCTTATACAGGTAAAAGCATCTATATTTGCCGCAGCGTGCATTTGTCAGTTAGAAGATGACTTTGCACAAGTCTTCTTAGTGATTTTGGTTAATAAAATGACTTCTACTACATCCTTGACCATCAGAATGGCTGGAGCTCGAGTATTTGCAAAATTGGGATGCTCACATTCAATGGCCAAAACTGCTTATAAGGTTATGCTCGTCTTTTGAGTTATTTTGATCAAATAGAGTGCATAGTTTTTGAGATGATACTATCGAGCATTTAGTTTTTAACTTGACCTTGAAAAAGGTGGCATTTCTTATTGTTTTCGCCATGACATGTTGAAGTTGAGGGAGGGTAAAGTTGCCTTTGGTCAACGATGTAAGCTTGTTCACCTTTGAAGTACTTTTAAACATATCAGACTTACATATGCATTAAATTAGTATGCATTTTGATGTTCTCAAGGGGCATTTGAGTTGGTTGAGAACTCGACAGTTTGTTTAGGGTTTAGGGTTAGATTTGATCTTACAAATCAATTTGAGCATAGTTCTATGGATAAAACAATAATTACTATCCAAACTGAAAAAGAAGTTAATTTTTAGTTCAGGTTGGAATTTGAAGAGTATGGTGATAGATGTTTTGCTGTGTTTAGCATTATTATATGATTATTTTCTTGCTGTGGTGAACTTTTGGCAGGTAATCTTATGACTTTGTTTTGGTTATTCAAACTCAAAAGAAAAGAAAAGGGAAGGGAAGGGAAAAAAAGGAACCAAAGTAGGACAACCAATTCAACAGCCTTCCTAAAAGCATATGGGTATTAACTTTGCCACTCAAATGCATTCAGATTGGATCTCCACTTCATCAATGGAGAAAGTTTTAATTATAAATCCAATATTATATGGACTGGAATGAAACAGTAGTCTGATTTTCGGAATTACTTTTCTAGTGTTGAAGCTCATAGTTCTTTGAACTCCAACTTGATTATTTTGTAATTATAGCTTCCTCATGATTGTCAATGATTGGAAGGCCATCATGGCTTAGATTCTTTGGGGGATTACCTCTACCCGGCACTCAGGTTGTTCTTTGTTATTGTAGAAATATGGAATATGTTTGCTGTTTCTTAATTAAAAAAGAAAAAGAAGGTTAGTTTTTGTAAAGAAATCTGCATGCAAAAAGTGTATATATATATATATATATATATATATATATATATTACTGGGCTGATTATGATTTCTGGCAGTTCAAAATTATATTCTCTGACATGCTTTTAACCATCTAATTGGTATAGGCTGGACTTGAGCTTGCCTCGAATACTAGTGAAGAGGGTTTTTTGGTTGCAATGTTAATTTCACTATCCAAACTGGCTTCCAAGTCAATATTTATTAGTTCTGAGCAGGTAGGTTTTACTTCGATGGTGGTTGGTTTTGGAAGCATTGTAGGATTTTGGTCATCTTGATCTTAATAGCAATATCATTACTTGTTTCTGATGTCCCAACGCAGGTGCAATTTCTCTGCTCATTTCTTAGCCACAACAAGTCTGTGCGTGTTCAAGAAACATCTTTGAGGTGTCTGTGTTTTATTTTCATGAAAGGAGCATGCCAGTTTGTTAATATGGAATCTGTGGTCAAAATTTTAGTTTATGCACTAGATGAACACATGCTTCCAACTTCTTCCCATTGTGATGCTCTACGACTGTTGCAAAAGGTCATTTCTGAACTTATATGGATGAACTCGTCTGTAAATTTTTATATTGAAATATGTTGAATCACGATGGATAAGTTGCAGATTCTTTTCTACGTGCGGCCAAACCCTTCATTTTTGGATGCAAACAGATACTCTAAACTGGTTAAAGCTGTGGAGAATGCAGCCCGATCTCCAGTGAAGTTAAAGAGGCTTCTTGCTTTCCAAGTGTTGGTGTATTTATCCTTACAGCTTTCTGGAAAAATGGAAGTAGAATCAGGAGTTTGTTCATCCTCTTTGTTGCCATCACGGGTTATTTCACTAATCATGGATCAAATTGCATCATTGGGAAAGATGTTCTTAGATCTTCCTCAGTCAAATTCTGAAGTGTTTCAAGAAATTAAAGAGTTGTTAAACCTTCTCCTGCTCCTTGTAAGAGAACAGTCAGATTTGTGGATTTTGCTTTTAGAAAAAATATGTTTAACTGCTGCATTAATTATGAAGATGCATGAAGATGTCTTTGATGGTCAGCAAAGTGACGTGGACTTTGAAGTAAACAAGAAAAATGATATCAGCTTGAGATTTGCATTCATTCTATATGGTTTTGTGGCAATCTCCGTTGGTCATCTAGGTCAAGTTGTCTCTATCACGTCTGAAATATTTGACAAGGTGAAACTATTGGTCAACAATGTATGCAAAAGCTGTTTGTTTAGTAGCCATACTTGTATAATCTATTCCTTGCTATTGAACTGTAAATTCATTTTGAGTTGTAGGATAGCTGAGGATTTTAGGATTTGCAATAACGATGGGTTTCCACATTTCACTTTTTGTGAAGATTTGACTGAAAACGAGATTTTTACTCTCGAGTGTGCTAAGAAGTTACTAAAGGTTGGGGATGGATGGCCTGCTTACAAGGCTGGGAGACATGCAGCATGTCATGGATCATGGTTTGCCGCTACCTTGATTTTTGGCCATTTAATTTCAAAGGTTCGCTCTGATGTCTTCCATTACTGGTTGAAATCTTTGTTTCAGTTTGCTCTTGCGGAAAGAAAAATCCAATTACTACTGTTACCACACTATGGTTCTGGCTTGGCAATTTGGTTAGAGAAGGAAGCAATTCTAAACATGTTTCACATTCAAGAACAAATAAACCAACACCACCCTGGGAGTATCACCGAGGGCATTTACTATGACAAGCTTTTGGAGGCCTACCAGTGTCTTTGCTCTTCAGTTGAGGTCTTAAAAGCAGCTGCCGTCCCACCGGTTCAATCATATTGTTTCCAGAGATGGTTTTTGTCATTAAGAGCTAAGATTTTAGGAACTGTGGGGAGCATACTGAAGCCATTGCTAAACGTTTCACGTTGCATTAGTACTGACTATGGTAAGCTTGGGACAAACGATACCAGTATTATCCTTGAATCTGTGAATGAATTTAGTAAATTATCTTTAAAGTTAGAGAGGCTGTCCCATGAATTTGATCTCATTGGAACGACTATTATTGGAATGGACACCAAGTGTTCGAACGTTATTTCAGCCCTTGCACTGAATTGCTCTCTGTTGGCCCTTTGTACTGGTTTTGCCTTTCATGTTCCAGACTTGGCTACAACTCTTATGACCGAAAATGTGGATGATTTCAGAACTAAGTTACATGCAATACTCATTCAAAATCTGATTAGCAGGCTGCAGCTGGTAGACGAGGAAACAAGTAAAATGCTTGCACAGCTTTTCGAGGTCACTGGACCACCAAATAACTGCTCGCATTTGGTTTCAAGAGGTGAAATATTAGACGTGGGGTACGAAGTAAGAGGTATCTTAACTCTCTGTAGGTATGCTGTTTCTGAGTTTATACGTTTGCAAAGCAAATCAAACGGAGTGGATGTGGGGTCATTTTTCCAGGTTATCAAGGATGGCATGCAGTTTTTATCAAATATTGTTATTCAGTGGATAAGCATTCCATTTCGAGTGCCTAAGCGTTTCTTTTGTGTAAGGTATACGTGCTGACATTTTCTTTTACCTCGTAGGTTAGCAGTTGGTCCACTTATTTTAATTCAATTGTCAACTGATGTTTAATACTTCAAATTTCAGGCCTTGCATTGGCTGTGAACTCTTCGCCACTACCGATGTGCGCAAACTGGATGAAATATCTATCCCATACGGCTTCCATCTGTCATTAAATCTTTGTCTTCAACTCAAAAACACTACTCCAAATATGTCAGTTCAAATCACCAAGATGTACTGCATTTTGTATTGTGGTTTGTCCTTCCAGGAACTAGAGCACAATGGGAAGAACAACAGGCAAAATCATCAGGTCTATGAAGCTTGGGAAAACGACGACATTGTAGAAATGCACAACAAACTGTTGCATTATGTGACTGAGTCGAGCAAAAATGAGGCTTATATAGGCAAGTGCAGAACATCAAGTGTTTGTAAAACTGATAGGGTAGTTGAAGTGTTTGTGCAGTTCGAGCCAGATGAGAAAGGGCAAGGATTCTCAAATTGTTTGTTTGATGTATCTCATTTTCCTGTAGGTTGTTATAGAATCAAATGGTATAGCTGTTGTGTTGATAGTGAGGGGTGTTTTTGGAACCTCCTCCCTTTGAATTCTGGACCATTATTTACTATCCATCAACTTTCATCAGCTGGGTGATTTTTCATCAAATAATGAAGTCTTACAGGTGATGGGAGTAAGAGACTAGACGGAGCCTTTTCTTCTGTAGGTAAAGGAGGTAATTTGTATATAAAAAACATACTTCGATGCATCTTAAATTATATCTATGATGCATCTTAAATTATATCTATCTTTGCCGTGACAAACTATTTTTACTCGTTAAATTTTTTTTTATTCAAAGCACTCACTCAAGTATAGCTCTAGTAGATATCATGACCATGGTTGAAGTGTCAAGTTTTATATAGTATCTTAACAAGTGTGTCTTATGACACTACTTTCCACTTTTTGACTTGAATTTTCAGGTGATGTTGATCCTTGGCCCTATTGATTTTGAGTGTTTTCTTAAGAAAAAAGAAAAATAATAATTACAAAATTTATGTTGAAAGTGAGTTTTTGTTTTTAAGTCTTCAATTTTTGAAAAAATAATTATATTTATCTTTTATAGTGCAGTAGGGGATGGGGGTAATAACAGATTATCTTTGATGGTTAAAATACTATTCTGATTCCAATAAGCATTATTAATTTTTAGTCTATTAAATGTCTAATTTTAGTCTATATGTTTTTAGTACATCTTAAATTTTGTCTCTTGAAATTGGTTACATAAAAATTATAAATTATACGTATTTTTTTTTTTTTTTTTGTTTCTAGATTTTGGATTTTTTTCATTTAGTTCTAAGTTTCAAAATGTTAAAATTTTACCATTGAGTTTTGTTTCAATTTAGCCTCAAGGTTTTACGATTTGTACTTTTATACCCATTTTTATTTTCTAAATATTCACTTTCAGCTTTTGACATTAATATCTATTAATTAATTTAAGGTGATATTTTAACATCAATTTTAATAATGATGAAAAATGGTAAAGTTTAAGTAATCATAATTCTTTTAAATTAATTAATAGAATTGAGTATTTATGAAAAATTGAGGTTAAAAGTGTAAATTTCAAAAGTTAAATTGAAACTTAGGCTCAAATCTTAAAAGTAAAATTACAACATTTAGATTGATCTATAGACTCTGTTTGTTTGTTTTTTTTTCTTTTTGGGAAAGAGATAGAATTATGTATATTAACCAGAGAACCAAAAGAAACACCCTAGGGTAAGGGACAACGAGTCCCTCCTCAATTAAAAGCTAATGCAAGAAGGCCTTCCAATTGTTAAATATCATTAAAAGACTATGATTACAAAAGGCTCTAGTGTAATTTGTACATCACCAAAACGTTGTGTGTTGAACCACAGTCCAAAAAGAATCAAAAGAATTATACTTATCTTAAAAAATTCTACTTTTTCTTTCCTTTCATAAGCTCCAAAGGAGAGAGTTGGAGGTGCAATTCCAAATGATATTACTTTTAGGAGCAAAGGCTTTACTTATGGCATTGAGCCGAAGGGGTGGTTTACGTTGTTGCCTAGAAATGGAAAATCCCACAAATTGTGTGTTGGTATTCTGAAAAATAGGGACCTCTTTTTTAGCTTTGTGAAGTTTGTTCGGGGAGATGGAAAAAATTCAACTTTTGGTTGGACAAGTGGTGTGACTCTCAACCCCTTGCTTATTTATTCCCAGATATCTTTGCCATAGCTCGAAATAGCGGTGCTTATGTGGCTGATTGTTGGTGTTTGGCTACCCATTTGTGGAATTTAGGTCTCAGAAGGAATCATCGTGATAATGAGCTTAATAGTGTTGTCTCTTTACGGGGGCTACCTCACTCTTGGGTTCCAAATGGGGAGAAGGATAGACTTAAATGGATGACCAATGGATTAGATGTGTTCACAACTAAATCCACTTTCCTTTCTCTAACCAAGAAGCCTCCTTTTATTGCCTCCCCGTTGGTGCGGCACATCTGGAAATTTAAAATCCCAAAGAAGGTGAAAGTCTTTCTTTGGACTCTTGCTTATAAAAGCTTGAACACTCATGAGAAGCTCCAACGGAAGTTGTAGAATTCTTCACGTAGTCCCTCTATGTGTTGTTTATGCTTCAAAGAGGAGTCTTTAGTTCATATTTTCCTTCACTGCGAATTTGCTAGAAAAGGTTGGTACTCCCTTTTTAATCTTTTTAATATAGACTTGTGTCTCCTACGGAAGGTTGATAGCTGACTTTCTGAAGGGTTGAATATGTAAAGCCTTTGCTCCTAAAGGAATACTTCTACCAACATCCTCATCGTGGTACGAGTCTGATGAGCTTGTCCCAATTTAAATCCTTTTGAAGACCGTTCGTTCCTCAATCGTAGTGTCCATATACTTTTTCTCTTCTTCGACAAAACCAGGTGAGACTTAATTACCAACTAAAAACTAAATTATAATTAGTTACATGCATATTTTGACATATCTTTGATGTTTTAATGTTCAATGGTGTATACTAACATCTTTGGACTTGAAAACCTCATGTAGCATTGTTTTAGTGGGTAATGAGTACAAACACTCCCATTTGAAGAATCGAGGAACAAGATTCGTAATATATCCTAATAATTACAAGATTTACCAAATAATATAAGATAAAATCTCTACCTAGAATAATATAAAATCCCTTAATATATTATTACAATACAATAACACCCTCCCTCAAACTCAATGTGGTAGAGTGGAAACCAATTTGAGTTTGCGAAATAACTGAGTGAAGCGAGGAGAAGGGAGAGCTTTGGTGAAGATGTCAGCTGGTTGATCTGTGGTAGAGATGGATTGGAGATGAAGTGTGTTGCTCTGAAGATGATGACGAACAAAGTGACAATCATTTTCAATATGCTTTGTTCGTTCATGAAAGACATCATTGTGGGCAATCTGAATGACAATGCGATTATCACAATGAAGAATAGTGGCTGATTGTAGAGGGGCCCCTGTATCAGTAAGGAGCCAACAAAGCCATAGTAATTTTGAAGTTGCATAAGCTAATGGCGATATTCAGATTCTGTGCTGGAGCGTGAAACAACAGTTTGCTTCTTGCTTCACTAGGAGATGAGAGAATCCCCTAAATAGAAACAATAACTAGTGGTAGATCTTCGATCGGTAGGATCACCTGCCCAATCAGCATCGGAGTATCCAAAGAGAATCAAAGATGATTGTGAGGAGAATTGTAATCCATGTCCCAAAATGCCTTTAATATATCGTAATATACGAAGAAAAGCGGTGAAGTGTATAGTATGAGGTGCGACCATGAATTGACTAACAATGTGAACTACATAAGCAATATCTGGGCGGGTCACAGTCAAGTAAATTAGGCTGCCAACAAGTTGCCGATATAAGGTGGGATCCTCGAGAGTAGTGCCATCAAAAGGAGTTAGTCACACATTTGGATCAAATGGTGTTGAGGATGTGACAGAATCAGTAATACCAGATCGGGCCAGGAGATCAGATGCATATTTTGCTTGAGATAAGTAGTATCCATCAGATGAGGATGAAACTTCAAGACCAAGAAAATAACTGAGTGATCCTAAATCTTTCATCTCAAAATGCTGTCCCAGGTAACATTGCAATTTAGATATGGCTTGTGGATCATCACCTGTAATAATTATGTCATCAACATATAAGAGGAGGAGAACAATATCATGAGAGGTCTGTTGAGTAAATAGTGCGGAATCGTGAGCACTAGAAGTAAACCCAAGTTGGGTGATGGTGGAACTAAACGTTGCAAACCAAGCTCATAGAGCTTGTTTTAGGCCATATAGTGCACGATGAAGAAGACACACTTTATGAGGTGGCGGATTAGTACCAGGGGTGGTTTCATATAGACTTCTTCAGATAGAGTGTCATTGAGAAAGACATTTTTAACATCCATTTGAAGAAGGGGCCATTGTTTGGCAGCTGCGATGGCTAAGAGACTGCGAACATATGTCATTCGGGCAACGAGAGCAAATGTCTCTTCATAATCAATGCCATATTCCTGAGAATAGTCTTTGGTCACCAGTCGGGCTTTGTAACGTTCAATAGACCCATCAGAGTGTGTTTAATCTTATAGATCCACTTGCAACCAATGGGTTTCTTTCCATGAGGTAAGTCGACATAGTCCCAAGTGTGAGTCTTTGCTAAGGCTTGGAGTTCCTCATTAATTGCTTGTTGCCATAGAGGGTCAGTATTGGCCTCCTTATAAGAGGAAAGCTCAACCAAAGACATAATAGTGGAAAAACAATGGTAATCCTTGAGAAGAGAAGGAATTTGGCTTACCCGGGTGGAATGGAGAACAGGTGTAGATTCAGGTTCAAAAGAAACAAATGGTACATCCGGAGGCACAAAGAGAGTAATGGATTGAGTGAGTTCAATGACAGGTAGAGGATGAGGTTCAGGGTCATAGGGAGAGTCATTTTGGGGGAATAGATCAGTAAAAGGATCAGTGAAAAATGAAGGAGAACTAGAGAGAGAGGCATGAAAGGAAGAAAGAGTAGAAAACATACGATGTTCCCAAAAGTGACATGGCGAGATATGTGTAGTCGTTGAGAGATTGGGTCCCAACAACGAAAACATTTCTGTTCAGTGCCATATCCCAGAAAATAACATAAACGAGCACGAGGTTCAAAATTGGTATGTTCATGAGGATGTAATAACATAAAACATGCACAACCAAAGACTTTAAGATTGGAGTAAGAGGGGACAGTACCATAGAGTCTTTCAAAGGGGGAGATGTTGTGAGTGACTGGAGATGGAAGACGGTTGATGACATAAACGGAGGTGAGGGCAGCCTCACCCCAAAATTTCTCGGGGCAGGAAGCAGAGAGAAGTTGAGCACGAACAGAGTCTAGAATATGACGGTGTTTTCGTTCAGCTCGACCATTTTGCTGAGAGGTATGGGGACATGAACGTTGGACCAGAGTGCCCTGTTGGGTAAGAAAAGAAAGAAGGCGAGAGTCCTTATATTCCATCGCATTATCTGTGCGAAGAGTTTTAATGGTGCGAGAAAATTGAGTGTGAATCATAGTTGCAAAATCAATGTAAGTTTGTGGTAAGGAAGAACGATGTTTAAGAAAGTAAATCGAAGTAAAACGAGAATAGTCATTAATAAATAGAATAAAATAACGATAACCATTGACAGTAGTAGAGGGAGAAGGTCCCCAAATGTCATAATGAACCAGACCAAATGGAGTATCACATAATGATGTAGAAGAAGTAAATGACAAAGCAGGTTGTTTTGCAAGTTTACAATTCACACAATCGAAAGGATTAAATTTAGAAACATTGTCTAGAGTACCATTGGAGACTAGATTACGGAGTTTATCAGAAGATGCGTGACCAAGACGAAGGTGCCACTGATATACAGAATGGTCAGTGACTGAAGCAGAGATAGATGGAAGCAAAGAGTATTGAAGGGATGTGAGCTCAAATAATCTTCCCACCTTCCGTCCCGTACCAATCACCTGTCCCGTCTGCGGATCCTGAACCTGACAACCATGAGAAGAAAAGATAATTGTAAGACCAAGATCACACAATTGACCAACAGAGGCGAGGTTGAAGGTTAAATTTGGAACATGATAAGTGTGGGAGAGATGTATGGTAGGTGTATGGACAGTGCCAATGTGAGAGACAGACATGTGATTTCCATCAGCGGAGTGAATTGGTGGAAGGGATTGAGCAGGAGTAGGGGAAGATAACAAGGAAATATCAGAAGTCATGTGATTGCAACAAGCTGAGTCAAGGAGTCATGAATTACCTGGGGTAACAGCAAGGGCAGTGGAATTGGAGGATATCACCTGTTTTAATAAATCATGAAAATCACTCAGCTGAAGATTCGGAGAGGTGGTGATATCAGATGGGGTGGCAGTAGCAGCAACAGATGAGGAACCCGATTTAGGAGAGGACTTGACTGTATTTGTGAGATGAGGAGGACGAGGGGTCGAGTAGGACAATTGTCCAGGATATGACCGCGCTGTTGACAATACTTGCATTTAATGGTAGGACAGTTAGGCAGCTTATGACCATGAAGTTTACAGTATTTGCAGAAATTAGACGCATTTGCAGATCGAGAGTGAGTGGTTGCAAGGGCAGCTTCAGTTGGCAAAGGGGAGACAATACCAAGTCTTTTCTCTTCAAACAGAATTTCCTGAATGGCAGCATCCAAGGATGGCAAAGAATTGCGGTGTAATAGAGCAGCACGAACATATTCGTATTCCGGACGAAGTCCCATGAGGACTTTTATAAGACGGAGATGATCCGGATTGATCTTAGCCTGATCTAACTGAGTCCAAATTGGCTGAAGAGTAGGAAGGTATTCATTCACAGATTGTCCTATTTCCTGGTTGAGACTAACAAGTTGTGATTGTAATTGATAATAGTGAGCCAAGCCAATAGATTGAAAACGCATAGACAGAAAATCCCATAGTTCTTTGGCAGTATCAAATGCATCAAATTGAGTATGAATAGCTGGAATAGAAGTGTTACCCAACCATGTGATGATTTGATGATTTTTTCTATCCCAGTCCTCAAGTCGTTCAATATATGTGGCATCGTTTTCAATAACAATTTTCTCATCATTATCACTACTTTCCGCCACGGGAATGGTGGTTTGGTAATATCGCCTGTAACAATACGCCATAGCTTACGACCCATCAAAAAACTCCTCATTCATTTGCTGTGCCCAAGTGATATAGTTTGTGTCATCGAGAATGGTGCCAATAGGACGAGATATATCAATTCTCTCCATCGAAGGTGGTCGACTTTACTGAATCTGTATATGAAGAACAGAACAGAAAAGTTAAAAAAAAACAGAAAACAGATCTGGAATTTCGTGGTGGATCTGCGGGTTCTGGCGAGTCGCGAGCGGTGGACGGATCTACAGTGCAGATCTGGTGTGGCGACGGAGAATGATGTCGTGGGCGGCGGTCGTATCCCAAAACTGGCGGACTGATCTGAGCGACTGGTGGAACAGAGGCGGACGGATCTGCAGTGCGGGCGATTGAGGTGGATCTGCAGGTTTCGGCGTTGCGACGAAAAACGTCTGGGTAGATCTGGAGCGGATCTCACGCGTGCGGCCTCGTGAGTGCGATGGAGCTGTATGTCGTGGGTTGCGGCGGAGAACAGGGCAGACAGCGACGCGCACTGGATCTGAGGTTGCGTCTGAAGTGTTGACGCGATGTCGTGGGTTGCGGCGGAGAACAGGGCAGACAGCGGCGCGCACTGGATCTGAGGTTGCGTCTGAAGTGTTGACGCGTGTTGGCCCTGCGTGTTGGCGAGAGTTGATCCTGCGGCTGGAGTGGGTCTGCAACTGTGCTGGAGAATTGCGGCAGAGGAGGCTTGCGTGAAAGGCCCTAAAAAAAATTTATCCCAAAATATTTTTGGCCTCTGATACCATATTAACTTTAATAAAATATATGAAATTCTTGTGTATTTCTTGTATATAATAGTGGTCATTACAGTGATATTTATATACAACTAAGGATACCAAGAAAAGGAAAATATATCCTAATAATTATAAGATTTACCAAATAAAATCTCTACCAGAATAATATAAAATCGCTGAATATATTATTACACTAACATCCATAATGGTTCCATAATGATGTTTCCAATTTAATGAGCAAATTGTGAATTACAAATATGAAACTTTGAAAGCATAAACTCAACAAACTGAATCAAATAGAATAATAATGCCCAATGTGGTACAAGCCGTTAGGCTCATTTTGCAAACATTATCATTTTTCTTCCAACAACAACACCTTTTCTATAATCAATAGTTCGTTCTCTTTAAATTTCAACAATATTGCTAGATTAAGTCACAATGTTGCTTGGTTCGACATTTCCGTTTGATGTTTGATGGTCATCGATCAAATTTCTGAAGCGAACGCCGAGATCGAAGTTGTAGACGTGTCCCATTTTGGCGCGTTTCGTCTCGAGGTATCTCTTGTTGTCTTTTGTAACTGGTGTTATCAAAGGAACTCTACCTGAAACTTCTAAGCCGTACCCCTTCAACCCTATGAACTTTGTTGGGTTGTTTGTCATTAGCTTCATTGTTCTCACTCCAAGATTCCTTAGAATCTGCAACCAAACCAATAGAAAAGGATTGGACCTTGAGTTAACAAAATAAAAAAGAATGTACTTTGTGATCCAATCAAAGTTTTGAAAAATGCCATGGGTATGCATACAGGTAATCATTTATCTCTGTTAGTTAAAGACCCTTTGAGATGGTTTCCGAAAAAAAAAAGTCTTAGATTTATGCCTAAAGTGGACAACTATCATACAACAGGGTATGTTATTTTCGGTATTCCAAAATTATTTTCCTTTAATTAGTTGATTTTTCTTCTTGAGATATCCACGATTGTTCTGTCTAGCTTGTGCACACCTAAACTAATCTTATAAGACTAGTCTCCTAACATTTTTACTACATCTGAATATAATGGAAACTCGGAGTCTATCAAATATCCTATTCGGTGGTTACTAGGGATTAAACTCATTCTCTCCTAGTCTCTGTCAAACTCAAAACTCTTATTTACCTTTAATTAGTGGATTATATATGATTGGCTCATTCATCCGTTAGAAATTATATAGAAAAGAATTTAAAATCATTAAAATTGGTTTTTCAATAATAAGTTGGTGGAGGTGCGATAGACCAAAAATCACTCCAAAGATTTTCTACTTATTTTAACATGGATTGAAATACCCTATTTGCCCTTATATTTGTTACTGTTCTTTTGGCAAAATTACTTGTAAATAGATAAAAATCACTACATCAACTACGACTCTCATATAAGTAGGTATATACCTGTGCACCAATGCCATATTCGCGAGAATCAACAGGAAGTCCCAAATCCTGGTTGGCTTCAACAGTATCCCGGCCAGCATCTTGCAAGTTATAAGCTTGGAGTTTGTGAGCCAAACCTATGCCTCTTCCTTCATGACCACGAAGATAAACCAACACACCCCTGCCTGCAGCCTCAATCAACTGCATGGCTAGACCAAGCTGGTCTCCACAGTCGCATCTTGATGATCCCAATATATCTCCAGTGAAGCATTCTGAGTGGACTCTAACCAAAATATTTTCCCCGTCACCAATTTCACCCTGAAAAAACACAAACACAAGTATTGAATTCCATCGCACTTTCAAACAAAAAAAGAGTTGGATATTAATTAGTTAACTACCTTAACCATTGCAATATGGTCGATGCCATCCAAAACAGATCTGTAGCAATAGGCTTGAAACGGACCCCATTTAGTTGGCATACGAGTGCCACCAACCCCACTACTTTCAACTAATCTGTCTCTCTTCCTCCTATACCTGAACATTTTTCATTTTATTAAGGAAAAAAAAATTGAGAAAGAAAGTGAATTCAATTTTCAAACCTAAAAGGAAAAGTTATTTCTAGTCGATATCAATGTCTATCGGAATCTATTATTTATAAAATTTTAAATTTTTATATATTTTATAAGTATTTTTGTTCATTTGAGTATATTTAAAAATGAGAATTAAGAAAAGCTAAATAATTGAATAGTTATTAAACGAGAGTTAGAAAAAGATATAAATAAGATTTACCTGATTAAATCAGCAATGGAAATGATTTTCAAATTTTCTCGAGCAGCAAATTGTCGAAGTGAGGGTAACCTAGCCATGGAACCATCTTCATCAACAACCTCACAAAGGATACCCACCGGATCTAATCCAGCAAGCACAGCAAGATCCACAGACGCTTCAGTATGACCAGCTCTCTTCAAAACACCTCCTTCCCTATACCTTAGTGGAAATATATGCCCTGGCCTCTTAAAGTCACTTGGTTTTGAATCTCTTGATGCAAGTCCCAATATCGTTTTTGCCCTATCGCTCGCTGACACTCCTGTCGTTGTACCTTCTCGTGCATCCTACAACAATAACTCTAAACATATCAACCAATTACAGTTTCTTACATGACAAACTCTTCTTTATAAATACAGTTTGTCATATGGTAAACCTTTTCAAAAACATTTTTTTCACAATTATGTAATAAAGGTGAAACTGAAAAAAATTTGAGTGTAATTCAACTAAAAAGTAGGTATTATGGTCGTACCACTGTGATGGTAAAAGCGGTACAAAGTTTCTCCTCATTCTCTTTTTCATTGACCATAAGTGGAATTTGTAACCTCTCCAAATCTTCACCTTTCATGGCTACACAAACAATTCCAGTACAATGCTTGACAATGAAAGCCATGGCTTCAGGAGTTGCAGCTTGTGCTGCCATTATCAAATCTCCTTCATTTTCTCTATCTTCGTCATCAACAACAAGCACCATCTACATCCAAATCAACACATGAAATTTTGTTAACGATTTCATAATCTTTATAAAATACATGAGTTAATTACTTCTTTTTATTGAACGTAATGTTTAAACCTTTCCGTTGCGAATGTCTTCAATGGCATCTCCAATGGAAGCAAAGCCTTGGGTTGGACGATCAAGATCAAATTCGTCTTCGTCAATTGGAAAACTATTAGTAAGAGAAGCTGAATTAAGGATGGTGTGTTTGAATGAAACTGATCTTGATTCGAGTGACCCAAAAAACAGTTTAGTAGCTTTGGAATTTGAGGCTAACTCAGAAACATGAAGGCTAGTTGCTGTGTAGGATTTAATGTGGTTCCTGGTTCCACCAAGAGATTGCAACTCTTTGGATCTTCTACATGAAACAATAAATCATATGCAAATAAACGTTTAGAGAATGACATAACGCTTAGTACCAAAAGAACAAATAACAATAAATAAATAATCATACTAGTTGCGGGGCGGATCCATATAGTATTTTATCTACGTTAAAAAACAGTTTTATCCGCAAGTTTTCAAATAACAATTTAGTTCCTATGCTTTGAAATTGGTAACAATTTAATTCTTGTCATAAAAAATTTCTTCAAAATTTAAGTGTCAAATTTTATCGTATAACAATTTAATCTCTAAATTTCTAAACAATTTATCAATCTACATGTGTAAAAAGTTTCATTACCCAATAATATTTTTTTATAAAAATGGAGGATTCGATAATTGAATTGGAGACAAAAGTATTGTCAAAAGTAATGAAACTTAGATAAAATAGAAGGGACTACCAACGAGAGTTTAGCTCAATTAGCATATGTACGTATTGAAGGACCAAAAGTTTTACAGTTCAAATATCGTATGACTTTGCTCTTCATACAAATGGAGATAATAATTGTCCTCACTTATATACACGTGATCACTCCTTTCTCTAACCAATGTGAGATTTTATTTACACTATAAAACTAAACAAGAGAATTGGGAGAGAAAGAGTGTTAATACTTTCAATGAAATGGAAAAATATGGAAAAGGCATAATAGAAAATCAGATGAAAATGGAAAAAAAAAAAAAAAGAAAGAGAGTAACTTACTGAAAATGAGAAATGAGATTTGTAGATTGGAAGGAGAAGGTTGAAGAAGCCATTTTGGAGCTCAAATTTGGTAAGCAAACTGAAATTTGTATGAGTAGTTCAGAACCTGCAGGTTCTTATTTATACAATGCTTAAGAGGAAGAAAGAACAATCGAACAATGGGGAAAGAAGGTGAGCTATCAACAATAAATGATTGAGTTTTTATTATTATTATTATTATTATTATTATTTGATTTTAATTCCCAGATCTCAAAAATTAATATTTTTTCCAGAGTTATGATCCACGATTTCTATTTTTTTTTTCTTTATTTTAATCTAACACTATGCAACCTAAGCAACACCGAGTTGGAGCAATTTAATATTTCAATCGAAATTTTCAATTTAATAATTTTTTATTCTCACTCGTTTCTTGGAGTTAGTGCACTCAATTTCAATTTAAGTTTCTGCATTTAAGTTTATTCACTTGTTTCACTTTAAACTTTGTTTCAATCCACTACGGTTTTAGTCCCATTAAATCCCATCATTATTGGATTTATGAATCTGTTTTTATTATAATACCAATTTACAAATTTATGTGATATACAATAGTCACATGCAGTTTATGATTCCATTAGAAAACCCATATTTTTATATCAACAGATATAACGTCTGTTTGAAATATTTTTTCAAGTGGTTAATTTGAATAATAAGACATTTTTAAAAATAGTTGTTGAAATATATTTTACTAGACATCGTTTATCAAAAGAGTTTGAATAAAAGTAAGTTCATCCTAACGGACTCTAAGTAATGTCTAAAATTTTCAAACTCGTAAAAGATATATTTGACACAAATTAAAAGTTTAGGAATTTATTGAAAACTTTTTGAAAAAGATTCATTAGAGACAAAAAAAAATTGAAAAGTTAGAGACCTATTAAACATTAACTTGAAAGTTGAAGAATTGTATCAATAGTTGACTCTAGTAGGGAGGTTACTTGTTGAGTACTCACTCATTGACTTCTTTGCTTTTCAAAACAATTTTCGAATCAAGAATCAAACGGGACTGTTAAATTGTTCTTTTCTAAAATATTTTTGAGGTAGGGAAAAGAATGTACCAAATGTTTGACAAGAAGGTCGGTTGATATCATGAATGTTAGCTTTCGTTTAGTTTCATGTTCTCAAGAATGGTTCGGTTGTTTTAATGAGAGGTGAAATATTAAATAGGTCCAATTTACTGTATTTATTTAATTATATTTGTAGTTTTAACTAAATATGTAACTCAAGATGATTAGAGTGAGAATAGAGAACACACAGAATTGTTGACCCAGTTCAGTGGATATCACTTACATCTGGGGGCACTTATGTCTTATAAGAACAATGCTACAATATAAACAAGAGTTTGAATGTTTACAATCAAGTGGGATAGTGCTCTTCGAATCTAAACCCTCAATTTAGAATTAAAGACATTAAGTAACACTTTCAACCTATGCTACTTATGTATCTCTAGAATCTAGGCTCCCTCTGAGTGACGAAAAGAGATACTTAAAGTGGCAAACTCTCAACCTCAGTGGCTTCCACGTGTGAGGTATGCAAAGCACCAACACACACTGCACTTTATTGTG
>JBBPDJ010000002.1:11223856-11235000 GCA_037974625.1 Cucumis cinereus | reverse complement strand
TTTTTTTTTTTTTGGGGGGGGGGGGGGGGGGGAGAGACTTAGGTTGTGGTTATTCTCTTTTAGAATATAAATATATTACTTTTGGTTCCTTAATAAAAAAAAGAGCTAGTGGTGGCTTTCTCACCTCTTTATGCCTATATATATACCTATCCATCCTATGGTTAAAAAACATTTATTTCACAATTTGTTCGGTGAAAAATTCAAGAAAGCAAATAGGTAGGAGGCTTGTAATTGGGATGGTTGAGCTTTTCTTTGGATAAGAGCTTTGATGATGATTTGGTTTTTTATGCATCACCACTTAGCTTTGTTAGAGGGCAACATTTACGTATTAATTTGCCTGTTCCATTTACAATAATGATGTAAATAAACTTAGTTAACCACTGGGAGAATGATATTAGTGATGTAAATTGTAAATTTACAATCTGATGAACTTGATATACTAGTAAGTACTTGAATAGGTTCTTCGCATCTGAACTTTACCTGTGCAATGCTAAGGAGACTACAAATATGTTGTTCGTTTCTATTATGAATAGTAGTATTCTTGTGATGCATTAATTGATTTTTTGTTTACCAATGGTTTGACATACAAACACAGCAAAGTGCCGCCTTTAAGATACTACGAACACGTCTCAAAACAGTGCCTCCGTACTCATTTAGTGGCGAGCACTATAAGCAATTATCATCCGGGAACTCCTACCCTGTAATGCATCACATGTCTGGGTTGAATATAAATGAAGATGGCGATGTAAGCCAGGATGCTGGGAACTCTCGTAATGGAATTAACTTTGCCGCTAGGCTACAACAATTTGAGCACATGCAGCATCAACATCGCTTACATGAAAAAGAGCAGACACTGTCACGGACCAGTACACCTCCGCTAACAACGGTTTGTTGACAAATTTATTGTTTTACTAATTCCTTTAGCTTTATAGCTTTCCTGTCATTTACCAGCTTGGTTTTGGAGTTAATTTTTCAATTCTATTGAGTGAAGAGCTTTTATAGTAATGGTGTGGAAAGGAATGAATATAATTCATACCTTCGCATACTATAAACAAAAGTGAGGTTGTTTCTTTAAAAACTGAAACATGTAAAAATTCGGTTGTCTGTAATGACTCAAGAGATTGAGCATGAGAGAGTGACAATAGGATACTGCCACTTAAAGCAAATAGATACTACTGCTTAAAGTACTGTGACAATTTTCTTCTGTCTGTAAAATGTTTCAGAATAGACTATATTAAAGTGGTTATAGTTCATATATCACATTAAATAAAAACCACATGCTGCTCTGTTTGACAATTTTACTCTCAAAGTTCTTTCCATTCACAATGCTATTTTCGTTTTCCTTCTCTTAACATGCTTAAATTTTTCTAACAATTATAAATATCCCATTAATATGCAGGGGGTTGAAATCCCAGAAGAAACAAAGCGGCCAGCCTCAGCCTCAGCCTCAGCCCCGACCCCAGGCCCAGCCTCAGCTGCAGTAGCAGCAGAGATAAACAGGCCTCCTTCAAGATCAAGGAGAGGGCCGGGGCAATTACAATTATGATTATATGCTCTCCATTATATACAGTGGTCTCAGTCATGGATGAGATTTTGTGTAGTCTGTAAAATTGTATATCATAGTAGAGTTTGGTCTAAAAGACTTCAAATTAGCTGTGTGGTTCGGGACGGCTGGTTTATAAAAAATTTGAGATGAGCTCAGTTTTTGGCTGAGCTATTCTTTCCATTTTGTACAAGGGGACATTTTTACCCATGTGGTCGTGTTATTTTTTTGTTGAAGCCATGGTGGGTAAAAGAGGGGAAAGTACTTAGATGGAGGTTCGGTTCAGTTCAGTTCGTTTTACTTCTCTTTTATTTTTTTTTCTTCCTTTCATCATTCTGCTTGTTGGTCGTCATGTAACAATCTTCTTGAATAAGTTAAAGCTAATTCATGTACAGACACTTTCTGTGGGTGTTATTTCCTTCAAACAATGCTTCTTTCAAGCAGTTGCAGTGTGAGATACTTTCCTTTTTCATAGCTAATGTTCGTTCCATACTACCGCAGGGCTAAAATCATCATCGGCATTTCTAAAAGAGAACTAAGCTTTTTAGGGTGTTATTGCTTGCGCATTTTGATTACCTCATAATGCTTTAGTTTGTGGTCGCTCTTCTAAACTTCTTGAGAGACCAAGAATGAAGGGTTTAGACCATTAATTTCAGGAAAAAACTCGATGGCTGACGAGTATACTTTTTGAAAACCTTGTTGACTACGAATCACCTATAAATATTTGTAATTTTTCTCTTGCTTCTACCCTTCAGGTTTTCAGCCCATGGTATGATATCAGGCTTCCAGCTTCTTTAATCTTTACTAAAGATGAATGGTGAAAACAATTTTTATGCAGCAGCATATATATTTCTTTTAATAGTAATTATTACTGGGATCTTATTTTGGGTGATGATGTATTCAAGTATTCAATATTATGTGTTAACAGTACTTTATGTTTTGCCATTTAATTTTAGGGCCGACTACGTACATGTCTTAACTTAAGGTCTATATTCTTGAAATTGTTTTGTAAAAAAATTGTTTTTTGTTTTTGTTTTTTAAAATTAAGTTTATTTTTTCTATCTTTTACAATGATTTCTATCTTAAGTGCAATAGTTGAATTTTTAGTCAAATTTTCAAAACAATGACATGTTTTTAAAAGTTTTTTTTTTTTTACTTTTCAAAATTCGGTAAAATGTAGATAACATAAGAAGAAATTTAAAAGTGGAAGAAGCATCTATGAACTTACTTTATTTTCTTTTTGAAAAAATGGTTATCAAATAGGATTTAAAACTTTAACGTATGTTGTTTTCGAATTTTCTTCTCTATTTCTTTTCTTAATTTGGTTTTCACATTTTCTCACTCTCACTCATGATTTTCTCAAACGATTTTTTTTGAGTCTCTTAGACATATACTTGGTATATACCACATATAATTTTCTCTTATTTGCAAGAGTGTCTAATTTAAATATATCATGTATTACTATATTCTCATACAATAAACATATACATAATTCTTTATTATTCTAATTGTTGATGCCAAATTTTGACCAAGTCAAGCGTACTTGCTTTTTAGTAGGCAACAACGGTAAGTTTGTATTTTAGGAGAAAAAGCTCGCCTGTAAGCAAAGAGAAACCTGGACACAATGTGGTATAAGTCACAACCACTCTGATGTTTTCGTTAGAAGATTGGAAGTAGACGAGAGTATTTGATATTGGTTGGAGAACTTACCTTCTCATGCGCTCCTTTGCTCTTATTTATAGGGTTCCTCTCGTTTCCTAATCATTATTGGTTTAGGATTTCCTACTGGATTTCATATTTCATTCGGGTCGAGGTCGATCGATATAGTATCATTACCAGACTTTTTAGAGTTTAATCTCCGCTTGCCTGGCTTATACCTGGCTCTCGGCCTCTTTAGGCCTTGGTTTAAGCTCTTCCTCGGCCCAGCTTCAGTCGACCAACTTTGACCAATTTTCGAACCCGTTTCTTCAATCTTCTTTTATCCGTGTTGACTATTTTGACCTCGATTCCTTGAATCCACCCTCAACAAATAGCCAACACTCCCAAGTTAGGGTTCATGATTTCTTAGGCTTTTTTTCATGGATTTTAATTCTAGGAACCTTATCTTTGGTGTATTGTCTTCCTTTAAATTTCACTCTACCCCATCTCGAAACTTAATTCGAACTTTGTTAGGGGCAATTGAGTATATCATGCCAAACCCTTTTGAAGTCCAACCGATTTTCCAATGGACTTCTCCATCTCACAACGAAGTTTTGCGCCAAATCGAGCCAGACCCACCCTTCGGATAGACCCCGACGACATGTTATTGCTCAACTGATCTTGGGTGGTCCTTAAATCAGAGTCTTACTTGGAATTTTTCCAGATCACTCTGGTCTTCTGGCATTAATTGTAGCTTGTTGTTTCTTTTTGTCTTAACTCATCAAGAAGCTTATCTCTAGTCCATTTATTGTTTCCATCAAACTAGTTGCTTTGATACCCTCCGCGTCGTGTCTTTATTGCAACGTGTTAACCCCCTACTCGTCTTCAACGGGCTGTGGTCAACCACACTGAACATATATCTTGCTTGTTTGGAACTAGACTTCTCCCATATCTTTCCCTTTTGCTAGTTGTAATTCCTCTCTTATTTTCATCATTTCATGTTTTTCAATTACTTTTGCTTCTTCTCTGTTCTTTTTTTTTCTTTTTCTTTGTCTTATAGTTTGTTTGTGATTAAATAGTCTCTTTTGGTTGTCACCTCCTCTTAACGAGATTCTCCCCATTTTCTAGCTCTGGTCTTCTTGTGTGGTGAATAACTTCGTTTTCATGCATGTTTTTTGTCACTTCCTATCCAATTTTTTCTCAATCCGTTGACTCTTTGACTCTTAAGCTCAAATTACTTAATTTTAATTAATTAATAAATATTCTAATGATAACAAACCTGCTTTTATTTATTAACAATTCTAGTGTTTTGGTGAGTCTACTGCGTAGAGCTCAAAATTATGAATCCAACATAAGTTAATATGCCCAAATCGACGTTCAAATGAAGAAGTTATAACGGAAACAAGCGTAACAGTACCCAAGGCAGTGATTTGGTAGCCAAATCATCAAATTAGATTCAATTAGTGAATGTCATGTGAAGCAAACGGAGGAGGAACACATGGTTGATTATTTCAATTAGTTTTAAAAAGAAAATAAATTTAATATTATATTATGTTTGTGTCTAACGACTAGTTTTTCGAAAAATGGTGGACTTATTTTTGTTGGGTTTTAAAAGAAATGATTATATATATATATATTATTATATTACTATTTTGAATTAGTGTCTAACAACTAGTTTTTTTTAAAGATGTTGGACTTGTTTTTATTGGGTTTTAAAAGAAATGATTTTATAAAGATATATATTATTATATTATTATTTTTGTTTGTGTCTAATGACTAGTTGAGTTTCATCTTCTTCTCCAATTTAAGATAGACATTTTCGAAACAATAATTACATATTATTTTTCAATCATCTCCAAAAATTCAAAGTTTCAATTGTTTCTCTCTCCAAACTTTAAATTTTCTTTTCTTCATCTTATTCTTGAGAGAGAAACTTTATATTGTGAAGATTGAATTGTTGAGTGCTATAATTTTGTAAATCTACCAATTAGGAGAGTTTTTCTCATCTAGTTCATCATTTCAAATACTTAGTTAAGGGTTGCTCTTAATTCCTAAAAAGAGTCATTTGTGACGGTTTAATCGTGATCCGTAGAAACGATTGAGTTTGCTCTTGAATTTGTAAAAAAGGGCAGTGTAGCGGTTGTCTCTAATCTGTGGAAAGAGTCGGTTTGATGTTTTAGTGACATACCCAAGAAGAGCTTGAGAAGTAGATGTAGGCCGGTTGTGTCGAACCACTATAAAATTACTAGTGTCAATTTTCCTATCCCTCTCCTATTTTGCGATTAATTTGTTGATATAGTTCATTGCATAAAATTAATTGCTACAATCGGTGCTTGAATTTGTTTGTCACTTTATAAGTCATTTTAATGTCAATGCATTTGTATGAATTTCTTGTCTAAATTACTTATTTTTTTTATAAGAGACGATATATATATATATATATATATATATATATATATATATATATATATAAAGAACCACCTCGAAAGAGGAAAAGAAAGAAGAAACAACCTAAGGCGAGGGCTAAGGAGGCCCTCCCAGAAGACTAACAAACCTAAAAAGCTTTCCAATTGTAGAGAATCATAGAAACACTATAATTACAAAAATATTTTGTGTGGTTAGTACACCACCAAGACGTTGTGTGTTGTACTGCAGATCAAAAAGAATCAAAAGAATTAATTCTATCTTCAAAAATCCTACTGTTCCTTTCATTCCACAAGCCTCAAGCCATAGTCCGAACTGCACAATTCCAAATGATATTTCCTTTAGGACCAAAGATTTTGTAACTCATGGCTTCAACAATCTAGTCATCAATCTTCAAGGGAAGGCAACCATTGTAATTAAAAACATTAAGAAGCAAATACCAAGCTTTTCTAGCCATGTCACAGTGAAGAAACAAATGATCAATAGATTCTTCCTTTCTATAACACATACAACACATGGGAGGCCTAAGAGCCATATTGGGTTTTTTTTTTTTTTTTTTTGAATTTTTTCATGTGTGTTCAAACTTCTATAAATCAACGACCATAGGAACATCTTCACCTTTTTAGGGACATTAAACTTCCAAACAACCCTTAAAATGGGGGAAGCAATCAAGCTGTGGCTAGAAGCAAGTTTCAAAAAGGATGATTTAGTAGTAAAACTTCCTGAATTCTCTAGACCCCATCTGATGTTGTCTCCTTCCTCATTAGGAGCCCAATAATTTACCAATTCAAGAATAGCCACAACATTAGTAATTTCATTATCCCTCAAGTTTCTTCTAAAATTCAAATTCCAGAACAAAGAGTCATTGCACCAACAATCCACAAACGAGACCTCTTTACTCAAAGATAAAGCATAAATATCCGGAAATTTGATAGAAAGGGGGACGCCATCGCACCATTTATCCAACTAGAATTTTATACATTTACCATCCCCTAACACAGAATTTGCCGCGCTGATGAAGACATCCCTAAGTTTTAAGATATTAGGCCATAATCTGTAAGAGCAAACCTTTTTAGGCATTGCAGTGAACCAACCATTTTTATCCAGACCATAAATGCTAACCAACAACCTCCTCCACAAGGCATCTTTCTCATTAATAAATCTCCAGAGCCATTTCATCAACAAAGCTGTGTTTTTATGAGCCAAAGAGCCTATCCCAAGACCTCCAAAGACTGTTGGAAGAGCCGTAATCTCCCATTTGACTAAGTTGGCGATTGGTTTGAAAACACCCCCATTCCAAACAAAATCCCTCACAAGCTTTTCCATCCTTTTGACCACTCCTTTAGGAGCTTTGAGAAGAGAAAAAAGGTAACAAGGAAGACTAGTCAAAACCGCTTGTGCAAGGGTTAGTCTACCACCTTTGGATAATTGCAGAGACTTCCATCTATCTATCTTGCAATTGAATCTGTCGACTAATCCACCCCAAGACTCTTTCACAGCCTTTGGACCTCCAACCAAAAAACCAAGGTAAGAGAAGGGAAGGTGATCTACCTTACACCCAAACTTAGAAGCCAAAAAATTCAGCTCGTCAGAATCCACATTGATGCCAATAAGCGAGGACTTGGAGACATTGATTGATAAGCCAACACCCAATAGAAAGAGATTGATAACTGACCACGTAGCCTCCAGATTGCCATTCTCCCACTTGGAGACATTGATTGATAAGCCAACACCCAATTGGAGAAAACTAAAGTATCATTAGCATATTGCAAAATATTAAGCTCCACTGCCGGGTCACCAAAAGCGAAACCTCTCCAGGTACTTCTTTCATTACAGTAGTGCATCTCCCACTAAAGTAAACAGAAAAGGAGCCAACAGATCACCTTGCCTAATCCCTCTTTTTGCCTCTATCTTACCTCTTGGCCTACCATTAATAATAATAGAGAAGTTTGTGGTAGATAAATAGCCCCAAATCCATTTTCTCCATCTACTTCCAAATCCCTTGAGTTTCATAACCGAGTCTAGAAATAACCAATCAACTTTGTCATAGGCATTCTCTAGGTCCAACTTAAGAAGAGTACCCTTTTTGCCTTTAACCTTCCATTCATTTGTGGCTTCCGAGGCTATCAATATAGCATCAATAATCTTCCTTCCTTCAATAAAAGCTAGCTGAGAGTCATTGATAACGGATGTAAGAACGCTTTTCAATCTGTTAGCAAGAACTTTGGAGATGATTTTTTAAAGGGAAGTAGTAAGACTAATAGGCCTGAACTCACTCACAAGGGCTGGTTTCATTTTTTTGGGAATAAGGCATACATATGTCTCATTACACTTTCTATTGACAACCCCACTTCTAAAAAAATCGTGGAACACACTTACTAGATCATTTTTCATAATGTTTCATGATTTTTTTGTAGAATTCGCCCGTCATCCCATCCGAACCTCGGACCCTTCTTAAACCCATATCAACCACTGCATCATAAACTTCTTTTTTGGTGAAAGACGCTTCAAGACTGCCCATAGCCTGACTGTCCTGCCTCCTCCACCCAATATCCTTGCAAATGAACGGATTGCTAATTCTGGTGCCATATAAATCCGAGAAAAAAAGACAATATCTCTCTTTAAATTTCGGTGTCAGTTACTAACTCTTCTCCCGCGCTATTCTGAAGGTACATAATGAGGTTCTTACTTTTCCTGGCCGATGCCCATTTGTGGAAAAAAATTGAATTTTCATCCCCTTCTTTAATGATTGTTATTTAATGACTACCTCCATCAGATTGTTCTTTAATGACTACTTCCATCAACTCTCTTTTTAAAGAGTCTCGTTCCTTTTGAACAGATATCATCAATCGGGTTAACTTCTTCCATGAGACCAGTAGAATTTATTCTGTCCATGAAAACTTATTTCTTTTCCATAATATTGCCGAAGGTATCTCTATTCCACTGCTTAAAATGAGACTTGAGCCCTTTGAGTCTTTCTATGAACGAGTACATGGGCCATCCTTCCACCTTTAAGTTTTCCCACCATTTCTCCATATTTTCAATGAACTGATGGTGCTGCAGTCAAACATTTTCGAATCTAAATGGAGTGGGGCCCCATGAATGGACTCCTAGAGATAACAAGATTGGAAAATGGTCCGAGGTAGGTCTGGGGAGTCTATTCAATTTCGCTTTCTTGAAATAATCCCACCAAGCCTCACTGATAAAGAAGCGGTCTAATCTCGAAGCTGCTGGGCGCACACCAGATCTAGACCAGATAAACTGCCCATTACTCATAGGAATATCGTTAATATTCATCTGCTCCAACAGACTATTGAAACGCCTCATGCTCCTAGTCGCCCTGCCCCTTGAAATTTTCTCGTGAGACCATCTAACTACATTAAAATCGCCACCTACACCCACGCTTCATTACAGAGACCATAGAGACTGCCCATCTCCCACCAGAAATCATCTTTTTTTTATAAGATGAAGGTCCGTACACATCTGTGATCCAGCCACTACAACCGTTTTTAGTATGACAACAAATAGAGATGGAGAACTGACATTGTAACGAATCTGTCATAGTGATGGAGTCTTCCTTCCACATTATGATAATACCACCAGAAACGCCCGCTGCATCTAAACTCACCCAACCAATACGCCGACTACTCCATATAGATTTAATCAACATTCTATCCACACATCTAACTTTGACTCTTGGAGAATAACCACATTCGGACTATATTTGGTAATTACATCTTTGATTAAAATCCTATTTGGACGGACATTTAAGCATCTAACATTCCAAGATAGTACTAACATTGAGAAATATAATTAGCCCTAGAGGAGGTGTTTCTATCTTCAAGTTTCTCCTTTTCCCAAGTATCTATGAGAGCTTTAACCTCTCTAGTTAATTTTTTTGAACTAGTAGAAGCCCCACTCTTCTGTTGTGCCTTCCTTTTTCTAACAATTGGCCAGATACATAGGTTGTGTTCCATAAGCACTGCAACTAATTCTTTGCTAAGAGGGAACTGATGTTGGGCTTCTCCCACCTCTACCATTTCAGATTTTCTTTCCAATCTGTTATCCTGATCTGCTATAATCGGAGTAGGATATGAGCTCTTCACAACCATCAATTATTGAGAGTTACATTCATCTCCCATCGTTGTCTTCCCACTGTCTATCAACCCATTTCCCATTGCATCTTCGCTATTATTAAACATACCATTCATCTCCTTCGAGCAGTCCAGAGTTTCTTCCACTCTCGTCTTCCAAAGAAGAAAATCTATTTTCGGTGAAGGAACTGTCAAGGCTGGAGATTTCCATCTCAGACGAACAATCGTTCCCCTCTGTTCTGTCAGTATCAGTCTCTGTCGAAGGGAGGCTATTGGGTTTATGGTTTGTGGAGCTCTTCGAAAAAAAGAATGTATTTCATCATTATTTGCAAATTTTATTTGTTTTTTTGGGCTGGGCCTTTATCTCGCTCATAACATGGCCACCCAAATGTTGATCGTTGGCTCTTCCTTCGTCTATTTCTTTTCCCCGGGCTTTAAAGGGCAGAGGCCCATTATTGCTATTGTCTTCCTCTATTAAGACTCCTTTGCCTTTTTTATCTTTCAGGCCCATCATCAATCCGAGGCCCATTTTATTTGGCCTGGACGCTAAAATATTTGAATTTTCAGACAACCCTCCTTTTGCCTCTTAATCTTTCAGCTTTAAAGGACAAATCTGGTCAGTTTTCTCTCTCGTACTGTACAAAGTACTATTTTGGGAAGTCAAGACAACAACTATGCTTTTATCCGGGTTTTCAACTCTCCAAGAGTCCATCGGGTTAAGACCCGAATTGGCTGGTCCTTTGAAGAAGTTTTTTGCCGCTTTCAGTGAAAATAAGCCATGGATTCCGACGATTCTGTCAATTAATAGTTTCGAGTCTTGAAAGGTTACAATCTGCACCAGAAATTTGTTATCTTCCTCAATTAATTTCATTTCAGCTAGTAAAAAGCCACTTCAAGGCATTAATAGCCACTTCATGGAATTCAATGAGGCTTGAGTTCTCCTCTGCAAATTCAATAAAACCACCTAACGCATTGCCTATCAGTTCAAAGTTCATCGGATTCCATAAATGCAACGGTATATTACTGTAACGTCCTGGATTTTCAACCTTAATCCGAGGTCGTTTCTTACATAAAAAGAATCTAATAATCTTAACAAACAATACAGCGGAAGCATAAAGGTCTATTGGTCCCCCTTGATATGGTCACTGGATTCACTTGTCCCTCGCCGGTCCATTCTTACCTTTGCCTGAAAATAAAACATAGAAAGGAATGGGTATAAAAATACCCAGTAAGGAACCCACTACTAATTCCATTCGGTGACCGTTAACTCTCTCTAATAACCCGTACGTACGACATACAGTCAAATGGTTTAGTAGGAACGATCATGTCGGAGCAATACGCCACACATGCTTGCTAGCCGACCTTGCTAGGACAAAACGCCACACAGGCTTGTCCGGTCAGAGCAATACGCCACACAGGCTTGCTAACTGACCCTGTCGGAACAA
>JBBPDJ010000002.1:11205098-11221336 GCA_037974625.1 Cucumis cinereus | reverse complement strand
TATAACTTTACCAAAATTAATAAGATAAATAATAATATAAAATTACAATTTACCTTAAAAAGGTTTGGGATGTTACAAGTTGTGTATATGTAACCTTCTCCTTCACTATCTTGTTGGCAACAGAGATGTAGGAAGACAAACTGGTAGCTTGGCTAGAAAATCAATCCTTCACATCAATCTTAAAATGAGTAGACATACTCAAAATGAAACAATTACAAAAACGTTAGAAATTGCCTATGGAAAATACTCGATGCACGTTACTCGACATACACACTACCTATTACACGCTACAATCGCTACTCATAGCAAGGGTTACACGTTGCTCGATTCACACTACCCTCGACACTCGAATGACTCCATGTTCACAATGGAAACAACATGAACATGCTACACTCGATACGCTCAATGTTAGGTTCAGTTTGGTGATTGTGTCGGTCGTTACAATAAACCCTACATTTCAAAAACGATGAAGGAGACGATTATGGAAACGCTAAATCCAAATGACATATCCTATTTCGAACTTTACAACATTGACGAAATACAAAATAATACGATGCTGAAACAAGCGCTAAACCCTAAACAACACGCTACACTCGCTACTTGTAGCAAGGAGAAGATGAATACATGAATGGATTAATGGATGATTGTTACCTTTTCAAAGCAGAGACACGTCGGGTAGTGTGAAACATAAGAAGGAGGTTAATCAGCATTGGAGACCAAAGAAAGAAAGCATAGAAAAGTTCGAAGAGTGAGAGTAGAAAAATGTCTGGGGAACGAAACCGCAACTTTAAGTGTAAATATCTAATTTTTAAATATTGGGGGTAATGTACATCGAGTTAAGTGAGGAACGTGTAACGTGTATGATGTGTAACGTGCATCGAGTAGTCAAACGTCAGTTTATTTGTTGACTTTTGGATCGAACAATCGAGTATACCAGCAACGTGCATCGAGTAAACATGTAATGTGCATCGAGTGGCCCTAGGACGCGCGCACTAAAATCAGGGACTAAACGGTAAACTTAATCAGAAGGTCATTTTTCATTCACTTCTAATTTTTGGGCCAAATTTGGAAATGGCCCCTCAAAAGGGGTCATCCTTACAAAATAACCATCATATTTCGATTTTATACTTGAGTTTTTTTTATAAATAATCATTTAGAGGGACCAAATAGTCAAATGGTGAAAAAAACCTTAAAATTAAGCAGGAGTGTCGAAACGTCCTCACGAGCGTCGTCCTACCTTCGACAAGGGCTGCCAAGTGTTGTTGTGCTTCCCCCGAGTGCCGCGACATTCCAAACTTTGACCAAAAAAAAAAATGTGTGCCTTTTACCTGTATATTAAATTTAAATACCATTTTTCTCTCATTTTTCTTCATGACTTCAATTTCACTTAGAACGCTATCAAATTCTTGTAACCTTTCTCTCAAAAGTTCAATATAATTCTTTCTCAATTTCTTTGAAGATTTTTTTGAAATTCCACATGATCTTTGAAGCTCCCCAAGGATGATGAAGCACTAAAGGTAAGTCTTTTTGAGAATATGGATTTAGATTGATTTTGTTGAGAATCTATGCTTTGTTGATGAATTTAATGCATTCTTGATTGAATCTTGTGTTGAATTTTAATGGAGTTTTTGTTTAATGAATTGGAAACTCATGTAACTATTGTTATTGTATACAAAATTCAAATAGCGCTAAACATCATTGTTTAAATTAAGTTGCAAAATTAGTGAATTCTTGTAAGATCATAGACTTCATCTATAATCTTAGTAATGCTCTAATTAGCCTATTAATCAGTCTAATGATTAAGGCAAACCAATCTTTAGAATGTCACAACAAAAATCCCTAAAATCTTAATGCAAATTTGAATAATTTAGTTTGAATAATGAGTAATTGTTGTTCAATAGATGAGGGCAACTAGATCATTCACGATTAATTGATTGTGGTTTGCATTAATTCTCATCTCTTGCTCCAATTCCATGATAGAAATTCAATCTAATATCCCTATTCCCAATTTTATCAAATTGAGAGATTCTTTAATAAATCTTGCCTTCTAACATTTAAACCCTCCATTTCAATGAGTTCTTGAATTTGACAAAATAAATTTAAGTAGGGTTCTTTATGGATTGATCCCGAACTTACAACTATTGTTACGTCTTTATACTGACAAGAGTGTAGGTTGTTGTGTTCGAAGAAAAACTTCTATCATTAACGTAGCCTTATTGAAAATTTTAATTTTATAAAGCAATCCTACTCTCACTCTTCTAATGTTGTCATAGACTTCATGAAACATGCATCATTTCATCATCATCATCATCATGTCTTCATACATTCTCCACAATATATAGACAAAAATAAAAATAAATCTCAACCTCATTTTGTGCCATTCCACCCTATGTTGATCCTTCTCTCTCTCTCTTCCATTTCTCTATAATTGGTAATCAACAAACTGTAACCAATCTGAAATCCCCATTTTCGTTCCCCGCTTCAATTTCCCCCTAAATCCATAATGCTCAATTTCTCCTTCCTCTTCATCCTCAATCCTCCAATTTTCATTTCTTTCTGATATCGGTTTTGGTGTTGTAATTGATTCATCCATTGTTCTTCGCAGCAGACAGAGAAATAATTCAACCATGGGATTCAGATCTCTGTTCCGAAAAAAGAAACCCTTCTCCTCTGTCAATTCTCCCTTAGTTTCCTCATCCTCCACACTCGGATCTCGATCCTCATTAGATGACTCAGAATCTCAGATCTCAGAACTCGAGGAAGTATTCAAGAAATTCGATGTGAACGGTGACGGAAAGATCTCCTCTGCTGAATTAGGCTCGATTATGAGAAGCCTAGGGCACAACGCTACAGAGGAAGAGCTCGCGAAGATGATCGAGGAATTCGATGCCGATGGTGACGGATACATCAATCTGCACGAATTTGTGGAGTTAAATACTAAAGAAATCGATCCGGAGGAATTGATGGAGAATCTGAGAGAGGCGTTTTCGGTATATGATATCGATGGAAATGGATCGATCTCTGCTGAAGAATTGCACAAGGTTCTGAGAAGTTTGGGGGACGATTGTTCGGTGGCGGATTGCCGGCAGATGATCAGCGGCGTCGATAGCAACGGCGATGGAATGATTAGCTTTGAGGAGTTCAAGGTGATGATGTCGACGGGACTCTCCGTCGCTGACGGCTGAGTTTGATCGTCCGCCGGTGGATTTCAAGAGGAATTTGCCAGAATTTGGATCTTTTTTTTTTCCCGTTCTGTCTCTGACAAAGTACTGCAAGTTCTTCCATTATTTTTTATATTTTGTTTCTTTGTGATTTTATCATTTTTTACCTTTTTTTTTATTTTTGATTTTTTCAATAAATGAAGACCCTATTTTTTAAAATTTTTTATAAAAATGAGATCTTATTGCATTGATTTAATAGCCAAATGTTATATATTATTATTTTGTATTTACTAGTGCCAAGTTATAATAAATGTGCAAACTATTTATTTGGTTGAATTGTGGTTGTAATCTCTATAACTGCAATTTTGTTTCATTTTAAGTATTTTATTTCCAATCTTATGGATTGGTGAAAATAATATTTTCATTCTTTTGGTTTACTTAATATTAAATTATATTATTTTTTTTAACATACTTAATAGTATGTAGCAAAATCTTTAGAATAAAATAAAATGTCAGGCATGTTTTCATGCATTCACCCTCCAATTTAGGGATACCTACAAACTTTATAAGCTTCATTTTCAATAATAAAAAAAAAACAAAATAGTTATCAAACAATATATTAACGGTGTATTTCAAGTGTTGATGAATGGAGAACATGCTCTTTTCTATTAAAAAAAAAAAAAGATATTGGGATATTATGGAAGGAGAAACAACAAACAGACACTACGACAAAAATAACATTACTTGACGTTTTTTCTTAGTCAAGTATTGGATTACTTCATGTTTTTAAATATGTCATTTTTTGTTAAGAATAAAATATTTTTTTTACTGTGTATGAGTGTCAAGATAATATTTACTTGATACGTTATACATGTCAAGTATATGAGGTAACTTGACTTGTTTTACCTGTTAAGTAATGTAAATTCTTGACATTTATTACTAATCAGGAATTTTTAAATCTAGACAGTTATTACCTTTCAAATGGATGTAAACTCTTGACATTGGAAAACTGGCAAGTCCAATAATTACTTGATATGTTTTGCCCTCAAGGCTTTTATTGTACAATTTGAACTACCTATATAATTACATATGTTTGCATATGATTTGAAGTACTCCAATAATGAGTGGTATACAACATGATCAACCTAGAGAACATGATTCAAAACTAAATTAAGTTTCTTGAATCAATCCAAACTTTCTTTCAAAGGATTAACAAATTGCATATGTATCCTTGAACATATACAGTTGGTCATTATATACAACTACAACCCACAAAGTTCATAACAAAGTATAAGACCAATCCACATGTTGCATACAAAAAATCACAAGACTAAATTACACCCCTACATCCTTTGCCTCAAGTTACGAGCTTAAAATTCAGCCCACTCCACCGATACTTGATCCAAGTCAAATTGCGAGTACAAGCTTATGGAAAAAAAAAAAACTAGAAGTCAGCGAAATAAAAAAAAAATAAAAAACACTTCAAACAACATGTTTCAGCTTAATGTACATTTTTAATGACATGAACTTCACATAATTAAACTTCCCACTGTTCTAAATTATTGAACAACTGGGTATCTGAAACAACACCACCAAAACAAATTTCCAAACCAAAGCGCAACCATATAACCACTATAACCTGTACATTCAAGTCTTCCTAAAAACCAAGTTGAGAAACATGGTAAGATAAAGTTTTTTGTGTAATACTTTTAATTCCATGAAGTTGATTGAAGCTTGAACTTGAACGATCAATTTTCCCACCTACATACATTATTTGGTGCTTTTAACTTTGATTGATGGAAATAAATAAGAAAAATATAAATATGCACAATAACATGTGGACATGAAAAGAAAAATAAATTAAGCCAACTCAAATTTAGTGATTCACAAATTTTAGTAAAATTGTTTTAGATAAGTTCTCCAATTTTGATACATTTAAGCTACAAGATTCTAAGTACTTTGCTGCTAAACCCTAAAAAATGCATGAACGACCTTCATTTATATTAGAATCAAGGTAAGACTATGCAATACCAAAAAAAACGTGAGCTATCATAATATGCAAGGGCCCTCCATAGAACATCCCAATTCTCTTTAACAAAAATAACCAAACAGAAAAGTATACCACAAACTGAACAACCAATGACATATAAACAGATTGAAAATTTAGATTTGTACAAAGTGGAAGAAGAGTTGAAAGCCACAAGGTTAGCTTCAGTGCCAACTCTGAGACTTTTAGTATAGAAGGAGAAAAATCTAAGATAACCAGAACCATATAAATAAACTTTATGAATTCACATAGCTTGAATCTTTGACTATGTATAACCATTTTAAGTATTTCAAAGAGTGTAAAAGGCAACCTTCTTCAAATTTATGTCTTTCTACACTTGAAAGAAAAACTCTATCCACAACTCCATCATCAACAAAAGGCCAACAGGATGTCCATTTCATTTGTTGCACAATAAACACTAGCAAGAATACAATTCAATAGCAGTAATAACAAGCAAAACACAAACAGTGAAATAAATATAAAGTTTTTCACCACCCCCAACAATTCTAAAATGATCAAGCCCCACCGACGACCCACATTTTCTTAGTTTACAACTGAATATAAAGTAGACCAGGTTAAAAAAAAAAAAAAGACATTAAAAACTTGAGATTCAAATCAATAGAAGAGGTAAAAGCTTGCTTGAGATGCTAAAATAGTCATATGGGAGACAATGATCTTGAAGCTAGCTTTGTCTTTAGAAACACTTTTATTTGTATAAGCAAGAAATCTTCCATCACTGAGTTTAATTATTTAAGAAGTGAAGAAGATCCATTAATTTGTGAAGAAGGAGAAAGTTTTCTTGACCTAATAAATCATAGATCCATTAATTTATGAAGAATGAGTTGGCCTAACCTGATAAAACATTCCAAAAAACCAATCAACAACGCACAACAATTCATGAAACCATTCTTGTAAAAAACGACAACTAACACACATCAAAAAGAAAATATTCTTAAAAAAAAAAAAAAAAAAAAAACTCTATGTATCTATCTATTAATATTATATATTCCCTAATTGTTTCGTGGTATAGTAAAGTTTAGCAAACATGAAAAATCAAAATATCAAATTAAAGTAACCACAACTCATAAATTTCTCATTACATTTAAAAACCTCGAGCTACCTACCAAAATCATATTTAAATAGTTTCAATATTGCTAAATAATTAATTTTATTAACTATATGATCTATAGTTTAAAATTTAACTTCCATTTACACATAATTATGCTTTTATCCATGTACTAATTCCAAACTCAATATAAAAAACTTAAACTTAATAACATAATAACTTCAAATAAAATTTAGATAATAGCTTCAAATAAAGTCTATTTGATTCTTAAAATTAAAAAAATGTGTAATCAATCTTCAAGTTTTCAATTTTGTTTCTAATAAAACTCTGAATTATCAAATTTGTATCTTACACTATTTTAGATTTTTTGAAACTCATGTAATTACTACTACACAAGTAACATTGACAATGATGAGGACTTACCTTGTAAATGCTAAGGTTGATATCATTTTCACATCTTGTAAACAGAAGGAGAGATGCAATACTAACATTATATATCATAAACTATAGTTTTTTAGTTTAAATAATGGAGTTGGGAAAATGTCAACCTCTAACTTTTCATAAATCGCCAAAGTCAATTAGATTAGCAAAAGTTCATAAGAATACAATCAAAAGGCATGTTTCTAAAACAAGCTACATACACCCCAATCTTACACAAAGTCCATGTTAAAGCACCTAAGCTACAAGTTTATTAACAAATATCTACATACAGATTTAAGTTTGCCAGTAATATTTCATTTATTCATGGATATTCAAACAATCATACTAGCTACAACATAACATATTATGCATTTATCCACGTATCAATCTCAAATAAAATATAATACTTTAGATTCAACCTAAGAACATTAAAACCATTAAATAAACTTTAGGCATGCTCCATATACCACCATATACAAATTGATAGCATCTAGAAATACAGGTTTTTTATGCATCCAACTCTTAAGATTATGGTGAGAAACACAAAGAAAACGCATCATTTATACTTGTATTTTATACTTTGTGCATGATATGTATTTAGGGTTTACAAAATTGTATTCTTTGAATTATTTGATCGATCGTATTGTTCATGGTAGGGTTGAAAGCAAAAATGAATAGAACACTTCTCAACACCTAAATCAGAAGCAGTGCTAAGGAAAATTCATCTCTTGATGCATAGTCGATTGTTCAAGGAGGCATTGAGAGCTACATATACGTTGAAGATCCTATGTGGTGCAAGGCTTTCGAAACGTGTCGAAGACCTATTACGCATAAAAATAGGTGTCAAGAAACATGGAACGTGCGTAGTGAACGGTGAATGTCCAAGCCATTTAAATACCACACTCAAAGACCAGAAGAGGAGTTAGTCAATTTAGATATTTCGACCAATTTCAAGAATTTTACATTCAACACAAATATACTGAGATTAGAAGACTCATCCCAGATTTTCTTTCTCCACTCATCCATTCCATAAGATCGAGAAGCTTTGCAAGCATTCAATCACTCTCAAAGAACAATAAATTGTGATTCAGAGTCTCTTTAGTGTTGTTTTATTCTTTTGCATTATTTGTGTTTATATTTCGTGGTGCAATCTGTGTGAACATTTGATTTATGAATATGAGCACCTATTTTGCATCCACTTCCATGTCTTTAGTTTATTTAAGTCTTATGAGTAGCTAAAGTCATAATAGGTTAGGGACTTAGGAATTAAACTGTAGGTAAATATGGTAATGTTCATTTTGTCTGATCTTTATCGAGCTATATACATGAACACATCGAAAGAGTATATTCAGAGTAAAGTTAGTCAACTGCTCAAAAGTAAGTAACTTAGACCACGGTGAGTAAAGATAGAGAGTAACTTAGACATAAGAATAAACCTATCAAATTTGCTATTGAAATTGTCAGACCTACATTTACAGGAGCAAGGTTCGAAATGAAACCAATGATGTTACAAATGATCCAGACAACGGATCAATTTGGGGGATTTTTGGGCGAGGATCCTCATGAGCACTTGATCAGTTTTCTAGAGATATCCAGCACATTCACTTTTCCCAATGTCACTCAAGATGAAATACGACTAACATTTTTCCCTTTCTCTTTAAGGGATGATGTTCGAAAGTAGGCGCATCGTCTAACTACGGGAGAAGTGACAACATGGGACCAAATGGTGGAGAAGTTCATGAAGCGTTTTTCCACCTATTGACAATGAAAATGAATTTCATCTTGTGTGATTATTGAGTCGGGAAGTAATGAATTCCATCTTGTGTGATTATGTTTCGAGCTTCCCCTTGGTCTTGTTCCAAAATGGTAGGCTTATTTAGTCGGAAATCTAGCCACTCTCACCCATACAAATCAAAGGACAATTCCTCGTGAAAAGAAGTTCATAATACACTCAGGATAAAGACTAAATTGTCTAGGTCATCCTATTGAAATGGAAATTTAATTAGTTAACAGAGTTACATCCAGTGGTTACTATTTCGTGGCCCAGTCTTATGCAAACTCATTGCATAAGATACCCTCACTCGCATGTCACCTACATAAACATGTTGGATCATTGTGTTTGTATCATGTACAAAGTGGGTCGTATCCATAGTGTTACCAGGATAAGGTATCTAGCCTTATGTCTATACTATAAACTTTTTAAGTTGTATCTCGAACATTGATCTTTGTATGTCTCCACATACAGCTCAAGACTCTAAAGCAGCTTAAGATGTTAGTTTATTAGATTTTGGGTTAATAAGACAAAAATAATCAAATAACCAATAACTCTTTATTGAATTAGAATAGTAACTCTTTATTAATAATGGTCTATGCATTACATTTACTGTCTACGAGTTTTAGAACATAAAACCCAACACAACTATAGATGAAGATCGAGGAAAGCAAGCTCCAAATGTCACAACAAAGTCGAGGTCGAGGCAAGTAAGATTCTAATAGCATTTAAACATATCAAAGAAAAAGGAGTGATAAAGGAACTGTAGGATCGGAATGACAATCCTAGAGGGGTGATGAATAGGGTTTTTACAAATTAATGAAAACTATTTAACTAAGTGGGCCTAATTAAACAAATTAACAAGCTTTTTGCTTATAAATAATTTAGACAATAAATTCATACAAATGCATTCACATCAAAATGACTTATAAAGTGATATAAACAAATTCAAGCACAAATTGTGGAAATTAATTTTATGCAATTAATTATATCAACAAATTAATTGCAAAACAAAATAGGAGAGGGATAGAGAAATTGACACCAGTAATTTTATAATGGTTTGGCACGACCGACCTACATCCACGTTTCAAGCTCCTCTTGGGTATATCACTAAAACTTCGAATTGAATCTTTCCACGAATTAGAGACAACCGCTACGCCGCTCTTTTTACGAGTTCAAAAACAAACTAAATTGTTTTCACTGATCACGATCAAACCGTCACAAAGGACTCTTTTTAGAGATTAAGAGCAACCCTTCACTAAGTATTTGAAATGATGAATGAGAAGAGAAAAACTCTCTCAAATAGTAGATTTAAAAAATTGTGGCATTCAACAATTCAATCTTCACAATATAAAATTTCTTTTTCAAGAATAAGATAAAGAGAAGAAAATTTAAAGCTTGGAGAGAGCTACAATTGAAACTTTGAATTTTTGGAGAGGATTGAAAAATAATATGTAATTGTTGTTTAAAAAATATGTATCTTAATTTGGAGAAGAAAATGTCTTTAAATAGAGAGAGGAGATGTTGAAATCTAAAATTAATTTGGTCCATTAGATCTTATAAAACAAAATTAAATTGTGGAGATTTAAATTCAGGTAGCCTTTAGTCACAAACAAAAATAATAGTATAACAATATATACTTTTATAAAATCATTTCTTTTAAAACCCAACAAAAACAAGTTCACCATCTTTGAAAAAAATCGTCTTTAAAAAAACTAGCCGTTAGACCCAAACATAAAATAATAATATAATAATATATATCTTTATAAAATCATTTCATTTAAAACCCAACAAAGACAAGTCCACCATTTTTCAAAATATTCGCCACTCGACACAAACATAAAATAATATTTAAATTATTTTTTTTTTAAAACCAATTCAAATAATCAACCATGTGTTCTTACCTCCATTTTCTCCACATGTCACTCACTAATTGAATCAAATTTGATGATCGGGTCGTCATGTCAGTGCCTTAGGTATTTTTCTGTTAAACTTATTTCGGCTATAACTTATTCGTTTGAACTCCTATGTGAGCATGTCAAATTGTGTTTGCTTCGTAATTTCGAGCTCTGCACAATAGACTCACCAAAACATTAGAATTGTTAATAAATAAAATCATGTTTGTTATCATAAAAATATTGATTAATTAATTAATTTGATATTAAGAGCCAAAAAGCCAACAATCTCCCCCTTTTTTATGATGACAAACAACTTAAGGAAAATAATATTCAAAATGGTGTGTGATATAAAATATATATTTGATGCATAATCAGCACACAAATAATTTCTATTAATTTAAAGATAAGAGATATTTCATTAATAGCATGCTTTCATATTTCTTTTTACCTCTCCTTGTTTTTGAATCAATCAAAAGGACAATTAGGAAAATAATATAAAGACATGAAAGCTCTTAAGAACATGAATATATAATTTTACAATCATTCTCCTATCAACATGCCTTCGAAAAGTACATAACAAACAACGTTGTAAATTCAAGAGGCACTATAAAGAGCTAACTAGGCTCAAGCTAATTCTATTTAAGACCAATTCCACACATTTCTCCCCCTTTTGAAATCAATTGAACACTCCCCCCCTCCCCCCCCCCCCCCCCCCAATAAGGGACAAAAGGACATTTTGCACATATTCAACTTGAGGGTAGAAATATCATGCAAGATTTTTTTTAAAATTAGGTTTTACTCCAAAGATACATACTCCCCCTAAAATGATAAACAATATGCATGAAAGGGACATGTAAAATAAACCAATAGGTAGAAATCAATTTCATTCAAGCACGAATTCGTATATAAAAATATATAATTTCCCCTAAATCAAGCATTCTCCATCTAATAAAAAAATCAATAGAAACCAAGAAAATCAAATAATTCAAGTAAATTCAAACAATTAAGATACCAAAATATCAAACATTATAAAAAAATCATGATACCAAATAAGAGCAAATCAATATTATCAAATTTAATGTCACCTAAAGAAAGAACGTTATCAACCAAATTTAAGCGTGGTAGAAATAACAAATAATTTATACCAATTTTGAACGAAATGCTGCCAGGAATCAAGAAAGTAAATCAATTTTATAAAACTCCATATGAAAGAAATTTAACAACTTTTCAAAACAACATTACAAAACACATACTTTTCAACAAGACTAAGAATGGACTCCAAACAAAATTTCTCATTTTGTAACATAGTCCATAAAATATGCTAAAAAACATTTAATAAAATTCAACTCAATTTCAACCAAGAACATAGATAACATATTTTAAACTCAATATTTTTTAGCTCAAAAACTTTTCAAGAAAAACACGATGGAATAATCATTTAAGTGGCCAAAAAGCTAAATAATAAGTGATAAAGACATAAAGGGATGTAGCTATACAAGGAGTCGGGATATAGTTATACAAGGAGTCTCATGGCATTAAATCTAATTATTATTGTAATTCACAAGATCTCAAATTCTAACCATTTAAAAGCCATAAACATACCAAAAAAATAATTATCTCAATAATTGAAAAGAAACTAAGAGTTACCAAAATATGCAATTTCCTTTGTCGAATTCAAGCAAGTCATACCGGTTGCGTCAATTTGAATTAATTTCTCATTTGAAGACCAGACAACAATTGCTTCTTGAATCACACCTACAAAAAAAAAGTTCAACCAAAAGATTTTGGTACTCATTTCTTGGGTCCTTCATTGTTAGTGAGCAAGGATTTTAGAATCCATTTAAGATTAGTTTCAACATTACTAGCATTCAGTTTTGGCAAATAACAAGTATGATATTTATAACCAATTTTGCCGCAAAGAATAATCTACAACATTGGGCAAAATTTTCTTTTTCACTAATTGATTTTTCATAATTTGTTTCTCAAAGAAATTCTTTCTTGGAGTATTTTTCAATTTAAAACAATTTGGTCTAATATGACTATAACTCCACAATAATGACATGTAGGCACGAATGTTGATTTCACATGCATACATTTACCATTTTCATGGATAGACACAAATTCACACTTATGCATACAAAATTGACATTATGAGCACATTTTTGTCTAGCATGAAATTGTCTACGCACAAATTTTGAATTTTCATAAATATGTTTAACTTTCTCATGTTTAGGCCCAAATTTAGATTCAACATTAGACATATTAGGTAAAGCATCTTGAGACATACAAGGGGTAGCTTTAACAAAAACAAAACTCTTACGAGTAGATAACGAATTTTCATTCACATAGTATAATCTTTTTTGTCATCGAGAGATTTAACTTTATCTAATTTTTGTGCACCAATAATCAATTCATTTATGGATTCTTTTGTAATTTTAAGTTCTTTTGTAGCAAACAACTCTTTCTCTTTAAGCACATGCAAAATGTCATTTTTCTCATGAACTTCATATTCAAGAAATTTAATTTTGTCCATAAAAAAAACTTTATCTTTTTCTAATGCTATAGTTCTAGTTTCCAATTCAATACTTCTATTTTCCAAACTACCAATTTCATCATTTAATTTCAAAGATTTAAATTCAATTTTCTCATTTTTATCTCTCAAATCAATTTTCATTTCACATGATAAAAATTTAAGTTCATCATTCTCTTTTTCAAGAAACGTAATTCTATCATTCAAAATATATTTCTCATCATTACAAAATTTATCATCATGCATAACGTTATTAGTTGCTCTACTTTTCAAACATGCATTTTCATCTATCAAAGATTTATTGTCAATAAATAACATTCTATACTTTGATAATTTTAAATATCTAGAGCTAACATTTTCAAGATCATATTGCATGCTTTCAAATGCGTCATACAATTCATGATAAGAAGGAAAATTTTGAATTACCTCATTTTTGTCATTTTCATCTCCAGAATCGCTATTCGAATGAGCTATTAAGCATAATGAGGAACCATCACATTTTTTTTATCCCCTCATAGAAATTTTCTTGATTTTGAGAATTGTAATGCTCCTTAACATCTAAATCATTAGTAGTACAAGGAGAATTTTCTGTATTATACATATTATCAAGAGAATTCCAAGTATCAGAAGCAAAATCAAATTGTAAAATTTTGTCACATATTTGTCTATCCAACGCACAATATATGATATTCATAGCTTTGGCATTAAACATAAGCAACTCACTATTCAATTTCAATTTAGACAAATCATGCTTACAAACATACATAATGTTAAAATCCATAGCAATCATAAATATTTTCATTTTATTTTTTCAAACATCATAATTTCTAATACTATCAAAGAATGGGGGTCTTCAACACAATAATTTTCTATTGTTGTCAGAGTTGTATCAGTTAAGCTTTTCAAATAATTTTTCAAAATATTAATAAGATACTTTATATATCAAAGTATTATTTAAAAACAAATACCAATTGTAGGAGTGAAGGACTCAAACAAATAAATATCAAATAAAATGATTTGCAAAAACTTTTATAAAAAATAAAAGAGCTACCCGCTTTGATACCAATTGTTGGATCAATATTATAACCCTAGAAAATGGATGAATAGAGTTTTTACAAATTAATGAAAATTTCTAACTAAGTGGACCCAATTAAACAAATTAACAAACTTTTTGCTAATAAGTAATTTAGACAATCGTCCTCTCTCCTCTCTCCTCTCCTAATGGCCTTCGTCTGATCTGAGTCAGCGGGTTTTGATAGCTTATGCACTTTTCGGTAGAACTCACGAAGAGCTAAGGCGTGTTTATAAGTGCGGGCGATGGAAAAGTGTAGAAAGCTATCGACAAGGATTGAAAACAAGACTTTTAGCTGTGCGTTTGACCGAAGAAGCAGAGGTAGGGTTATCAGAATTTGCGAAGTCCATCAAAATAGAACCTACAACCTTGTTAGGGAAGAGATTATCATAATATGGCTTATAGATGCAGTGGAAGAGGTTTTAAATACCCCGAAGCCGCAGAAGTTCTTTAGGAAAATCCATTGTGTATGAGGCTTCATGTGAATACAGAATACCTCGAACAAAAGGGGAAGCGTCTTAGAGATTTCAAAAGTGTTGCATTCTGGCAAAAAAGAAAATATTGTTGTTCCGACAGGGATTGATTACAGCGGTTGGGAAAGGTTTAGATGGCTTTTTCTAGATTTCTTTAACGGTGAACGAACACGATTGCAGGCAGACCAGAAATACTCTGTTAAAGATAAACCAGCACATCCGGTGGAGAATGCGTGGAGCAAGAAACCTATCCTATTGCCTGAGGGTGTTGCACCTGTTGAGAGTGTCAACGAAAACATGGCCAATCACAAACGAAAAATGGAGGTTCGGAAAATTTGTTGGGAAGACACTATTATTGTTACAAAGAGAGATTTTCATGATGACTGGTTTAGGATTATAGAGGCGATTCAAAACCAGACCGAAGGGCATTTTATAATAAATCCCTTCCAATCAGACAAAGCATTGTTGAAATGCCCAAATCCTACCATGGCCAGACTTCTATTCGCAAACAAAGGTTGGGTAACATATGGTCAAGCTACATTAAAGATGGAAAAGTGGGACCATGAAAAACACGGAAGAATGGGTTGTATCCCTTCATATGGAGGGTGGGTTAAATTAAGAAATTGTAACATCCCAAAAATTTGAGATAATTTTAGGTTAATTATCTTAAAATAATAAGTTAGATTTATTTTGGGATCTAATTTTGTTTTGGGATATTAATATTTTTGGTTAAGAAATTAAATATATATATGGATATATATATTTAATTATTTTTGGTTAAAAGGTATTTGAGATAGGAGAGAGGAAGTTTTGCTTGATTTGGAAAAAAAAATATATAGTTATATATTTTTGTTTTGGATTAAGGAATTAATTATATGAAGAGATATATGGAAGAGAGAGAATTTTTTTTGGGAGTTGTAAAAGGAAAAAAAAGAGGGAAAGAGATTTTATTAATAATGGTAATAATATTAATAATAATAATATTATTTATTTAATGTGCATCGGGGCACATGCACTTCATCTTCCTCCCCTATCCCGAATCTCTTCATGGAAAAACCCTAGTTATCAAACCCTAGATTAGCAAACCCTAGCTCGCGCCTCCGCCGCCACTGTTAAGCCACACGCCGTCCCCCAGCCTTCCGTGCGTAGCCAGCCATCAGCCGCATGCCATCCTTCGTCTCACCCAGCCGCTCACGCCTAGCCGACGCCATCCTCAGGTCGCTCACAGCCGCGTCGTCCTCTCCGTTCACGCTGCACCCGAGCCAGCGAAGAAGCCCCCACGCCGCACAGTCCCAGCCGCTCCATCTCCAGATTCGCTCCCCTGTTCGCAGCCGCTCTCCATCCGAGCCGAATCCCTCACACTTCTCCCTTCGCTCAGTCGCGCTGCGCCGATCTTTAATCGCCAGATCTGACCGCACCGAGCCGATCTCCATCCGCCTAGCTTGCACGCCGCTCGGATCTACCTTCAGCTATGGAAGCCGCTAGCCACGTGCGCCCTTCAAATCTGCCGAGTCGCTCTCCCTTCCCCGCCGCTCAGCCCGGATCCGTTTCCCTAGCCGCGCCGCACGCCATCTCCATTCAAGGAAGCTCTGCGCATCCAGATCTGTAACCTTCGTGCGCCGCTGCTTCCCTCGAGCCGAGCCGAGCCGCCAGGCCAAGCCGAGCTGAACCGCCAAGCCGAGCCGAGCCGAGCCTCTAAGATTTTTGTCACTTCTTATCTCCAGTGCCTTTTTGCTCGTTGGTGAGTTCAGAAGTGAGTAGTGACGGTTGAAATTACTTAATGTTTTCTGTTGGAAAGAA
>JBBPDJ010000002.1:11185686-11196995 GCA_037974625.1 Cucumis cinereus | reverse complement strand
TATATATATAATTAAAAAAAATGGAACCATTTTATTCTTAAATTCACTAATGTGTTTTCTAATTATGTAACGTATAATATTTTAAAGTAAATTTTCTTTTCGTTTAAATTTAATTTTGGTTATTTACTTTGAGTTCCATTGTTTTTTAATCATAAAAATGAGTTTCATATTTAACAAAATTTTAGAACTAACCTGGAATTCATCTTTGCTTTAAAATAATTAAGTATTTTAAAAAAAAACAATTTTTATAACAAAGTTTTAAAATCAAAGTGTAAAAGTAGATTAGGCTTCATTTTTGCCATATTTAAAAACAATAAAAAACTAATTACTTTTTTATAATTATTTTTATGCTTCAATGATATAGAGGGATGAATCAAGTGTTTTTCTTTTTATTTTTTTAGAGAACTTAGCAAAAAATAACCCAGCCGATCTTTTAAGGTTACCTGAAGCAAGTCACCGATATTGATAACAAGAGCGCCGGCGACGGGCTCAACATCTACCCACCCATCGCCGTGCCGGATCTGCAAACCGCCGATATGATCCTGCAGCAGAACCGTCAATACTCCAGGATCTGTGTGCGATTTAATCCCCACCGTCAGATCCGGCTGTGGGCAGTACGGATAGTAATGTCCCACCATCATCCGCCCTTCTCCGTACGTCGCCTCCTTAAGCCGCTCTGGTCTCAGCCCTAGTCCCTCACACAGCACTTCCTCTAATAAATACCCTAACCTCTCCGTCTCCTTCGCCCACTCCGCCACCGCCTCCCTGCAAATCGCCGGAATATTCTCTGGCGCCGCCGCAATTGGCCCTAGTCCTATCTGAAGCGTATCTCTCCAACTCGCCGCTTTCGCTTTAAACAAATCGATGTTCGACAAGTACGACACTCCGGTTTCAACATCCCTCCGGTAGTAGGACGATTTTGCTTCCGCTGGCAGTTCATGAAACGCCCTAATCGAATCGAGAATATCGTCGAGCACTTTCAGCGGTACTCCATGGTTGATGATTTGGAAGAATCCGAAGGTCGAGGCTGCGTTTCGAATCTGATCGACGATGGAGGGGCGGATGTCGGGGGAGTCGAGGCCGGCCAGGTCGATCGTGGGAATGACGACAGCGGGAGAGGAAGATGGGGATTTAGAGGTTGGTTTGAGGTCGGAGAGAGTTTCGGGTGGGTGGATGAAAATGCGAGGGATTTGATTAATGCCGGCGTCGAGAAGGCCTTTGACACCGGCTTTGGTTTCGTCGAATTGCTTCAATTCTGTGGCTCGATCGAAATCAGCGGCCATTTTTACGTTGTGGAATTTGTTCTTCGGAGTTCGATTAGAGTTTTTGGAGGAGATTGTAGTTTGAAGCAGAGAGAGAGGGTTTGAGTTGCTAAGGCTGAGCATTGTTCTTCAAGAAGCTAAAATAAAATATTTTAATTTATATATATAGAGAGAGAGAATTAATTAACATACCTAAAAATGTCCAAGAAATTAACTTTTTTTTTTTCTTTTTTTTTTGAAATATCCAAGTAATTAATTAACTTAGCTCATCTGAAAATGACCAGTTGTGATTTACACGTTTAACCTCCCACTAAAAGCTCGATTTTGTGTATTTATTGTCTATCAATTAAATTAATACAATTAGAAGAATTATATCATAATTAATTGATAAAATTATAAGCTCTTAATTTAATTTTGTTTTTTGTTTCCCTTAAACATAGATCAAATGGATAGTTGATCTTTTTTATCAAATAATTTGAGATTTTGGTCCGGTTCTCAACCTATTGTTATTGTTAGATTAGATTACAAGTTTAGTCTCCTATGATCTAGAGAAAGTTAGCAAATTTAGTCTCTATAATTTCAAAAGTTATAATTTAATTAATTCTTATTTATAAACGATTTATTAAACTATACAAAACTAAATTCTAATCATAAAACATAGAGACGTAGTGACTAAGAGTGTATTTGTTTAACTTTCTAAATGTTTCATTTTTTAAATAAGTAATTATTAAAACAAAAATTTGAAATGTTAAACAACCACTCAAATAGCTTTTAAAAACTTCCAAAATTTATTTTAAACCGATTTAATAAACAAAATGACCTTTTGAAAAATATTCTTTTAGCATTTTCATTATATCTTAAAATAAGTACACAACATAAAACAACAAAGCAACAAAATATCACAACTATAAATACAATATAAATAATTAATAACCATGTTAACCTTTTAAATAAATTAGAAATTATTTATTTATTAAATAAATTTTTTTTTTTAGTAATATTTTAAAAATATGTATCCACAACCATATATTCGTAAAATCAACATCTCAATATTTCCATAGAAAGAGTTTATAACGTACACGCATTAAATGAGCGAAATTTTGGGCAATTTGAAAAGAGATGTTTTTGTGATAAGAAGGCTATGAAATGTCAGGTTGGACAACACTATACACTCATTTAGAGTTTTATAGTTAAGACAAAGAAGGGGCAAGACCGTAAATTCATCCCCTAAACTATCGTCCAAAAAATTGTGACTTTTTCCACTTTTAACTTATTGGAAACAAACAAGTGAAATTAGATGCATCTAAATTTGCACGGATTTACAAATTTTAGGACCGTACTATATTTTGCTTTGTGTATATCATGCCTTTGTCGAATATCTTGTACTTCAAGACATCTATAATTTTGAACATTTAAAAGTTATAGTTATATACATTTGAAAATTTTAAATGATCTTAAGGAGTCATTTGTTTTTTAAGAATGTAGATAATCAAAATCTTCAAATGTTCGAAACTATAGATGTCTAATATTATTTTTAGATAAAAATGTTTGTTTTGTAAAAATATTTTTAAAAAATTTACAAATATAACCCCAAACACGTTTTTTCCTTTTTTTTTTTTTTTTTTTTTTTTTTAAAAAAAAATGGTCACTTCTACAAATAAATTTCTTCTTAACCTATTCATGGTGAAAGTGATGAAAGCAACCAAAGTTTTGGTTAACTACTATTTTACGCAACCTACTTATATATTCCATTAACCACCAATTAAATTTATGATTACACCCACAATTATTAACTAATTAACCAAATTCTCTCCAACAAATTTTAGGGTTACTTTTTAAAGTTGCACTTAAGCAAACAAAAAAAAAAAGTTTGAACAGTTCAATAGATCATTTGTGGTATAAGGTCAATGCTGGTTTTAGTAACCTTATTAAAGTTACAGTTTCCATCAATTTTTTTTCATATTTTTGAATTAGCAGTGCTTGTTTGTTTATCAATTCTTTTTTCTATGGAATCTTATTTTCGATGTGTAATTACCTTGTCGTTGGTCCAGTAGTTTAATATTCGAACTCTAGTGCTATAACACCAAATAACATATCTTATTATTAATTTTTACTCATTATGACTATAAAATAAAATAAAAAAAACTTTGCATGCTAATTACTTGATTTTTTTAAAAATAATGCTATTTAAATATTTATTTTCAAAAAATAGGGTAGTGGGAGAAGTATTGTAAAAAATAAGCGGCAAAGTCATGTACCCGATCACGATTACTTTAATTCGTGGACACGATCCACGACTTGACATTGAAGTCGTTTACTCGGTACACGACTAGGCTTTTACGTATGCAGTTGACTTGTCACTCTGGCAGTCAAGCAGCCATGTTGTCTAGCATGCACAAAGTTGTGGATCAGGAACACGACTTGGCATTGAAGTCGTGTTTTCGGTACACAACCTCAACAACTTCAAAACCTTACCGCCACTTCTCCATTTTAGTATTCTATGCCTCATTTGTTTCCAACCAAACCCCCCTCACTTCTCGTCCGTCGTCTTTAGCTTTACCGTCGTCGTCCCACCGTTCGTCGTCCATTGCTGCCATTGATTTTAGGTCTAAAAATCTTTTCCTTTCCCTTTTTTTTTTTAACATTTTTGTGTATCAAATAAAATCTATTGGTGTGATTTATTTGAGTTTCATTTTTTCTTAATTTTATACATTTTGGTTTATCAAATATAAATCTATTGTTCTATAAATGTATTGCATTATGAATGAAACCTTATAGAGTTGTATGTATTGATTGTTTGAGTTTGGCTTGATGTATTAATTATTAAAACAAAATAGATGTTGGACATACTTTCCAATGAAAACTTAGATTGTTTGAATTTAGACTTGATCTAGATGTATTTTAAGTGTTATTGGAGACTAAATTTAGATTTGGACTGATTGAGCTTAGAATAAAAATGAATTAAGCTAACTCTGTTGTTGTTTCTATTAAGACTTTTTTTTTTCCTGATTAGACAATTAGAGTTTGCATTGGGTATTGAAGTCTTTTTATTATTATTATTAGAGTAATGTTTGTAATGAGTTATTGTCCTTATATTTTTCTAACATTAATTCATTCCATGTACAATTATCTAAGGTGAACTATTCATATTTTGTGACTTTTCTTTATGTAATGAGCTTCCATATGAGTAAAATGAATTGATTTTGATATTTTTTGTTGTCTACTTATGTTCTGTTTTTTACAAATTAATTGGACATCATACACACATGATATTATGATATTACTGTCTAAGTTACTGATTGATTATTTTAATTTAATTATTTTAAATTTAAATAACAAAATACCTTTCTTATGTGGAATTTTTAGTGATCGTGGGATTAACCCCATGTATCCCTTATCTTTCCCTCCTAATATGCATCGTCAATATGTAGAAGAGGTATACAACTTAATCTAGATTGATATTGTGAAGAAAGAAAAAAAACTTCTCTCAATTTTTCTCTCTAAAAATGAATTTTCCTCCCAAATTTTTGGTCTCTACAAGCTGAAAACTTCAAAAGATCTAAGAGATTAGAGAGGTTTTCAATTGGTGGTATCTTTGTTTTGGAAGAACTCAGTACGTGATTTTCATCTCAATGATTTTTTTTTTAGTCTTCAACGAGAGTATGTATAATTTCTTTTCATTAAATTATATTTTATTTTTCAAAGCATGCTTAGGCATAATTAATATAGTAGGTGATTTTACAAATTTGTGCTTCTGAATTTTAATTGTCAATGTATTGAGTATTTCCTAAATCTCCATTTAATTGAGTTTGGTTTTTATGTTTTTAATTATGCATTATTTTGCATGATTTGTTGCATGGATTGAGGGGTTTCGGATGTTTAAGGTGGTTTCATGTGGTTTTGGAAAGATTTTGCAAGAAATGGTTGTATTCCATGGATCTGCATGGATTTGATGTTTAGGGTGGTTTATGCTGGTTTTGGGTTATTTTGAATATTTTTTTTTGCTTGGATTGAGGGTTTTTGGGTGTTTAAGGTGGGTTTGGTGCGGTTTTGGATTCATTTAACATAAAATGGTTTGTATTGCATGGATTTGCATGGATGTGGTGTTTAGGGTTGTTTTGCATTGTTCTGCATGATTTTTACAGGGATTGAGAGTTTTTAGTTCTGAAGATGCGCCACTAAAAGTATTAACAACGCAGAGATACACGACACGTAGTCAAAGATTTTAGTGACAAACTCACCGCCCATCGCTAAAAGACAACTTTTACTGATACATATGCATTACTAAAACTAACATGTTTAATTTGTTGCTATTTTTCTTATACACTACTGTTGCATGTTTGTTACTAAAATTTAAGTTTTGGTAACATATAAGATTGGTACTAAAAGTGGATCAATGGTCATTGCATATATCTTTTGCAACATATGTAAGCACCAATAAAAGTACTTTACTAATAAAAATATAATATTCAATTTAACATATAAACCTGACATGTTATCATTAGTACAAAACTAGGCTATATGAATATAAAAAAAGTAATATGATATTTATTGTATACATAACTTAACTTTCAACAAACCAAACAATTAACTAATATAATTCACTTCAACAAAAGTAATATAATTATTTGTCCGTCCATAAGCTATATTCAACTTACAACAATAATAAATTATCACTACTACAAAAAACACTTTTACTTGACACTTTGAAATTTACACTTTACTCGACGGTTTTGTATAAAAGTTAAAAATCGTCAAATAAAGTTAAAAACCGTAAAAAATAAACAATTGGGAACAACTTCTCCAGAGTGACCGTCCGAACAACCTTTTTCCCTTCTTTGCAAAGTGTTCGTCTCACTTCTTCGCAACCTCTTCGAAAAAACTTCTCATTCTTCGTTGGTTCCAAATCATTCACAGTGATTTTTCGGGTGAGTTCGAAAATTTTCTCTTCCTCCTCGGTGAGTTCACGGTGGTTCTAACATTCCCTTTTACGTCTTTTTTTATTTTTACTTTCTTTTACAAACCTTTATTTTGTTTTTTCTTTTACTTTTCCTTTTTCTTTCCAACGCAAATCGAAGAACCCTGAAGAACACGACGCGAACTCGCCCACTGGACACAAATGTCGGCACTCCGGGTGAACGACAATGACCTGACACTACACCGACAATCCACCCCCAACGGTTAGACCTGCTAGTGCAATTTGCTGATTTTACTGTTTTTTTTTTTCTAATTTTTGAAGAACGGTTAGACCTTCAAAAAAGAGAAAAAAAATGTTTAGGAGAAATTTTTTTATAAGGTACATCACATTATTACCCACCTCTCTGCCTGTAAGGTGTTTCATAAAATGTTTAGAAGAAATTTTTTGTAAGGTACATCACATTACTCACCTCTCTGTCGGTAAGGTAATTGATAAAATGTTTAGGAGAAATCTTTTGTAAATATTGAAGTTTTGGGTTGTGTTGAATTCTGTTTTGTGAAGTGTTTAACTGTTCTGTGCATAGTGCTTTCTTGTCATAGGAGAAAATATTCTAGTTTGTTTCATGAGTATTAAGTTGTTTTGTTTTATTCGTTTCTTATATTAAAAAAACTTTTATGAAGAAATTGTATAGCATTATACTGAATAATTGACTGCCCTACTTTGATTATAATTTTTGAGCTTTTGAATTTGTCATCTACATGTTGGAGTGGAGATTGATGGTATCATTTCTTAGGTAATTGTTCTCAATGAATATTTTGGTTCTAATGACTTGGTATATGATCCTTATTCTAATTATTTATTTGGCCTTGATTCTTTGTAGGCAGTGATAGAAAATACCAGAGCAAATGATATACTTAAGCGAGCTCCCTTTTTAGTACCATTTACGAGCAGGGTTAAGATTTTCACTGTAAGCAAGTTATTGTTTGGTTTCCTTATCCACAATCTTGAATTCCTTGGCTGACTGTGAGTTATAGAAATATGTAAGATATATTTTTTCTATCTTTGTGATTGCCAATTTTTTTTTTTATCTTTTTCTCTGCCCTCTTGAAAATGGCCCCTTCCCCCATCCCTCTTCCGCATCCTATAGTTGTAGAGTTACTTGTAATTATTTATTAATTTTTTCTTGGTTGTTTTGGACAATTGCTTCACTTTTCTGCATGTACATACATCCGTCTTTTGTTAATGGATTTGGAGTTGGGGAGGCATGAATTGATGGTAGTGGTATTTTCAAAGATTTCATGGAGAGCATTACACTGGCGGCCTTTGATGTGCAGTTTGGTTTATTTAAGATAAGACTCATAGTTTCTGTTAATTAAATTCTTTCTTAATGTTTCGGCGGTAGGAATGTTGCAAATAACAAATTTTTGCTAGAGGTATACCACCTTTTTAACTCTTGGTTGATCTATATCCTATGCTTTTTTTTTTTTTTGTTCATCTAGTTTGCACATTAAAGAAGAAAATAGGAGTCCATTTATCCTTAATTAAAAAAAAGAAAAAAACTATCAAGTTAGAGAATATAGGCAATAAAAATGATCTTAGCCTTAATTAAAAAAAAAAAAAAAGAAGACATTCTTGAACGCCTCTCAAGCATTAAAAGATGGCCAATTGGTCTAAGTTGTGGATTTATGGGTTTTTATTTGATTTCACTAACACTTTAAGTATTTGATAAAATGTTGCCCTATGAGCCCATTTTAACTTGACCTTGTTTGTTGTATTTTGATTTAGGTCATGGAATCTATGCTTGTATTTGAAGCCAATTTCATCTAAGGCTAGTGAGTTTTGAGTTGGATGAGGTGCGAATAGAGCTATGCATATGTTTTTTGGAGCGATATGTTTTTTGGGCTAGGCATATAATTTTGTTCATATTGTATATAGGGGTAGAACAATATGTTCATATGGTAGAATGATGAAGATATATATGTTGTTAATATGGGCTATACATATATTGTTGATATTGGACATATGTGCTGTTATGATTTCTATGGGTTGTAAGTGTATATAATGACCAAGGATACATGTTCAAGGATATATATGCAATTTGTTAGTCATTTAGTGGAACGATGTAAGAAGTTTGTATACTTTGAAGTTAAATAATGTAGGAAGTTCAATATTAGTGTTTGAAGTTAATGACAAGTGTAATTATATGAGGATAATAAATTTTAAATTAAAAAAAATTGCAAACTTTTCTTGACGGTGAAACATTGTCAAGTATAATTTAAACTTGACAGTGAAAAACCGTCAAGATTGAACTTTCAAGAAAAGTTTTTAATTCTTGACATTGGATTAGTTGATGATGAAAAACTGTCAAGTAAAGTGTTATTCTTGACACTTGATTGCTTGACAGATTTAAAACAGTCACGTCAAGTAATCTCATACTTGACAGTGAAAAGCTATCAAGTAAAACTTTTTTTTTTGTAGAAGTGTATAATAAGTATAAGACACAAACTACTTTTAACACTAAATAATTAACTTTTTGAGCTTTAGGAAGTCCCATCGTTAGTTTACCCAAACCCAAACCCAACTTGAACTCGAGTGTCTTTCTACTTTTGTCTTGAATGTTTTCAATATAACTTCATCGGACTTTTATCTTCTTTAAGAATTAACAAGCAGTTAAGATCAACATAATAATTCTTAAGAGATCTTAGTTTGAACTTGAAAATAGAAACTGATAATTAACTTTAGAAAGATAAATACAAACATATGAAATTAGAATCCATCAAACAGTACCCAAGTTCATTTGATAAGATGCATAAACAATGCAAACCATAAAAAATAACTAAACTACGACTACTATAACTGTAGGATAGTCAGAGTATTCAAACACTTATTCTAATAGTACTTCAATATATTCTAACACTCCTGGTTAGTTTCAAACTACAAAATATACATTCTCCAATTTCCAACCTCTTTTTTCAATTTCTTTGACTGCCCCTTCTTGTGTCAAATGTATCTTTCTCATTGGTGCTATAACATTATAATGAAATAAGTCTTAATATGTTATAAATAATATAATAAAACATAACGTTTGCATTTTAAATAATAATTATTGCACAAATAAAACCCACAACATATACTTTCAATACAAAACAATTCCAAATAATACCTACTTTCATTTTATCGAAACAATTAAAATACACAACTATAAAATCAATCCTCAAATCAGATAAATATACTTTCTAACATTTAGGACATATTTTCAAACTATTTATCAAATCATAATAGTAAAAATTAAATTTTGGAAGGAGCATGAAAACTACTTACAATTCTTTATCCAAATTTCATTTCCACGAACAAACTTCAACTTCTTTAAAGTATCAAGATAAAATTTACTAAATATATTAGAATTCAATGGAGTTTGATGTGAAAGCATGCTAATACCTATACAACCTTAAGCAAATAACTCTAAAATTTACCCATACATAACATTATAAAAGATCAAGAAAAATGTGTATATAGTTCAATAGTAAGCAACAAACCATAAACAACTTGTCAACCCAAACAAACTAAGGCTTATCAGAGTAAGAGAAAAGAGTAATAGCAATTCAATACATTGGAAAAAATACATAAAGATAAACAACAAAACTTATAAACACAAGCACTTGACAAAATTTATCAAACACTCAAAATCAACTAAAACTGAAAAAATGTGATGGAACTCATGCACTAAAATGAATAACGTAGAAACTATTAAAAAAATTATCAAGTCGGGTTAACTAAAATCAACAACGTATCTAACACAACGTAACTAAACTCAACAATGTAATGACACCTTGAAAAACTTTCTTCAGTAACTAAAATCAACAATGGAACTCTCTTGTCTTTTTTGTCTTGATATAATAAAATCGCTTTCATCTTTATAAATCCTTCATTTTTTTCATAAAACTTTATTCAGTCCCTACGCATCATATAAATCCAAAATGGTTTCAACATTGTTTGTTCAAAGAACTCTTGCATTTTCTTTTTAAAAGAATCACAATAGAAGCAAATAAAATAGAAAATTCTACTTTGCATACCTTATCAAAGATCCAAGGTTTTGTATAGAAATTACTCACTTCTTGAAATTGCAAACAACTATAAAATATTTGGGTTAGTGTAAAAAACAAGCTTTGTATGCTGAAGAACAAGGAAGTGGACTTGGATCTGAAGAGGCGATAAAACTCATTAACCTGATAGTGAAAGTGAGGAGGAAATAGAGGGAGAATAAGGGAGGAAAAACTAAGGGGTGACCCAGGAGAGGGAAAAAACAACTTGAGGGAGGGAGATTGAAGGAGTTGACGAAAGGGAGCGGAGAACAGAGGTTCACTAAGAAGAAGAAAAAAGAAAAAATGCAGAAGGGAGGGGAGGAAGAGACATCGAGAGGAAGGGGTGAGAGAGAAATAACATATGGGAGGGGAAGGATGAAGGAAAAACGAAATGGGGGAGGAGTGAGAGGAAAATATTGAGATGGGAAAGAGGGAGAAAATGATTAGGGAGGAAAAAATTGCCAATACAAAAATTTGCCCTATTTCAGCACTTAGTCGTACCATGTTGCTAAAAATTTATATTTAGCGGTGCAAGTTGACATGTGACAAAATCTTTTAGTGGTGTTAATTTAGACAGTGTTGTGTTGAAATATAAACTTGATATTGAGTTAATAGTATTTGGGCCTAGATAAAAAACCTAAGTTGTAGAATTAATTACTAGATTATTCTAGTATATCAATTGTAAGAAATATTAAGAAGTATTCTAATAAATAGGAGAAAGTAGTTGAGAAGAGTATTCTAGAGAAAGTAGTTGGAAGAGTATTCTAGATAGCCATACATTTAGGGGTGCCAACTAGTATACATAGGAGTGATGTTTTACCATTTGTATCAATCAAGAAAAAGGCAAAAGCAAAAAAAATTAGAAGTGCCTAATAAATCAAGTAGCCTCTTTCCTCAATTCTCTCTTCCAAGTTTCCTCTAACCTCCAAAATTTCTTTCCAACCAAGTGGTATCAGAGCCTAAAGATCCTCTTTTCAAGAAGATGGCAAGCAATAGCATGGTTCCATTCCAAGTCCCAATGCTCAACAAGAGCAACTATGATAATTG
>JBBPDJ010000002.1:11164456-11175438 GCA_037974625.1 Cucumis cinereus | reverse complement strand
GTGAGTTTCAAATTTTCAGCTTATGTATTGGGACCTTTTTCTTGTTGGCATGAGTTTGGGGGTATTCAATTCAAGGTTGAAATTGATGTCATTGAGTTCTCTGTGAAAATGGATTTTGTTTACTCCTAAATTGCATTTGTTATGTAGGTTGTCGTATTTTTTAAAAACAAAGTAAGCAAAACAATGTGAAGGTTTTAGTTGTGCTGCTGATTTGTTTATAGTGGTATTGATCTAAATAAGCTTATGGGATGAGTATGAGTTATCAGAGTTTTTGAATCATCATAATTGGTAATTGATCTTGCTTGTGACACTTAATAACGATAAGGTAGGTTGCCGATCTTATTAATCACCCATAAATTACAAGGATTCTCTCTCTCTCTCTCAACAACTTCAACTTTCTTGTTGCAAGGGAACTGTTCTTGGCAATATAGCATGATTCTTTTTATTGTTTTTTCTTCTAATTTTATACCCTTTTCGATGGATTTCAGTTTTCCTCTAGCTAATTGTTTCTCTTAAAAAAATGATGGTTTGATGTTGTGTCTATTTAGACTGTTCATGAAGGGAGAATCTACCAATTGAAGCTATTTTGTGGAAAGGATTATCCGGATAGTCCTCCAGCTGTTAGATTCCAAAGCAGGATAAACATGACCTGTGTCAATCCTGAAACTGGAGTGGTATGAACTATTTCTCTAGGCATTTATAGTCATTTCATAATTTGAAATAATGTATGCTTTGTAATATTACCAGGTTGAAAAGAACCTTCTTCCCATGCTTGCCAAATGGCAAAGGGAATATACAATGGAGGACATATTGACACAACTGAAGAAAGAAATGATGTCATCACATAATAGGAAGCTTGCTCAGCCTCCTGAAGGTGCTTACTTAGATTTCCAATCGAAATTGTTCACTGTTCTTAAGAGAAAAGCATCTGTAACAAGATTACAATGATGGATTTACTTTCTAAGTCATTTTTTTCGAAGAATATATCATCCATTTAAAACTGTTTGGTGCTTTAATTAGGACTTATTGGGACTATCATTTCCAGTTAAATTTATATGGTACTTTATTTGCTAGCTGCTAAAATTTTCCTTCTGTTGAAAATTTTTGGTTGGCTTGTTTATTATTTATGCTCTTGTGTGTTCTTCATTTATCCTAATGAAAACTTGGTTTCTTAAAAGGAAAAAAATCACTAAATCTAAAAATACATGTTAAGGACTGTTTTTACTATTTTAAAACATAATGTTTTAGCAATACTTTAATTCATCTTTTTCCTGCTAGCATGGGTGTGCAGCATGTGTGACATTCTGTTGGGGGTAATTTGGGTTTGTTTGCTAATCATTTGGTTTATTGTTTTTGAAAATTAAGCTTATAAACACTATTTTCACCCATAGGTCTTGATATTTGTTATCAACTTTCTATTAATGTTTTAAAAAACGAAGCCGAATTTTGAAAGGTAGAAAAAAGTTGTTTTCAAAAACTTGTGATTGTTTTAGAAATTGACAAGGATTTCAAGTGTCTCTAGAAAGGTGAAACCCATAATTGGAAAATTGGATACACTAAAAATGAAATGGTTACCTTAAAATGGGGCCTTAATTTTCATTAGTGTTTTCTTATAAAAAAAAAAAAATTATCATTAGTGTTTGATTTGGGGTTTGAAATGACTGTGTAATGACATTTTCAGGAAATGAAGAGGGAAGGACGGAACAAAAGGGGCTAGTCTTGAAATGTTGTATTCTTTGATTCAGGTAATTGCATGACATGATGAATTTTGATTAGGGAGATCAACATAAGTAGTGATTTATCTCATAGATCCCTAGGGGTCCATTTAGATTGCTTATATAGTTTCATGAGTATGGATATTGAATCTTTGAGATTTTGGATAGTTATTATTAATGTCATTTATCATATTTTTGTGAAGAACTAATATTAAATAATTAAATATAAATATCAAAACAGTACTAGTAATTGTTAATACTCTTAATTAATTTATAAATATATTTTAAAAAGTCCTAGTAGATTCTTTAACTTTCAATTTATGTCCAAACATCCCATAGATTCCTAAATTTTCAATTTTGTATCTAATAGGTTCTGAGCTTAGTCGACATATTTTTGTAAAAGTGACGTATCCACTAAACATAAAATTGAAAGTTTAGGATTCTATTAAACATAGAATTCAATTTTATATCCCGTAGATCAATTACCAATGAATCTTTGTTAAAAATTGAATGTATTAGGGACCTATCAGATAAAATATGGATAGTTCAAGGATGTATTAGGCACAAAATTATAGTTTAGAGATTTGTTAGAAACAAAATTGAAAGTTTTGGGATTTATTACACTTTTGGAAGTTTAAAGACCAAATAGATAGGAACTGAAAGTTCAAGGAGCAAACTTGTAGTTTAACCTATAAGAAACAAAAACCATTTCATTGATATGGTGAAATGTATAAAAAAAAATCCTATTATGAGTAATTACAGGAATCTAGTCTAGTGTGTAATAACAGTAGATAAACTGTAGTTGGAAAGAAGAGGGCTTTAGCTTACTCCAAGATAAAGCTAAGAGAAAACTAGAGTTAAAAAAGGATGAGAATCATGCTTCTTATTGTTGAAGAGACGGCCATTTCTTTCAATCATAGACTCCAAAAGAAGGCTTGCATGAAATTCAGGCAGTTTTCTCATTCTTGAAAGGGAGAAGATGTCACCAGGGCGAGTCAAATTCCAGCCAAAAGTAGACAAGATATTATTGCTCTTAAAGTCATATGCAAAGGTACGAGCGCTGAAGATATGGATTTCTGTTTCCATATTCTGTATACATAGAGGACAGCAAGATGAAAATAGATAACAAGGGGAGATGTCTTCTAAACAATGTCATTTGTATTAAGCCCCCACATGAAGAATTTAATCTTCTTTGGATTCATTCCCCTCCCTATGTGTTTGTAGAGACATCAAGCAGCACTAATTACCACTGGTTTCTGAGGGAGAGCAAAGTTCTAATAGTAATAGCAAAGACAATGAGGTCCAAACCACAAGCTTGTTTTCATTAAGATGGTATCTGAAGAAGAGGTTCCTAGAATTCTCACTAGACTTCCAAACAGCACATATAGATGCTTCTTTTTTGAGACATAAAGCATATAGGGCCGGGCAAGTTCCTTGAAGAGGATTCATACCACCTTCAATATCAGATGCACTTGATCTTTTGTTCTTGGTTTGATTGGGAATCTGAGGGCTTGGTGGTCTATTGTTAATCTTTTCTTTCTTGGATCAGGCCTCCCTCAATGCCTCCAAAACTTCTCATATTGGGATCAATCTCAGTGATGATGAGGTTGCTTCTAGTGCTCGTTTGTTGGGTTGCAAAGTTGATAAATTACCTTTCATCTATTTAGGTTTCTCCTTAGGTGGGAAGCTTGCGGCTAAGGCGGCGTGGACTGCTCTTGAGGAGAAATTTGAAACAAAACTTGACAATAGCGAGGCTTGGTCTTTTCTATAGGGGGTAGGCTTACTCTTGCTCTATCGGTTCTTCAAAGCTTATCGTGCTACTTCTTCTCCTTATTGAAGGCTCTGAAGTGTTATATTTCTCACTTGGAGAAGCTTGTCCGTGACTTTGGGGCGGAGGAATTAGTAATTCAGCTACCCATCTTGTTAATTGAAAGTGGATCTCTCTCCCTACGATTTATGGAGGGTTGGGAATTGGCTCTCTTAGTCAGAAAAGTGCTGCTCTCTTGAAGTGGCTTTGGAGGTTTTTCCGTAAAGAGAACACCCTTTGGAGGAAGGTGATTAGTGCTATTTATGGTGTGGATGAGCATGGGTGGAGCTCCATCGAGCCAAGAGACAAAAGAAGCTTTAGATTATGCAATGGTATTTTATAACAAAAAGATCAATTTTTTGCCTTTACCGACTTTGTGGTGGGTGATGGGAGACAAGGTTTTGGATGATCGCTGGTGTGCTACCCAACCTCCTCCAACTTTGTATCGTGATATCTATATTATTTCCTCGAAAAAGGATGTTTTGGTGGTAAATTGTTGGGTTGATTCAAGTCAAGCTTGGGATTTAGGGCTGAGGAGAAGATTGTTTGATAGAGAAGTTGGCAGCTATATTGCCCTTGCTCAATTGCTGATCGATTGGGTGGTGAATAGAACCAAGGATAGCTTACGGTGGAGGTTGGAGGCAAACCAGAAATTCCGTTTGAGGATGCTAATCTCTTATACTAGGGTAGTGGCACATTAAGTAACATCACACAACATTACTTAATGGAAATCCCAAGATGAACCCCTCATCAATCCCGTTCTCTTGCCGTATGTCTTTGCAGGAAAAAAAGATGAAAGTTGTAACTTCCTTGCTTTAAGTCTTGTCTGTCCAGTTTCGGATCCCAGAAATTGGCCAGTTTTTAACCAAGTCTACGTTCCTTAAATTGACTACAGAGCCCCCAAAAATAAATCTCCCTTTGTTCAATCTTATTTGCAAACTGAAAGTTCCTAAAAAAACGAAGTTTTTCCTTTGATCCCTTGCTTATAGAAGCCTCAACACTCATGACAGCTCCAAAGGAGGTTTCGTAATTGGTCTCTTTCCCCTTCCATGTGACTTCTTTGCCAGAAGGAGGTCGAGACCTTAGACCATTTATTCTTACACTGCGATTTCGCTTCCAAAGGGTGGAGTTTATACTTTTGGGTTGGATGGTTATCAGGATGGTTCTCCCCATGAGTACAGTGTTTATAAAAGATGTCCTGTTTTGTTTGTCTGTATATTTCCAAGGCCCTTTGGATGAGTGAAGGAGTATTCGGTTTCATACCAAAACAGGTGGATGTGGGATCCATATTTAGTAACAATCAATTTCCTACGTACGGATTTACCCTGGCATACCCTAAGCAAACTAGGATAGTAAATGTTTGTCATGAAAATCCTTGCAAAAAACCCATGAAATAAGTGCATAAAATATTTTTTTTTTCAAGAGAAACTTGACCTCATTGTCATGATAAGACTGTGTTTACGTGTTGACTGAATAGATATAAAAGTTCTATTTTCAAATTTGAATTTTCATTTTGCATTGCATAGCATAGCATCATATATTTCTAGAAGGACAAGTTTTGGAATCTGAATTCCAGGAACTAACCTCCTTTCTTCTTTACTTATGTATGCTTTGTTTATTAATTATTTCATCAAACAATGAGCATGGTCTCTATGTCTAGTTAGCCCTTGTACTTGTTCCTAGAGATCTTTGTAATTCTAGTTTGTTTCTGGTTAGATTTCAATTGGTGTTCCAATTTTCAATTATGTGTTTAATAAGTCCCTACCATTCATTTCTCTTTAAGTAGGCCCCATGTGATCTTTGATTTATGAGTTTAATACTTCAATCAGGCAGCAAGCCTCCATGTGAATAATTCTTATCTCGATGACCATAACTGCAGATTTTGGCAACGACTGAGGCATAGACAGTGAGTCGGATTGCAGTATGCCGAAGCCTTGTACTTCAGTTACCTCCGTTTATAGTTTTTTAACATAGCAATTTGAATTTGGCAAGCTCTCAAAATGGAGCTTGGTTGTCTAAAGTAAATGATGGGTCTTATGTATGGATAAATCCTGAAGTTGATGGGTATTCTCAGTGTAAATGAAATTCTATATCGAAGTTGAAGGTGAAAAAGTATTAAATGATAATGTACTTAAATATCTCGCTTTGGTTATGTCCTTCACCAAATGAACAGTATGCATATATATTTTTTCTTAATTCAAAATTTCCCCAACTTAAGATTCTAGTTTGTGCTTTCTTTTTTTATTTTGTTTGAAATCTTAAAAATTGTTATGAGAAAGGGTGGCTAAAAGCTTGTTAAGGGTTGGTGATTGATTTGTTTTGCAAGTTTTGTGAGTAGATTTAAATTTAGTTTCTATTTGGTGGTGAAAACGATAGTAGTTTCTTAAGTTTGATTAACAAATCCGATTGACTTAACAGTCAATCGGAATTGTTAAACTTGTTTAGTTTTTCTGTTAAAAAAAGTAAGGATAATGGAAAAGAAAAGAATTCCTCTCCTTTCTCAATTCACTCACACAACTTGGTCTGAAAAGTTGGAAAAAAGGTTCATCTCTATAGCTACTTTGGATGATCTTCCACAGGCAGCAGCAACAACAACATTACTCTCGTTGCTACCAAGTTTACTATTTTCTGCCCAGATATCAAGCATTCTGTGGCTATCATAGCTTAATTTGGTCTTTGCATAGAGGTGTTCCCAAGCATTCATATCTCAACCACTTATGAACAAAGGAATAAAGGATGGAGAGACCTATGAAATCTTGAAACCTCTATTTCATAATGACAAAGTAGAAATTCAAGGGTCTTTATCATTGAGATCTTTGCTACTTTTGTTTTCTTGTAATTGTCCTTATATTATCGTTGTATTCCTGGAAAATGGCAAATTCCGTATATTTCTGATTGGTCATAGATCATAAACCACAAAAAAGAACAAAAAATCATGATCAGTTGCTATGAATTTTGAATTTTGATCTAATCTTTATTTTCAATTATGAATTTATCTATTTCTTCCATTTTATTTTTTCTTTTTTCTTTTAAAATTTGTAATATATTGAAGTTATTGTTTTCCTCAATATTTGATATATATTCGAGTTTATATTGATATTGAATATATACAGTAGTTAATATTTAGTTTAAACCTAATATCTATTTACTATTTAGTCAAAATCTAATATATTGTGGTATATTTAGGGTATATAGTGTAGTTAATCTAATATATTGTCGTATATTTAGGGTTATGTTGTTTGAGTATATGCTATTTGCATATCATGTTGTTTGGGTATATAATGTTTGGATCACCTAATCTTATGTATACCTTAGCATATGTAAGTGATTTTCTATATAATTAAAAAAAAGTATAATATTATTTCGATTTGGCTATAGTATAATATTTTTCGGTACATATATATATTTTTTAAATTTAAGTTCTAATTTACTTTTTGAGATTTTGATATATGAGATTTTATTTTTTTAATATATACCTTAGTTATTTAGGTATACAATGTAATCTTTTATATTTTAGAAGATTTGAATCATATATACTCTAGGACTTTTTATATAATTCACTTAAATTATTTTTTGGTATAGTTATTTTAAATTTAAATTATATTTATCTTTTTTATATTTTGATATATGTGATTTTATTTTATTTTTTGGAACATATACGTTAGTTACTAATGATGAGTTTCATTTAGAAAATATAATCATTTATATTTTAGAATATTTAAAGCATATATACTCTAGTTATATTTGATTTGATCAGATAATCAAAAGAAAGGATTATTGGTAAAGATTTTTTTTAATCGATTGAGTTATATTATTTAAAATATTACAAATCTCTAATACAATAACCTACCACATTAGGTAGCACGGTGATTTATTTTCAAATCATGCTCATTTTCATTCAAATTATGATAAATATATCATACTTCAAAATTTATTTTCATGGTTTTTCTTTTAATATATTGTTGTATATTTGTAAGAGATTTTTTATATAATTTTAAAAAGGTATAATATTATTTCGATTTGTAATTTTAATTGGGGTATATTATAATGATCTATATATCATAAAATACAGGAATTTATTATAAATACTAGAGTATATATTTATAATATAAATGTGCAATATACACTACAATATATGTTTGATAAAATTATATTACATTTATGCATCTAATATATACACTGGGGTATATTATATTCTACAAATCATAAAATATAGGAAAATATTTTCAATAGTAGAGTATATATGTAATATAAACTTATTACAAATTTGTTAACAAGCAAACATTTCAATATATTTCAAATAATAGGTATAAAAATCAAACAAACAAACATAGTCATCATTGATCAAACATACCCTTCAATTTGCCGAAAACGAAAATGAACTTGTTGGATTATGAACCAAACAAAAATTACCCAGAAACTCGTTGGATAAAATGAACTCGTTGGATTATGAACATAACAGAAAATTGGTGTTCGTACGATTTTGATTATGCTTAATTAATTTACATAAAAGGCACTATGGGCTTCACTATTACACAAATGTTCGGCCCAAATGACCAAATAACCCATCCTGATTATTATTATTTTTTAAAGAAAAAAGTGGAAAACGAAAAGACACATATATGACAATCGTAAAAGAAGTTGGAGTATCCACTTTTTTCAAACATACTGGTTTGGAAAGTCTAAGGAACTACCAAATCTCCTTCAATCAAAATCTCCTTAAGGATTCAAGAGAAGAAACTTTTAGGGTTTGACGAAGGAAGACGACGAAAGATATAGGAGCAAGTCCGTTGAAAACTACAAATCAATAATTATTTTGAATTTCATAAGTATTTTCCCAAATACAAGACTACGAAATATCTTCTTCTACGACTAATTTTCAATTTAGGTTCTTATCTTAAGTATATGACTTTCATTGGAATTTATATTCTTTGTTGTCGATTACAAACCAGACCTTAATCATGAAGTTTTTTCAAATTTTAGTTGATGTTTGAAATATATTGATGGGTTTTACATGAAATCCAAGTGTACTGAATAATTTGGGAGAAAAGTATTATTATTCTATATTTGAATTACAGTACAAATACATATACATAAAGAGTACAGAAATCCTAGACAATATGTACAATTACGATTAAGAGCACATATAATATAAATATATATTATAACACTCCCACTCAATCATGTTCAGCTTGTTGCATAGATAGCTTATTCTTGCCCCATTTACAACTTTCGTAAGAATATCTCCTAATTGTTCTCCAATCATTACATTTCCTGTGGACACCAACCCTTGTATTTTCTCGCGAATAAAGTGACAATCCACCTCACTATGTTTAGTTCGTTCATGAAACACTGAGTTAGATGCAATGTGGATGCAACTTGATTATCACACTATAATTTAGCTGGCACGGTAACACTGAAGTCTATCTCAGATAATAGTTGTTGTATCCACACTATTTCACACACAAATTGTGCCATTGCCCTATATTCTAACTTAGCACTTGAACGAGAAACAACATTATGTTTCTTACTCTTCCACAATACCAAGTTGCCTTCTACAAAGACACAATATCCATAATTCAACTTTCTATTTTCTCGAGATCCAGCCCATTCAACATTAGAAAAGCATTCAACTCTTGTATGTCCTTGATCTTTATATAAGATTCAACGTCTAGGAGCAACTTTCAGATAACATAGAATTTGTTATACTGCAACCCAATTATCCACTGTAGGAGAACACATGAACTGACTTACAACACTTACATAATAAGTAATATCTGGTCGTGTCACTGTTAAATAGTTCAACTTTCCAACTAATCTTCTATATCTTTCAAGATCTTTAAATAATTATGCTTTATCAAGTTACTTATTTGGTATCATCGGAGTACTGCTTGGTTTGACTCTTAGTTTTTCTTTCTCAAACAACAAATCAAGTATATATTTTCGTTGAGATAAATAAATACATTTCTTGCTTCTCATCACTTCAATACCCAAACAATATTTCAATTATCCCAAATATTTTGTATGAAACTGACCCTAAAGGAAAGTTTCGAGAGAAGATATACTCTATGCACATTTTCAGTAATAGCAATATCATCAACATACATAGCTAGCAGAACAATACCATTATCAGACCGTTGATAGAAAACAGAAAGATCAAATGTACTTATATTCATACCAAAGCATACAAGAGCTTGATTAAACTTACCAAACCACGCACGTGGACTCTGCTTCAAATCATACAAAGAATGATCATCAATAAAAGTAACAAAATAACGAAAGTTTGTTTGAGACACAACTGGGCAAGGACCCCAAACATCATAATGATCTAACTCAAATGGAGCACTTGATTGACTCAAAGACTCGAACTAAAACGATGAAATTTAGCAAATTGATAAGAATCACAATGCAAAGAGGACAAAGATTGATATTTTGGATAAAGCTTCTTCAACACGAACAAAGATGGATGACCTAAACAACAATGGACTTCAAATGGAGATGGAATGACAAAGCATGCCACAACTTTCGGTACTTGGTGATCAAAGACATTAAGGCCCTCCGACTCATATCCTTTATCAATAATCTCCTTCGTCATAGATCCTAAAACAAGCAATAACCAAGAAAGAATAAGAAAGCACAATTAAGGTCATGAGTAAGTTGACTAATAGAAATTAAATTAAAGGATAGGTTAGGCAAATGTAAGACAGAAGACAAAGACAAAGATGGGATAAAGGGAATAGTGTCTTAGGAATAGAAGAAATAACATGGTTCCATAATTCCAAGTTTGATGACATTAATCCCGACATTTTAGAAAAGAAATGTATCTTAGTGCAAATTTCAGCCCTAGTTTTAAAAAAGTTGTAACATCCCAAAATTTAAGGTAATTTTTAATTTTGTTAGTTATCAATTATCTTAATTAACTTAAGTATTAAGTGAATTATTTGATTTTGAGTTTGATTTGTTTTGGATGTTAAGTATTTATTTGAGAAGATTTGGAAAGAATTAAAAGAATTTTTGATTTGGTGGATTTTGGTTTAAAAAGTTAAATTTATATATTTGAGGGATTATATTTATTTAATTTAAAGTGAGATGGTGAGAGAAAGTATTAATTGGTGGAGGAAAATTAATGAAGATAGATGAAAGATTTGATTGATTAAGGAAAGAGAAAATATTTGAATTATTTGGATTAGAAAAGGAAAAGATAATAATAATAATAATAAATATTATTATTATTTATAAAGTATTTAGGGTTTACCGTTTTGCGTGCCAAGTTTGTAACGCCTCGGGTTTTCAGCCTTAATCCAAGGTCGTTACTTAAGTAAAAATCATTAAATCCATTTTAAAAGACGAAGACAAAACAAAACATATATTTTAATTAAATCGAAGTAAAGTAACAAAGGGTTTCCAAACGTTTAAATCAAACTAATAATGAAAAAGATAAGAAAAGAACCTAGACGGGA
>JBBPDJ010000002.1:11141321-11156884 GCA_037974625.1 Cucumis cinereus | reverse complement strand
ATGTCGTATGAGAAAAACTAGTTGTTGCCATGCGATTGACTTACAAAAGTACATTGTGTGTGATTTGACCTCCGCTTAGTACATGTATGACCTCTAAATAACGTGTTGCATGAACATCTGTCATATTTACGTGTTAATTTATATCGATATTTTAGGTATTCGACGAAAGCTTGGAGCGTAGAAGCATGACATGATAGACAAGTTGAAGTTGTCATTCGTTAAGTTGTACTTCGTTACTCGTAGAAGCATGGCACGATGAAAGGTCGTTGTAGTTTGTTAAGTAAAGTTGAAATTCTCATTTGTCTCCTTTCTTTCATTTGTGTCATTATATAAGGAAAAATATTTACTTTCAAATGTAATTGACGCTTCATTATGAATATATAGAATATTTTTCGATTTTATGATTACTTTCCTCGCACTATTTATTTAAGAATGACAATTACAATTACTTGTCGTCAATTGTAATTTCTTGACAGGAAATAGAAAACGTCAAATATAGTCAATACATGACAATGAAATTCGTGTTGCTATAGGAAATTTAATGACACAAAAAATGTGTCGTACACTATCAATTTGTAACAATAAAAAAATATTATCAATGAACATATATTGACATAAATTTAATGTCATTGGAAATTAAACTGTGACGCAAATAAACTGTCGTCAAAAGCACATAATTGACAGAAAATATCCAATTTCAGCCTCAATGATAACAATTTTTTTGTGTCAACGCCAACGTTACAACGACACATTTAAAATGACACTAAAGAGTAAATAATGACACACAAAAATGTCACGCAAGGATAAACGACGTGTTTTTCGCGGTGTCATTAAAAGTCCTATGTTGACAGTGGATACAAGGACGCAAAATATGTGTCACGAATTCTGTTCGTGACACATTTTTTGCGACGTTATATCCCAGTTTTCTTATAGTGGTGAATCAAGATGTATAAGTATTCTACTTAGATGGTTACAAACTTAGTCCAGATTGAAAAGTTGTTCAACAAATTCAATAGAGACATTGTGTGGGATATTCTAAAAATAGAAACTGATGAAATAGAAGTAACGTTAACCGTAAACACACCTACATGTTATTCTCGAGTCGAAGCTGACCTAGATTCACAAACCTTTAACAGAGAAGATGTAAACATACCTATATATCCACATACATACATATATATATCTACATACATACATAAATATACATATATACGTTTGTATATGTATATATATATTTTTTATTTTGATATCAACCCTACATAAGTTCTTGTTTTTATTTTTGTTTTCGTTTTTTTGTTTCTATCTTATATATGTTAAATCCAACAATAAAGTTAATAGACAAATAAGTCTAACTCAACCAAAAAGTACTTTTAATTGGTTGACAATTGATCGTACAAACTCATGATTTTTAAATTGAAAAGTGAATTGTAGATGGGACATTGTTTCTTTTCTTTTTTTTTCTTTTTTTTTTCTTTTTTTTTTTTTTTTGTTGAATTCAATATCACCAATCGGTTATTTCATTAATGGCTATAAATAAATAAATACAAATCTGATTTATAATCACTGACTTAACTATATGGAATTTCGTCTCATTCCTTTAAATTTCATGAATGTATTTCTTTGATTTAAATTCATTCATGACAAATATTTTATCAAAGATGAAGAGAGATGTTGGCTCTTTATAAATATCAATAAATTAATGGTTATTTTGGAGTAAAAGTACAATCATGCTGCACCAAAATACAAAGTTCAATGTATATCTACTTATGTTCATTTGATTAAAAAAACTATAAAAGAATAATAAATGAAAAATTGAGAACTACACAATTTCATGAAAAATTATAAAAGATAGGTGAGCATTGGTCGGTCAGAGTTAATTTTTCGATCAAACTTCGATAGAATCGAGTATAATTGTTTTAGTAAATGTTCAAACCGATTCCGACCATGAAGGAGTACAAATTGACTGTCGGTCGATCGATCATCAGTTTAGGTCGGTTGAAGACTTTGAAACTTTTTAAATATGTTGTCAGTTTTTTATTTTTCTCAAACCGACACCGATCAAACCTGTCCTTATCTTGGATCGAACACCTTTCAGTTCAATCGGTTTTATTCGATCGACTCAATTTTTCGATCTAGCATGCTCACCCTTAATAGAAGATGTATTCTAACTTATAATGTAAAATAAATGTAGTTTAATTAGGAAGTTAATTTAATATTTAATATTACAATTTTTTAGGACGAATTATTGTAAATGACAAAATCGTTGCAAATATTTACAATTTGCTATCAAAATTTTAGATTATATCAATGATACTAATAGACACTAATAGACGATGATAGACTTTTATCAGTGTCTATCAATATCACATATAGACACTAATAGAAGTTTAGTGATAAATCTAAAATTTTTGTTAATCATTATAAATATTTTTGTTCATTTTGCTATATTTGAAATTGACTCTTCTTTAATGTAATTTTCATATCATCAAAATTGATTTTGAATAATTAAAAGTATTTTTTAGAGTGATATTGGAAATCTCATAAGTGATTTTAACCATTTAAAACTCATTCCCTAACATGTCTTAAAGTATGTTTACTGAGGTCCCATTTGGTAACATTTCGTCTTTGTTTTTTTGTTTACTGAGGTCAATTTTTTTCTATTTTTAAAATTATATTTTTAAATTTTCGTTTATTAAAAATAAAAATCATATATGTTTGGTAATTGATTTTGATTTTTGTTTATTAAAACAAAATGTATTTCTTTGAAAGGTTTTTTTTTTCATAATTTTAAAAACAAGTTTCTTGTTTAAAAAAAAAAAGGTGAATTAGTTACTACTCATCTGTTCTTTTTTAAAACAAAAAACAAAAAATAAATGAATTACCAAACATGTCCAAAATAATTATCAAACAACGTAATATTTTCCAAATGAGAGTTATGGACGATTGATTATGCATTTGTCACTTATACTATGAATAATTCTTTTTCTTTAAAAAAAATATTACTTCAAATATCCAACATTGGTACTACTTCTCAATTTTTTATGCTAAGTAAGAATCCAATTTTATTTAACTCGTGTCCAACAAATATAGTGGTAAATTTAATCTAATCAATTAGATATACAAGTGAAAATTTTAGTTACATGTTAATATTTTAAAAATTTAAAGACCAAATCATGTAATGTAATTTTTAATTTAATTAATATTTTGGGTGATTTTGTACTAGAGGATATAATTTATGTTTGAAAACGACAAAGTCGAGAAGAAGCATAATATGAGCAAAAGATGATAACTAAAAACTGAAGTGAGCCTAGGAAAAGAGCTGGACCCAAGCTAGCAACTTTAGGCGAGGCTGACCCTTGCCAAATACAAAATGGCGCTGTTTAATGCGTGTCCTAACCCAAAGTAACATTATAAGCTCAAAATACAGCCCAAGGAAGATGCTTGGTTGAGGCCGACTCTAGCTAAACAAGAAATCATACATGCCCTTTAGCCCAATTTATTCTAAAGTGACTCAGAAACCCTAAAGAACACCCTAGCTAGGTTAACCTTTTCTATAAATACGTCATAATCAAACTTGAGTTCAAATTCTAAACTCTCTCTAGCTCCCTCACTCTTTCACTATTTGACTAAAGCATCAAACTGTGTGTGAGGCAAGCATCACACTTGTGTGTAGATTTTCTTTTTTGCACGATACGTTCTTCTTATTATATATATAAAAAAATCACTACTGATGTTATGCAAAGGTCAAGTGAATTTACCTCTATCCAAAATTTGACAACAATGAAGGAAAAAAAAAAAAAAGAGTAATTGAACCCTAAATTTTAAAATATCAATTTTAATGCATATTCTTTCTTTAATTTGAACAAATAAACACCTTGGTTTTAAAATTTTCAAATTTTTTAATTACATCTATTTAACTAATTATTTTGATTCCAAAACTTTAAAGGTTTATTTTATTACATAAATCAACTTTTCAAAAAGTAATTTTGGTGTTCTACACATTACTTGGCTAAATAATATTTAGGTCCCCATTACTCGTCCACTATATGTACTTTATTTTTTCAAAAAGAATGGAAAAAAAATGGTCTTTCACATTGGAACCATGTGAAACACCCTCAAGTATTTTTAATTTGTTTCTAATTTTTTTTTCAATCTATATTTAATTAACTTAGACAAAAAATTATTTTAAATAAAAAAAATATGTATAAATATAGCAAATTATCACAGTTTAACTACTAAAGATTGAGATAGACTACCATGATTGTTTATCACAAATAGACTTTGACCTTTTGCTATATTTATAATATTTTTGTTCATTTTATTATATTTGAAAACAATTGTTATATGAGTGGGGATGAGAGATTTAAACCACACACCAGCAGATTAGTATAGGTCGAAGGGGGCTCGAGTCCCCCTAAACTTTATGTTATGTGTATTATATGTATAAATCGGATATAATACTAATACTAATATCTAGCTTAGTGGTAAAACTGTGTTGTAGCCTACTTTAGACCCAAGTTCATACACCATTCCTTACATTTTTTTTTTCCAAATTATCTTTACTGAATTATATAGCCCGTCAACAAAATTTCTTGTTACACCACTGAAACCACATATCTCTTGGTTCTCCAGTTGAGCTAAGCTCTTGTTGGCCCTTTATGTTTATATATTTAGGTATATATTTTTATATAAACATTATTATTTACTTAATATTGATATCATATATCAAATACATTTAAAAGTATACTTAATATAAAAAATTAAACTAGAAGTCTAGTCCTACAATTTTAAAGTGTATTTATTCAGTTCCTAAGCTTTTAATTTTATTTTACGTTTAATAAGTCTTAAAAATATTTAATGTATCGATATGAAAATTCAAATTTTCATTTAATAAATCTTGAAATTTAATGTGTGCTTGTTTTAATTGGAAATAAAATTATAATTTTGTAAGTATTTTTAAATAAATAAAACCTAAATTTCTCAATTTGTAACTAACAATAATTACATAAATTTCTAAAATATCTAATTGGACATATTAGACAAAATAAATAAAAAAAAAAAAATGGAAAGAGAAAGCAGAACCAATGAGAAGGCGAAAAGTGGAGTAAGGAGAAAGAAACAACTGTAACTCACATGTCCAGCACATTACAAAACAGATAGCACTATATAAACAACCATCATGCTTCCATTTTCTCTTCTCCATCAAAACAAAAAAGAAAGAAGAAAAAGGATCCCTTCTCTCTAAACGCACCGTTTTATTCCCAACTTGATAAGTTACAAAACCAGCCCCCTTAAATTCATCTTCTTCTTCTTCTTCTACTTAGTTCTTCAATGGCGGAACTGTCAAAGAATGTGTCCCCCTCAACCCCCATCGGAGAAAGTACTTAATTCACAATAAACCCCCCCTCCTCATAACTTCTGGAAAATGCATTTTGGGTACTCACATTATTTTGGGCTGTATCTACAGGCGAGGACCACAACAACGTGCTGCAGAAACACGTGGCCTTCTTTGATAGGAACAAAGATGGGGTGGTTTATCCATGGGAAACATTCAAGGGCTTCCGAGCAATTGGGGCTAATTTGTTTTTGTCCACAGTTAGTGCTGTTTTTATTAATGTTGGACTCAGCTCCAAAACCCGACCGGTAAATTTAATTTCTCTATTCTCCTCTTTCATAATAATATATATTATTTCTTTATTATTATTATTCGACAAAAATTTAAAAAATTATAATTATAATTATAAAGAATCTAATTCTGTTTTTTAATGTGTGTGCTGTTCATATTTTCTTACACTTCTTTTCATCATTTATTCCTTTATCTTGCTTTTAATTTTGAGCTTTGTTTGATTCCCACGCTATGTTTTTAGTAAATTATATATATTTATATTTATTTTTCTAAATAATTCTAAATTTTAGTTTTTATATTTTTAATGTTGAACTTTCAAAATATCTACACCTGCTTGATCTTTTAATTGTGTCTCTAATTTTTTTTTTTTTTAAATTTACTGGCTATAATTAAAATTAATACCAAAAAGTTTAAAGATTTACTTTTAAAGAAATTATATTCCAAGGACCTATTATAGATTAGACACCGTAAGTTAAAGACCAAACTTATAATTTAATTTAATTTAATTTTTTTTTTTTTTTTTGAAAAGGAGTATATTTGTAGTTTGACGCATGCATAAACTTTGAGGGTTGGAAGTTCAATTATTTATGTGCATCTTTATACATAAATTTTCTTTTTTAAAAAATTATTTTATTTTGGCTCAAATATGTGGTGGAAATTTGAAGCTAGAGCTTATTCAAATATGGTGATGTGTTTAGTCATGAGGCCTATTTAATAGTTTTAACTTTCAAAAAGTAATCATTTTGGTTTCCATTAATGGATGAATAATTGAGGAATTAAAGGTGTGTATTAATGAGTAATATTAGATAGAATTAGGCAATCTAAGGTTGGGAAAATTGAAAATACAAACACATCTTGAAGGCTATAGTGGTAATTATGTTTAGAAAGTTTGAAAGTAGAAAGTCTTATTTAAACCAATAATAGATAATTTTTTTTTATCTTTAGTTAGTTTAGGGTTATAAAGTAGTTTATAATATAATAATTTAAAGTACCAATTTATTTTGGTTAATCATTTCCATTTCTATATTATATATTTTATTTATAATTTTAACTTGGTCTCTTTGAATGTTTTCCTATGAACTTGTCATGATTCATAGTAGTAGAATAGTTGTTGCTTCTATTTTGATTTACCTAATTATCAATTAAAAACTAAATTAAGGAAAATAATTTTTCTTTTCTTTTACATATTGGTTTATGTTTAAAAATGATAAAAGTAAGAAATCAAAAAGTATGGCTAGAAACCCATAGAGCCTAAGGACCATTTTGTTAATTAAAGTTCAAAATTTGAAACAAAATGTTTAAGTAATTTAATTAATTATATAGGTGAGAGAGGTAGGATTGGGTCTATATCCTTAATGAAAGCAAAGTCATAGTTACACTCTTCTCAAATTATTGATGGAGAATTAAAGTCCTCAAATACGTATATGTGCATGCTGTTCATGTATGTATAGTTATATGTATACATATACATGTACATGTACATGGTACTTAGATTCATTTCATTTTAGATTTTGTACTTTACAATAAATCTTAAAAAATAGGCACTATTGTTAGGGTCCCTATTATTGATTTTTTCTATAAGAAAAAAGCATTTGAAAGACTAAATCTTAACATCGAATTATTAATAATTTTACAAATAAAAAAGTTTAACCACAAAATAATACTAATGATAAATACATAAAAAAAGAAAAAAAAAACTAGAAACAACCAAATAATGATAGAGAGAGATTGAAAGGTACAGACAACAAAGTTTTGGGGAGATTAATGATCCAACAAGTTTCGAAAACTCCTAAAAGAATGTTTGGCCTTATAAATATAAAAATATCAAAATCCAAATCCCATATATATGGACTTCGATTTTTTTAAAAAAAATAAAATTAATTAATGGATCAAGAAATTTGGCTAAAATTTCAGTAAAATTTTTTTTCTAAAAAAAAGAAAAAAAGCAATCAAATAAATTTAAAATATCAGAGAATCCAAATAAAATAGTTTTAATAAAATCAATTATTATGTATGATATTTATGTGGTTTTGATTTATTTGATAGGGGAAGTTTCCTAATTTCCTATTCCCAATTGAGATAAAGAACATTCAACTTGCCAAACATGGAAGTGATTCCGGTGTATATGATTCTGAAGGAAGGTATATTATTTGCTTTAATAATTAATATTTTATCCATCAAACTTTGCTTTTAAGTCCTTCTACTTTATGGCTAATTTCTTCCAAGTACTCAAGTTTTCAACTTTTTAGGCAAAAGTAACAGTTCAAATTTGACTTACCAAGTTAAATAGGTTGAAATTCTTTTTTTTTTTCTTTTTTTTTTTCAAAACTTCATTTAAGAGTTAATGGTTTTGTACAAGTTGAAATGGTTAATTACAAAAGTTTGTGATATTTGAATGGCAGATTTGTTAGTAAGAAATTTGAAGAAATATTCAAGAAGCATGCCCTAACCTACCCAGATGCCTTGACACAAAAAGAACTTAAAGCATTGCTTAAGTCAAATAGAGATCCTAAAGACTACAAGGGATGGTTTGTTTTTACTCAACTTTATTTCTTTATTATTATGATTAACATTGTTTTGATTCTTCATATCTTATCTCCCATGTATGTGTATGTATTTTTTGTCCTTAAACATCTAAGTACCAAAATTAGCGATAAGATTACGACTTTGTTTTATATCTTAGTCATTTCGTTTTCAAAAATTAAGTTAATAAATTCTAGTTTCTAAAATATTAGTTTTTAAACTTTATTACTGTTTTTCAAATATGACTATAAAAGCCAAATGTTTTTTCTTAGGGAGGTGAAAACAAAGGCATAATTTTTAAAAACAAAATTTGTGATATTCTTGATTAGCATCTATGTGTGTGACTAATAGATGTAGATGATATTATGAGTTATATTGAATCATTCAGTGATGGCATGGCATGACCATCAAGAAAATGAGTGAGGATAAAAAAAGTGTGTATCTGAGTTTATAAAAACTTGAGATGATTAGACTATGATACTTATGATTTCAAAATTTGATTTTCAATTTGATCAATAATTTAATATTAATCTCTAAAATCATTTTACATCTATCTTTTTACACACCTCCCATTCCATCTATCTATTTTCGTTTTTACTCTGTCCTAAATCTTAATACAGTATTGTAATAATACAGTACAAGGGAGTTGAAAGTAAAATTTTATAATTGCATAACAAAGGATGTTCATTTGTTGTATTTGTTATTGTAATTAGGGTTGCTGCATGGACAGAATGGACAACTCTATACAACCTTTGCAAAGATGAGAATGGTTTACTTAAAAAGGACACTGTGAAAGCTGTTTATGATGGAAGCTTATTTGAGCATATGGAGAAACAAAGAGCATCAAATAAGAAGAAATAAAAAGGGTTTCTACATTTCCTTTGCTTACACATTTCTCATTTTAGGGAAAATGTATACTATCATGACATGTAATCCCTTTTTTCTCTCTTTTAAGTTAAGAAAATATGTAATGTCAAGTTGTTTGATTCATTTATATATATAGACTTTGTGTGAAATGGTATAAAAGATAAATAAAATTGTTTGTGTGTGAGATCTAGTTACAAAATATTTTCTCATTATTCAAACTCTTTCTGTATATGTTTTCTGTACTTCTTAATTTCAATCCGCTATATGTTAGCTCGGTCACGATCACGACGTTTAGTTAGCTAAACCTCTTTTTAGTTTAGTACCATTAGGAGAAAATGGTATATCATTCTAAATTAATCAATCACTTAAGGACGATATTATATTCAAAAGGATAAAGTTGAAAAGTTAAGGGAAAAGAAAAGGCCAATTATAAAAATAGTAAGCACACATATGAAATAACAACATGTATTTTAAAATTATTAAATTACTAATTATGAAATAATGACCGATCAAAATACCTTTAACTAATTTAAACAATATTCAAATCCTAACCACTAAAATTTTAATACTAATAAAAAAACAAATATTTTAAATTCTACTATCGTTTACAAAAATAAAAAAATAAAAATTCCATGAAGATTCTATTAACTATAATACTACAGAATTATACAATAAAAATATCTATCAACTGTTGCAAAACATAATATTTTCAAATATCGAACATGAAATTTTTGTTATATAAAATAAAAAAAAACTAACATAAATATTTTGTTCTCAAAATATGTAACGCCCCTGGATTTTCAACCTTGACTCGAGGTCGTTACTTAAACAAAAACTCATATTCTTTACAAATTAAAGCGGAAGAAATTCAAATGATAACAACAACAATACAAAGACTGAAGTGGAAGCATTTGTCAATAAAGTCTCCAAACACATGGTCCCTCGTTCTTCTTGTCCCTCGCCGGTCCCTTCTTACCTTTGCCTGAAATAAAACATAGAAAGGATGAGTATAAAATATACCCAGTAAGGAATCCACTACTGGGCCCACTAGGTTAACTGTTAACTTTCTATTAAACTGCACTCTACAATCTTAGTCTCAAAAGCAGCTAACGTCCCACCTACCGAGTACAACATGGCTAATAGATAAAGTTAACAGCTACCGTAGTCCCAAAACATGCAATCTTAGTCCAAAACATTCATAAGCACACATATGAAGTTTAGTTCAGAAAAGAGAACCACAAACACCTCACACCTTTATCATGTTTTACTGTTAATTCATAGCAAGCCACAAAGACATATCACCACACGACCCATTGGTTTGTCCATAACAATCTGTCCTAACAGATCATCACATAGTCATTCAGTTCATCTCAACATAGATAACTTGTAACATCCCAAATTTTTAAGGTAAATTGAACTTTTTTTTATTTATCAATTATCTTATAATATGTTGGTTGATTTTAATTTGGGATGTTTGTTTTGGTTTTAAAATTTTGGTTAAATGTTGGGTAATTATTGGTTATGGTTTTGTTTGTTTGTGGTTGGTGGGGAGAAGAGAGAATTTAATGAGGAGAGAGGGAAAGAAATTTATTGAGGAAAGAGGAAAGTGAGGGAATTTGGAAAAAGGAAAAGGAAAAAATAATAATAATAATAATAATAATATTATTCTTAATATCTTATTTAGAGCACATGGGGAAGCGTGCAATTCATCTTCTTCCCCAAGGTAAATTTTTCTCCTCTCATTGAAGGAAAAAAACCCTAGCCGCCCCTCTCATCTCGCCGCCGTGTACACCGTCGTGCCACCCATCTTCGTTTGCCGAGCCGAGGAAGCCATCAGTCGCGTCTTTCGAATTCGCTCCACGCCACCGTGATTTCTCCATCTCAGCCAAGCCAGCGCCTCCACCAGCCGCATCGCCCAATTACGAGCTGGAATCCACCCGCGCGCCGCGCCGAAACCCCACTCGTGCGCACCGGATCCGCGAGCCATGTCCCGTTCGTGCGCAAGTCCGCAAGCCAAGCCACTTGCGAGTCGAGCCGAGCCGAGCCGTTTTCTCGAGCCTTCTACCACTTTTTGTCCCCGTTGTTGCTGCTGTCTGTTGGTGTGTTTGGTAAGGTTTAGGAAGAATTCTGTTTGGGTTTTAGGTTACCCAATGAATTTTTTTTATTTGAAGAGTTTCCTCGGATTAATTCAGTTTTTTTTTCTTTATTGTTTGAAGGTTCAGATTGAAGTTTCAATCAGGCTTATTTGTGGTGTGACCGTTTTGGCTTTCCACTTTTAGTGAGTTTTGAAGTAGTCATTGAAGGGTTAGGATTAATATTTCTTTTGGGAAGAAAGTATTAATTAAAGTTCTTGTGTGTTTAGGGTCAATTGGAGGCTAGTTCGGTTAAGGGAATCTCTGTAATTTGAGGTAAGAAATACTTCTACCGAATCCACGCCTTTGGCGTATAAGGTGTGGAGATGGTTAGTGTGCCTTCATTGTGGTGTTAACTTCGGGTTTTTGAATATATTTTGTATGGATTATGCATGACCCGTCTTACTACTTATCTGTGTTATCTGCTGCATGAGAATTGTCTGGTTATTGTGATCACAATATTTTGGACTTGATTTATTGGTTACGGTTTCTGTTAACTTTACCTAATGAATTTTGTAGTTGGTGGGAGAACGATGAGTCAGTTAGCAAGCCTGTGTGGCAATTTGCTCTGACAAGGCCAGTTACAAGCCTGTGTGGCGAATTTGTTTCTGAAGGTCGGTTAACAAGCCTGCGTGGCGAATTGTTCCGACGTATCCGTTCTAGAACGATGAGTCAGTTAGCAAGCCTGTGTGGCGATTTGCTCTGACAAGGCCAGTTACAAGCCTATATGGCGAATTTCTTTTTGAAGGTCGGTCAACAAGCTTGTGTGGCGAATTGTTTCGACGTACCGTTTTGAGGGCAAACCTGTGTGGCGATTTGCTTTGACAGGGTCGGTTAACAGGCCTGTGTAGCGATTTGTTCCTACATATTTGTCTGTACTCAACCACCCGACTGTGTGTCGTGAAGTACAAGTCATTAGGGGGAGTTAACGGTCACCAAGTGGAATCAGTAGTGGGTTCCTTACTGAGTATATTTTATACTCACCATTTCTATGTTTTATTTCAGGCAAAGGTAAGAATGGACCAACGAGGGGCAAGTAGAACTAGTGACCATATCGGGAAGGACGAGAAGACCTTTTGCTTCCGCTTACGACATTTTGGCATTGTTTTCTTTACGGTTAAACTGTTTATTTTTACTTAACGTAAATATTTTGGTTTAGAAAACTATTTTAAGGATCTCGTTTCGGTACTTTTCTTTTTCTTTATTTTGGTTGATTGATCGTATTGATAAATTTTTAATGTTTATTTTGATTAAAAAAAAGTATTTGTTTCGTTTTATCTTCGTCTTTCAAAATTGATTTTAATGATTTTAGTTAAGTAACGACCTCGGGTTAAGGTTGAAAAGCCGGTCGTTACAGTTGGTATCATAGCCTAAGTTTTAGGTTTTGTAGACTACTTACGATGTAAGTTTATGGTTTTGGTTCCTATGTTCACTATGGTTCACTTGTTCTCGTCAGGTACGTTTTTTTTAGTAATCTTTTGGTTATGCTTATTTATTGCCTGTAAACTAAAAATTTTATGGATCATGGGTAGATCTCGTTCCTTATAACGTAGTGATGGTTTTAGGAAATGTCACCGTGTCGGGGTGCTAGAAAAGGTGGACGGGGTGGAGGAGGAGCAGGTCGAGGTCAACCTGCCGAGCCAGCTGTGGACCCCGTCGCACCTGCTACACAAGCCAATCTGGCTGCTTTAACAGCTCAGTTGGGGCAAACTATTGCAGCGGTCGTGGCGACAGCTTTGGCACAGTTTCAGCCGGCTGCACCTGTCCCGACTGCACCTGCCCCAGATCAGGATGCACCAGTAGTACCTGAGGACCTGTCGGATCGTCTGTCGGCAGAGGCAAAGCACCTGAGAGATTTTCGAAAGTATGATCCTGCAACGTTTGATGGGTCACTGAAAGACCCCTCGGCAGCAGAATTATGGTTATCATCGATTAAGGACATCTTCCGATATATGAATTGTCCAGACAATCAGAAGATCCAATGTGCAGCGTTTATGCTCAGGGACTGGGCTATTGTCTGGTGGAAGTCTGTTGAGAGGAGGTTGGCGGAAATCTTCGTGATATTACCTGGGAACAGTTTAAGACGTGTTTCCATGAGAAGTTCTTCTCTGCTAATCATCGAGACGCTTAGTGTCAGGAATTCTTAGATCTGAAGCAAGGGTAAATGTCAGTGGAGGATTATGATCAGCAGTTCGAGATGTTGTCTCGCTTTGCTCTAGAGTTGGTCGCAACTGAGGCGGCCCGTGCCGAGAGGTTTGTGAGAGGCCTTAGAAAGGACATCTGAGGCTTTGTCAGATCATTTAGCCTTGCGCCATGCAATTAATGCTAGTGATTGAGACGATGAAGTCCCAAAGAAGCCGTCTGAGAAGGAACCCTCCACGGGACAGAAGAGAAAGGTTGAGAACAAACCAGCAAAAATTCCGTGGAAGAGTCTGAGGACAAGAGAAGCATAAAGTCACCATCGACAGCAGTTTACAGAGGGCGGTGCTACAGTGAGAGAGACACAGCCTTGCCGTACGTGTGGGAAAAGGCACTAGGATACATGTCGGATGCTGACTAAGGTTTGCTTCGCTTGCAAGCAGCCAGGGCACATAGCAGACAAATGCCCTAATAATTCTTCGGCAGCCGCCAGGAATCAGCTAGCTAGTACATCCCAGGGAGGGGGAAACAGGCAACAGGGCCGAGTTTTCGCCACCAACCGACAAGAGGCAGAGAAGGCAGGCATGGTGGTGACAGGTACGCTCCCAATCTTGGGGCATTATGCTTTGGTTCTCTTTGATTATGGGTCCTCGCATTCTTTTATATCTTCAGACTTTGTGGAGCGTGCATATTTGGAGGTTGAACCTCTAACTATGTTATCTAAAGAGAAAGTTAAGCCCTGTCAGATAGAGATAGCGAGTTGTGGCTAGATGTAACCGATAATATCACTTGAGTCAGGCATAAACCAATGTATGAACTTAGTTGTTGGATGAACTTAAGGTTAAGATGGAAGAACTTATGTTTCTGTTGGATGAACGTTTTTTTTTAAAATTGAAACTTCTTAACTTTATTTTCTTTTCCTTCTGTTAAGCATTGCAAATTTAGGTTTAATGTGGATTAATACTTTAATTCTTCAGTGATATTAACATACCATTATGGGGTTTAATTAGTGTTTTTCCAGTAACATCATGTTTAAATATATTTAATGGAACGTTGAACTACTTTTACGTATCTATGTAGACAAAGGGCATGATATTAAGAAGAAGTAAATTTGAATTAATAGAGAAACACAAACGGCATGATAAATTTGTGTTTGAATTACATTTTCTTTGATATTATCGGTTTGGTGCCTTTCGATTGACGAACTCTACATGCTTCAAAACGGGTGGTAACTGAAAAGTCCAAGAAGTGTCCAAAAGGGGTTTCCTAAATTTCTCTAATAGAGCATCACCCATTTTTTCCTTGATTTTTTCAATTACATCCAATTTAGTTTTAAGGTTTATCCTTAGTGATCCATTCCTCTTTGATCTTACCATAGGTATAATGCATCCTGAGAATATAAAAGCCATAATGAATATTGTATTATAACGTCTTATTAGCATGAATACTATATTGGATCTTCCCCTTTAGTTATACGTAAAATAGAATGTTTTAAAATGGATTTAGGAATTTCGTTTTATATTCCAACAAAACATACTAAATTCTTGCTTTTTAAAAAAAAATAATAAAAAATGCCCTAAATCTCTATATATTTTTAAAATAATTAACCTAATATTTTTTAATATAAATAAACTATCTTCTCTTGAGAGCATGAAAATGGTGAAGATAATCAAATATTATTTGTTATTAGAAAAAAAATTGTTGAAAAGAATGTTGTACGTGTACCTCTGCCATTCTTCAGAAGAAAAATGTTAAACCGAGAATTGGGGTCTAAATGTCTTCAGGTGGAATGCTATGGTTGAAGATGGAATGCTGGAGATATAGTTTCTTGAAGATGGAATTTTGGTAGTTTTGTTTTGAGCATGCAAGGTTACAGATGGAGTATGCAAATGTATGAAGATGAAATTATGTTTGATAATGGCCGTTTAGGGTTTCAGATTGCAAATGTATGACCTTTTGCTCGAAAGCTTTGAAGGTGGAATTGTGAGTTTGTGAAGAACTTATATTTTGAGTTTCCAAAACGAAAATGGATCCTTGAAGATGGAAGATGGAAGATGGAAGATGGAAGATGGAAGATGGATGATTGAGGATTTGTAGAAGAAGGGTTGTGGGTTGAAGACGAATGGTTTTTTCAGCCTTGGAAGTTGAGGGTATGTGTGTAACACCCGGGGTTTTCAACCTTAAACCAAAGGTCGTTTCTTAAGTAAAAATCATTAAATCCATTTTAAAAGACGAAGACAAAACAAAACAAATATTTTAATTAAATCCAAGTAAAA
>JBBPDJ010000002.1:11124693-11134740 GCA_037974625.1 Cucumis cinereus | reverse complement strand
TTATACGCCAAAAGCGTAGATTCGGTAGAAGTAATCCTTACCTCAAATTTTAGAGTTTTCCTTACTCGAACTAGCCTTCAATCGACCCTAAACATACGAACAACAATTAATAAACCATCTCCAAAAGAAACATTAATTAATTCTAACCATTAATAGCCACTTCCAAACTCACCAACACAGAAGAAAACCAAGGCGGTTGTACCACAACCAATCCTGATTGACTCTTCAATTTGAACCTTCGAGCAACAAGAAAAAATACCCAATTAATCCAAGGAAAAATCTTAATTAAAAATCCATTGGGCACCCTAAACCCAATTTGAAATCTTCCCAAACCTTACCTACAAACCAACACAGAGCAGTGGCAGCGGAGATGGAAAACGACAAAACACGGCTCGACTCACGAGGGAAGCAGCAACGCACGTGGGTTGCAGATCCGACGTGCTATGCGACAGCAGGAGTCTGGGTGAGGCTCAAACGAGGACCGTGGCTTGCAGATTTGGGCGATGACGTCGGACTGGGCGGATGGAGGTCGGCTCGGGCGTGGAGATGGCGTGCACGAGCGGCTAGGTGAGATGAAGGGAGATCGGCTCTGTGTGGGGCTTGCGGCCCGTGCTCGGTGCTGGCACGATGCAAGATGGCGGCCGCGAGGGAAACGGCTGGGCGACTGGGCGCGACGCGAGGAGATGAAGCGACTACTGTCTGGCGTGGCTGCGAACGAAGGATCGGCGCGCGGCTGAGGCGACGCGAGGCGCGGCTGGCGAGCGGCTGACCTCGACGAATGGAGATCGGAGAGCGTGCAGCGCTGGTGACGAATGGCTTGCGGCTTCAGCTTGGCGCGCGGCTGTGAGCTTGACAGTGAGGGAGGGTGGCTGGGCGCGGCGCGAACGGTGAAGGACGACGCGTGAGGCGCGGTGGCGACGTGTGGCTTGACGACGGCGGCGGCGGCGGCTGCAACTAGGATTTTGCAACTAGGGTTTTTGCAAGAGGAGAAAGATTGGGGAAGATGAAGTTGCACGGTTCCCAATGTGCATTAAATAAAATAATAATAGTAATAATTAATATTATTAGTAATAATTAATATTATTAGTAATAATTAATATTATTATCACTTATACCATTTTATTTCTTTCCAAAAATAAAATCCAACATCATCTTTCCTAAATAATACCAATTTCCTCTATTAATTTCATTTCTTTTCACCAACCACAAACAAACAACCCTCAACAAAAAAAAATTAAACCCAAACTTTAAACCCAAAATAAACATCCCAAAATTACAAATTTACCAACAATTTAATAAGATAATTAATAAAAAAAATTACAAATTACCTTAAAAAATTTGGGATGTTACAATGTGTGATGGTGTTTCAAAATTGTTTGAAGATGAAAGGTTTCTAGTGTGATTGGATGATTATGTCAGAAGTGTTATTAAAGTATAATTATATTCATTGAAAAATGAAAAGTAGGTTGTCGAAACTAGACGTAGGGGTATGATTGATATTTGATAATTTTTTTTTTTTATTTTTAATTCGCTTTGCTATTTTTGCAATGTAAAGTTTAGTTTGCCATTTTCCAAATGAAATGCTATATATCTAGGTTTTTAGGTAGAAATAAACTAGGTTAGGATAAAATCTATTATGATAACTTCAACAGAGGTAACTTGAATTCTTTTTTCAAATTTTTTTAGCTTCCACTTTTTTTTTCTCTCTAACTTAGGTATCGAAGTGTGTAGGAAGAATTACACTTGTGTGCAATTTTCTCTTTTATAGGCTAAATTCTTTACTTTTTCAAATAAATTCACTATTAGGTCCGTTTGTTTCACATATTTTTTCATGACAAACATATATTTAATATTAATTACTGTTTGTTTTACATAATTCCACTTTTTATAATAAAAAAATGTGGAAGAAATATATCATCCAACTTCCAAAGACCAAATAAAAAGTTGATCTTGGGTTGGAATGATAAAGAAAAAGTAGCCTTTAGGGTGTCAAACAACAAAAGAAACGTGAAGTTATGCCAACAGAAGTAATAGACTGATGAACTATAGTTAGTAGCGTCTGCGCCTAGTAGTCCAAGATGAGGTCGAAGGCTAGGAGCACAACCAAACATCAGATCAACTAGAGAAACTAAACAGATAGGAAGACCGGTAAGACATGATTGCAGAGCTTGATCGATGGAAGAAAAGAAGCTAAGGCCAAGGTCGAGGTCAGATTGATAGTGCTCCTTATAAAGTATAGTTGTTGAAGTTCCAAATCGAGGTTGACCAAATCCAAGGGAACATGCAAAAAAGCCAAAGGAGCAGAAGGATAATTTGATCTTGATGTACTGATAAATAAATAGACCTCCCCTTTACAAATGACATCATGGTAGCAGAGCATCACTAGAGATTCAAAGTTCCAACAATTAAATCTTAATTTGGGCTTTGTTGGTGCATGGTTTTCTTGGTTTGTTGACGATCATGAGAAAAAAAAAAAGTGTTAATATAACCTTAATTTATTACTTAAAATTAACTAATAATTCAAACAAATATCTTTATGGTTATAAAATGTCAATAAATGTTTATTTTTAAGTAAGCTAGATTAAATTTTTATCTTATTTTATACTATCGTATATTATCTTGATTTATTTTTATATTATGTTGTTTTTTTAGCTTTATATAGATATGCTAAGAACAAGTAGTATCTAACGAAAACACACAATCAACAAAGATAATGTTTTTGAGAGATCTAGTCCAACGTAGAAACAAAATATATATACATATATAATATAATGTATGGGCAAAAAGATAATAACTTGAACATTACAAAAGGGTGCATTTCTACACTTGGAGTAGGTAAAATCTAGGTGACCATTGAAAGTTTCAATTGTCAAACATTACCAATTTTCCTCAACAATATTAGACTTCTTGACACTTTAGAAATTAATTAATGAACCAAACCGACCATTAGTTTAATCAAGGTAATACCATTAAATCGCATTCCTAATAACTTACCTCCAAAAATATATTTCACACTAATACTTCTTCAATCACTATGTTTCACGTCAAGGTGAACATTTAAATTTAACTAATTATGTTATTATATTGGATATTGTCTTAAAAATTAAATCTTATAAGTTCATTCTAATTAATCGAGCCTTTGAACTCAAGATTAATAATACATGTTTTAGGTTGGTTAAACTATATTCACTCTCACAATTAAATAAATAGTTTAGTAATGATCAATACATAACTTCAAATTTTAATGCTTGACATGATCTTCATAAAATATAAAATAATTTTATGAACATCACATAGATGTAGAGTTATTGAGTTCTTTAATTTCATTATATATATATATATATATATATTTGCTCTTTAATCAACGAAGAAAATAACAAAGAAAAATTATTATATTGAGAGGAACTAGTGAAAAAAGTATATAGTCGTAATAAAATAATCTGAAAAAGACAAAATGTGTCAATAGAGATTACAGAAACAAATTGTTTCAAACGTAGTTGATAGAAAAGCTTACTGTGGTCTACTTGTTCGAAAATTTCTTATTTTCTTGTTTTGACTTTTATTAAAAAATATTTCTATTTTCTATTAAATATAAACATACAATCCTAGTAAATTGTAGCAAAATATCGGTGTCTTAATATCCATTGATATTTTGCTATATTTAAAAATATTTTTTTAACAATTTTGACATTTAAAATAATTATCTATTTTGAAAAGTTTGTGAAAGAAAAAAAAAAATTGGTTCCTATCTAAATATCGATGCAATCATTTCAATCAAATTGTCAATGTAACCATAGCTTAATAATAACAGTAATTGATATTCAAATATTTTTTTCATATTAATAAATTTTAAGATAAAAAACATTTCGTATTATATAATTCGCATACACTCCGTTGGTTAAATTTAAAACACTTTATATTTAAAACACTTTATGTTTTAAAGGGGTTGATAAAGTGTTTTTTTTTTTTTTTAATATCAACTAAGCTTTGGAAGAAAAAGAAAAAGAAAAGGAAAAGGAAAAAACTCTCCTCAAGTACTTTATGTTTTTAATTCACCAAGCAGCAACTTAATGTTCCTTTGACTTAGTTTTTTAGAATCACTTTTCAACTTAATTCCACCAACACAATCATTTTTTGTTAGAAAATATTTTTGGTCTTAGAAAAAGTGGGTTTTGATTTCTTTTTTTTTTTTTTTTTTTTTTTTCTTCTTCTTCTTTTGAGGAGGTATTTTATTTGTTCTTAGACATAGGCTATAAGCATGTCAAATACTCAATCTAAGACACATAATTAAAATAAACATGAACATAGAATAACCAACTTGACCTAAGTAACCAAAATATTTAATGTAATTTTGTGCAAATCAAATTATAGAATTGTAGATTCAATATTGGAATTAATGGTGATTGTACTTAAACCATTTCTTACAAACACAACCTACCCTAGAAAGAAACATTAGTTTTTCCTATGGCTCCTTTATTTTGACATAAGATTATTTTGCCCCCATTATGTTTTGAACTAAAAATACTATTATGTGAAAGGAACATTCACTCACAAGATTTCATTAAGATTATGTTACTTTTTCAAGTAGGTGTTTCCCTTTTTTATGTCTACCTTACAACTTTCCTTTATATGGACATACTTTGATTGTCTATACATTTATTAACTATGAGAAGAAGGTGAAATAATGGAGGATTAGAAAGATTATTTAAAACCATATATAGGGTTTGGGAATATGACCAAAGTATCAACTTTTGGTTAGGTAAGAAGATGATATGGTCAGTGGAGATTTTAATAAAAATAATCTCTATGGTTGAATATTTATACTTAATTTACTTCATAAACTTTAGAATAAAACTAATCTTATTACTTGTCATTTTTAGATTTTTTTTTTACTTATTTAACAAAACAATTCTAAATTTATTTTGAGTGCATATTGTCCATTTTTATGTTGGAGAAATATTCTAAAGGATAAAATTATGGAAAATATTTACACAAATAGCTAAATTTCATAGTTTATGGACTTTGGTAGATACTGATAGACATATAGTAGTATTGTATATTAACATCTATTAGTGGTAGATGATAGTAGTTAATTAGTGTCCATCTACAGAATTTGTTACTTGATTTAACCATATTTTGAAAACAACTCTTTTATTTTATTTCATTCATAAATATTTAGGATAGGAATTTGAAGTTCCTACTTAACGTTGATTGTAGTGTTGATAGTTCCCTAAATGAGCTTTTTTTTTTTTTTTTTCTCAAAAATGTTGTTGCCTTAGATTGATTAATTTGTTTAATATGATCATATTTGTAGGATTTCGAGCATAAGTGCATTTCCAAGGATTACGAGCGATTCTGGAATAATTCAGAACATGTGAGAGCTTATTCAAAATATCAAGCGTTGAAGGAGGTGATAAGACCAAAATGTCATTGGCCTAGAGGATGTAAGATAGCATATAGAACCATGACACACTACAGTGAATACCTATGAATTAGTGCTTGCAATGCTATAATTTGATGTTGCTTAACGCTGATAGCTTAATAGCGTCCATATGCTCAAAACTAGCGCTACCCACTCTCTTGCAAAGTTTAAAAATGAAAAATAAGGGGATCTAACACAAAACAAAATGTCAAGATCGATGGCACTGATCATATATAAGACAAGTGGGGGATCGCATAAGTAAATAGAACTATAAAGACATAGGGATTAATAATCTAGTTTGATGCAAAATCACCTAGGTTTGGGAGACAATGTCTCCGGTGGAACAAAACTTCACCATATAAAGATTTTAACAATTACAACGAAAGTACATATCTAATACTCCCTCTTCAGTGACTCATGTATAGTTTACTCTTCAGTTTTAACTTAGGCACCCTCTATGTTTGAGATCCCATCACTTCCACAATAATGGTTCTTCAAGCTTTATATGAGATCCCCTTAACACAAAATGCTTAGGCTCCCGTTAAGAGTGAGATCCCCTCATATTTACCATATTTATAGACTCCCCCTAAATACTATATCAAAAGAGAAACCTCACTTAAGATCTACAATGGCTATCAAAAAATTAACCTCAATGAGGAACACAAAGATAACTCAATAATAATACATGAAGGTTAGGGCTTAGACAACCCTTACGCTCAAAACGTTCAATGTACAAACTTTTCTAATGAGACGGTTAACCCGAAAATGAATAAGAGTACAATATAAATATGGCTAGCTTTGAAAATATGTTTTTGGAGCGAATAAATATTATTTGTAGAAGAATAAGGAAGACAAATATTGCAGAAGATTAGGGAATCCAAGAAATCTATAAAATCACGCTTTCATATATGGAAAGTATATTTTGCACAATTGCAGTCACAATGTTCTTGACAATATCTTTAACCTGTTGCTCAAGTTTTGTCTTGAATAAAAAGTAACGAACCAACTACAATAACGATCTCCTCCTTTGTCTATTTTTTAAGGCAAACCAAACCAACGTCTTTGATAGCATAAGCAAACCAAACCAGACTAGAGTAACCCAAAAACCAGTAGACAAACTAGAAACCTCTTTTGTTTAATTTACAAAAACAACCAAAGTAAACAACAATTAAGCCCTAATCCCACCAAATAAAGACAATAAAAAACCTGAATCCTCTAACGCGACACTAGGAAATATCAATATGTAAAACAATCTTTCGAGATAGACCAAGAACCTCTTTCTTAGCATCAATTCCTTTTCAACAACATATTCAACATCAACATGACCAACAATAGGGATATGAGAAATAGTAACTTCCTTAAGCCCCTTAGCACCTACATTGTTCGTGCTCGAATCCAAAACTATTGTATTGATTACAAAATCAACATTATCCTTTTCCACGATTAATACATTAGCACAAACATTCAACTCTGAAATATCTTCACCCACATCATCATCTTGACCATTATAACTCACAACCGTTTGATCAACTAGAACACTATCAATAATCAAATTCTCAAATACCCCATCAAAGATCAATTTTTCAGAAGCAACACTAGTTGCTACATCAAAATAAGAAATGTCATCCTTTAACACATTCTCAGAATAATCATCCAACCGAATAGATGAAGCAACTATAATTGCTTTATTAACATTAGAAACATGATTGATGTCAGTAGAAGCATTATTTGTATCTTTTTCAAAATAAAGAGACTTACTATTCACAAAAATTTCAGATAAGACAACAACGATGACAATGATTTTACCTAAAGATTTCACAAATGCAACATTAGCAACAAGGTCATCACACATCACATGAGACACAACAAATATCTCAGCGCAACTAATGACAAGCTTTATGAGGATAACAATATGACAAACACAAGTTAACATAACAATTTTTGCACGAACAAACAGATCAACATAATCAACAGAGGGTTTATTAGACGAAATAATCAAAACATCAAACAACTCAACATGATCAACAGTATGGTTGACATCATACATGACCAGTAATAGGCAAAGAAACATACCTCGTGAACTCTATGGCATGATCGATGATGAATTTTCGTGTTAGGAAAACTCTTTTAACAACACTTCTTTCCTTCTTGGTTTTCTTATATATAATATTATTAATTCTCTCCTTATTGGAAAATAAATTTTTAAAACAAAAAGAAAGACCTCCAACTCAAACACCATTGAATCTTGATGGAGAAACACCCTTTTTGAAGTTCTTAATTTTCTTTACTGATTTACAAACAATTTTACAACCATATATCTGAGAACCTTGACAAGTATTCACCCAATTTCTAAAAGACTTGACCCACTTTTGAATTTTCTTAATAAAAAATCTTTAGTTGTTATAGGATAGTTCTTTTATGATCTAAAGTTCTTCTGAGGATTTCAAACTAAACTACCTCTGTAGCTTTCATTTGTTTACTGTCACACCCTAAAAGGTAAGAAAGTTTTCTAAGCATAGTCGTTTTAGGCTAATTTTGGATCATCTCTTGAAAAATATTATTTTTGCACTTGAATATTCTATGTTTTGAGGAAATAACACAACTTCATTGTGCTTAGGGATGATGCAACTATCATGTACCTGCCATGATGAGAGACTTATCACTACTAGTCACAAGACATCTGCCTTTTGAGAAGTCAACATTGAGACTCTGATCACACAGTTGACTTATGCTGATGAGATCTACTGTTAAGCCTTCCAGAAGAATAACATCGTTGAGAGAAAGAAGTCTAGGTGTAACACCCCGAGTTTAGGAGGGGGACATGAATGAACCGATACCACATCTGAATGAGATGGATCCTAAGAACATCAAAGTAAGGTTAAAAAGGCTTAAAAGAAATGAAAGTTACTACCTATACCAACAAGGTATACCTTCCTTTTCGGTGGCTCAATCATAAGAACTTCACAGTTAAGTGTGCTTAGCTTGGGAAAATTCTATGTTGGATGACCTTCTAGGAATTTTCCTAGGATGCATCTGAGTGAGGACAAAACATGCTGAAAGAACCCGTGTTGGTTTGTGGGGACAACTTTCACTCTAATGAGTCTTTAACACAAGTATGGATCATATGGATGATGTTGCTAGATCGCAGGAGATGCAGGGTGTAACGCCCCCGGTTTTCAACAATAACCCAAGGTCATTACTTAAATAAAAATCAATAAATCCATTTTAAAAGACGAAGGAAAAAAAAATACTTTAATTTAATCCAAATAAAATTAACACACAGCCCAACTCTCTCTTTGAGGCATCACTATAAATCACAAAGCCTCCTGAACCATTTGGCACTGTCAGGACAGGCGTAGTGACGAGTTTTTGCTTCAGCTGCTGAAAACTACTCTCACAAATCTTGCTCCACTCAAATGTAACTCACTTTCTTGTCAACTGAGTCAAAGGAGAAGCGATGCTAGAAAACCTTCCATAAAACGTCGGTAATAACCCGCTAAACCCAGAAAGCTACGAACCTCAGTAACAGTAGAAGGTCGAGGCCAACATGTAACTGCTTCAATCTTGGCAGGATCCACTGAAACTCCGTCTCTAGATACAACATGACCAAGGAAAGATACTTGCTTAAGCCAAAATTCGCACTTGGAAAACGTGGCATAAAACTCATTCAATCTCAGAGTCTCTAAAACCTTCCTCAAATGTTCCTCATCTTCTGCCTCTGTCTTGGAATAAACCAAGATATCATCAATAAACACAATCACAAAGGTGTCAAGAAAATCCTTGAACACCCGATTCATCAAGTCCATAAACACTACAGGAGCATTGGTCAGCCCAAACGACATCACTATGAACTCATAATGTCCATATCTCGAACGGGAAGCAGTCTTGGGAATATCACTCTCCCTTATTCTCAACTAATGGTAACCTGAACGAAGATCAATCTTCGAGAAAACTGTAGCTCCATGTAGCTGATCAAACAAATCATCAATTCTGGGCAACAAATACTTGTTCTTGATCGTTACTTTATTCAACTCTCTGTAATCAATGCACAGTCGCATAGACCCATCCTTCTTTTTGACAAAAAAAACTGGTGCACCCCAAGGTGACACACTCGGTCGGATGAAACCCTTGTCAAGTAACTCTTGCAACTGCAGTTTCAGCTCTTTCAACTCAGCTGGAGCCATTCTATACGAAGCTTTAGATATAGGCTTAGTTTCCGGCTCCAGTTCAATAGCAAAATCCACATCTCTCTCAGGCGGCAGACCCAGAAGATTCTCATGAAACACATCAGGGTAATCTCTCACCACAGGCTCAGACGACAAGAAAGCATCAACTTCCCTGGTGTCCACCACACTAGTCAAGATACTCCAAGTACCTTGATTTAACATCTTACTGGCTTTCATAGCTGGAAAAAAAAAAAAAAAAAACTTTGGGCAACACAACAGTTCTTGCCCCTCTGAAATTAAAACTTGACTCATCCATGATCCAATAAATTTCTAGTTTTACAGGCAATATTTAAGCATAACCAAAAGCTTACTCAAGAAAACATACCTGGCGAGAAAAAGTGAACCATAGTGACCATAGGGACCAAAACCATAACTTACATCGTAAGTAGTCTACAGAAC
>JBBPDJ010000002.1:11112822-11124593 GCA_037974625.1 Cucumis cinereus | reverse complement strand
CTCGCCGGTCCATTCTTACCTTTGCCTGAAATAAAACATAGAAAGGAATGAGTATAAAAATACCAGTAAGGAAAACCGCTACAGACTCCACTGGGTGACCGTTAACTTTCCCTAAGGCTTGTACTTTATGACACACAGTCGGGTAGTTGAGTACTGACAAATATGTTGGAACAGGCCTCGTACAGACCCCCTTCACGACCATGTCACAGAAAAACGCCACATAGGCTTGCCCTCAAAACGAACGTCGGAACAGGCCTCGTATAGACCCCATTCACGACCTTCAGTGACGGGTGCCACACAGGCTGGTCGACTATACGCCACACAGGCTAGTCGACGGCTGCCACACAGGCTGATCACTGGCTAGTCAGAATCAAGACAGCCGTACGACTTGAAAACTGACCTATCGTTTCCCACCAAGTACAAACTAATTAAGTAGGTTAACAGAAACTGTATCCAATTAAATCCAAAACAAGCATTATGATCATAATAATTCAAACATGTCTCAAGCAGCAGATATCACAGGTAAACGGTAAAACAAATCATGACTAATCCAAACGAATTTATAAACCAGATACCCCGAGGCCAACCCCTAAATCAGGCACATAAAGAACCATCTTAACACCTTATACGCCAAAAGCGTAGATTTGGTAGAAGTAATCCTTACCTCAAGTTTCAGAGTTTTCCTTACTCGAGCCTCCAATCGACCCTAAACATACGAACATCAATTAGTAAACCTTCTCCAAAAGAAATATTAATCCTAACCCTTCAGTAACCAAACCCAAACTCACCAACAAACCAACAACGAGCAGTGGCAGCGGAGACGGGAAGCGACAAAAAACTCAGAGGTTCGGATCGGCTCGACTTGGCTCGGCTTGGCTCGTGGAAAGTAGATCTGGCTTGCGGATGGCTGAGCGCACGCGGGGCTGTGCGACGACGTCGGATCGGGCGACGCGCGGCGCGCGGCGATGGAGTTCGGCTTGGATGGCGTGCGCGAGGAGGGCGCAGCTGAGTGTTCGACTTGGCGTACTTCACGGCGCACGAAGATCAGACTCGGAGCGAGGCAAAGCAGCGTCCGCTTGCAGATCTGGCGTGCTGTGCAGCGACGGACGTCTAGGGCGGCTCAAACGTTGAGCGACTGGGCGGATGGAGATCGACTGCGAGCGAGCGAATGGAGATCGGATGGGCGCGAGAGGCTGGGTGAGACGAAGGATGGCGCGTGGCGCGGCAAACGGAGATGGCGTCCTTCACGGTGTTGTTGGGCGCGGCTGCGAGCGATGGATGGCGCAGTTGACGGCGTGGCTGCGCGGTGGAGGGAAACGGAGAAAGATGGAGATCTGGGGTGGCTGGCTGCGAGGGAGGGCTGGGCGGCGGCGGCGGCTTGACAGCGTGAGGCGCGGCGGCGGCTAGGGCTTGATGGTGAAGATGAAGAGATGCCAAAAAAAAACCTAATTCCCTCATTAAATTAAAAAAAGGAGAAAAGAATAATAATAATATAATATATATTATTTTATTCCCTTTTCTTTTTATTTTCTTCCAAAAATAAATCCTCTTTCTCTTTCCTCTTTAATTCCCTTTTCTTTTCACCAACCACAAACAAACAAATCACAACCAATAAAAATTAACCCAAACTTTAAACCCAAAATAAACATCCCAAAATTACAACTTTACCAACATTTAATAAGATAATTAATAATAAAAAATTAAAAATTACCTTAAAAATTTGGGATGTTACAGAGGGAATGTCGGGGCCGTTAGGGGCTGAATCCGAATTCTGAGTCCTAGTCCAAATCCTGGACCTGGGGCGTTACACTAGGATACCTAAGTTTTCCTTTGCCAATAATTTTGTTGGAGTTATGTCCTAAAACTCGTGGTTTGTAAATGTTAAACATTTTCAATTATTCAATAAAGTTGTTCTTGAGGTACTCTTCAATTAAAAGTTATTGAATATATCATTTGCACTTTATAATTCTGAATCCAATAAACTAAGGTTCCTTGACTATAGTATGAACATTTGAACTTTATATAGTGGCATAAAGTGGATCAAATTCTAGTTTATAGTCTAATGGTCTATAATATAGGAATAAGGTTGGATGATTTTATTCTGGGGACACTATGGATACCACCCACTTTGTATTTGATACAAACAATGTGATCCAAGATTGTTCATGTAGAGACCTGTGAGTGAGAGTGTCCTATGCAATGAGATTGTATAAGATTGAACCATAACATAAGTCAGTTTTAGTTTATAACACTATTTACTATTCAAACCTGACTATTTCGAATTTGATGACCTAGGTAACTTGATTTTATTCCTAACTAACTATGAACTTTTGTTTATTCAAAATTATCATAAGATCTGCATAGGTGAGAGCAGCTCAATAGTGTTGGCTCAATAGACCTTCCATTTAAAGGGTAAGACCGGATAGATTACTAGGGATATAAGGTGCAAGAAAAAATTCACTCTTATATGCTTTTAAAGCTAGTAGCGAGGTTGTTCCCTTAAGTGTTGACTCCAGGTCTTAGACAAGAGGACCCACCATGTCATTAGCTCGAGAGGAATTTGGTTTAATGGTTGGACCATAAACCAATTGTTCATTAGAGAATCAACAAGAACTTAAGGAACAAAATGTAATTGTAGGTGTAAAACGATATTTTGACCCAGCCGTAATTACGAATAACATGTGAAAGATTGACTTTCGAATGATGGTTATATCAAATGAACACAAATATATCTATAGTGAGGAGAGTGCAGCTATGGGCTATAGTGGACAGTCCCATTAGTTAACGAATGTTGGTTAGTTAGGTTAAATGAGTTTAACAAGTTAATCTCGGATCATTGAAGCTCATGATCTGTAGGTCTATTAGATCTCCCTACTAGCTCATATCAAAATTAAACTTACAACAGTGTGATAAAGTAATTCTAACTGTTCAAATTAAATTAGAGAGTAAGCCATTTAGTATATTCAATATAATTAACAGGTTTTTTATGAAAGAGAAATATTCAAATAAGATTTAAATATCAAAAATTCGAATAGGAATTTAAAAGTGATCAATTAGGTTGATCAACATTTGTGTAAATTAATCAATTAAATAAATAAAATTAATTACTTAAATTGAAAAGGTCAAATTTGAATTTTTGGAAAAATTTATAAAAATAAAAATGTTGATTTTTGACCTTGGAAGTCAAAATGTTGACTAAAAAGTCAAAGTTGGACTTTAACTAAGCTCAATGAAAAATTCCACAATTAGTGGGATTATCCCACATTAATGGGATTGCATGACTAAAGTGCTTACTTATCCTGCTGTTGATTCTACAATGAAGCAACCATTCCCACTTAATTAAACATGCTAAGTGTCAAATTCATAAACGTTATTGATTTGTATGTTAATCCTTAAAATTGAATGCATTTAGAGTGTTTTAGCTTGATCTACTTTCGCTAGCATGTCTATCTATCTGTCAAATTCTTCTTGTACCCCCATCATCATAAATAACATGTTCAGGACCACATGACTTTAGATTGGATAGAAAATTATTCTCTCCTGTCATATGCATGGAGCAACTATTGTCAAAGTACCAATCCTCCCTAAATGAAGTATGAAAAGACATAAATGTCACATTACAATTAATGGGCCAACAGAAGTATTCTCTTTTACCTCCCATTCAATTGTTTTTCTTAGGAGCATGGGTAAATGATGTATTTATAGACCTTCTTCTTGGAAAAAAAAAAAAAAAAACACATTTGAGTTTTGTTCATAGGTTTGCCATATGACCTTCCTTTCCACAAGAATTACACACCCATTTCCTTATTTGATTTCGGCATCTAGCTTGACATATGGGAATGTTGATTAGGAACAAAAATAGTTTGAGAGGTGGATCCAAATTTAGGGACAACTTTCCCATATGTACTGAATCCAACATCTTTTCTATGCTTCTTAAAGGATAAGTGTACTTGCGCACTAGAAGATTTAACAGGATTATTACTCAAATTTAATTGAAAAAATAAAAATACCAATACATTGACAAAATTACAGAAACAATTAATCTAAAATAATAAGGCTAAGTTGAAACTTACTTTCGTTGTCGACTCTTAATCTACAAATCATCAAATGTGTGAGGCCACCACCACTTGGAACCTTTTTTATCATCTGAATAGATGGGGTTTGGTTTATGGGAACCTTTTTGGGACTTGGAAACTTTTTTGAGAGAAAATTGTAGAGAAAAAGAAAAGAGAAACTCTTTTTTTATTTTTTTTGTTAACTTGTTTTGTGTATTAAAACACAGAAGAGACCTATTTATAACCTTCTTTTCTTGTAGAATCTCAACATTTTTCACAGTTATTTAATTTCAATCAAATCAACAATTAATTAAATTATATTTAATTAATATCTCATGAATCTTTCTCATATCTTTTAGTTTGAATTTAATTGAATCAAATTTAATTAAACTAAACTATTGATTAATTTTGTAAATAATTAATTACTAAATTAAATATCTAATATTTAATTTAAATCTTATTTGAATAATATTCAAATATAATATTCTCTCGTATCTTTTAGTTTTAATTTAATTAAATCAAATTTAATTAAACTAAACTATTAATTAATTATGCAATTAATTGATTACAAAATTAAATATCTTTAATTTAAAATGTTAGTTTATTGAATTTGGGTTAATAAGACAAAAATAATTAAAATAATCAATAACTTTTTATTGGAATAATAACTCTTTATTAATAACGGTCAACGATTAACGAATTATATTACTATCTACGAGTTTTAGGACATAGAACCCAACAGTTTCCTAGTGTTGAGAGTCTTGTTAATATCATATGTCCCTAAGTTCAACATGCGAACAACCTTGGACATTGACTCCAATTTTAGTCGAGATGTTTTTAGGTTCCCTTTTAAATCATAAATAGTGCTCGAGAGATAATAGTTATCCTTAATTAGCTTTTGAGTTATGTATTTATGTTAATCATAAATAGGAAAACATATCTCGCTACAAGTTTCATTAAACTTCAAGGTTGGAGTATTAAGTTCTATATGTTGTTCTAAAGAAACACGGTCAATCAAGGCACAAATTAGGCACGAATCTCATCACTAGACTCATTGCCTATAATTGTTTCACCATCTGACAATTTAGCTGAGTACCCCTTATTTTGTATTCTCAAAAAGTTTGGACATTTAGCTTGATAATGAACAAAGCCTTTGCATTCTCTGCATCTAAATTTTCTATCTCGCATATTTTGAGTGTTATTTGTTCTTTGTTTGCTTTTTTTTTCCTATTAAAAGGTCTTGAGTTCTTCACATATTGGAGTTGTTGCTACTACTGATGTCTCTATCATGTGGGAAGCTATAATTACCAGGACACTTGTTCAAATGTTTCATAACCTTACTGAATTGCTTTGTTCACGAGAAAGAGAATCATCAATATTTTTTACACTATCTCTCCCTTTGTTATGTTATGCTTCTTAGTTTGAAATCTTCTGCAAGGCTAAAATTTTATCTTTTTTATCAGATTTTTCATCAAATGTTAATTCAAAAGTACGCAAAGATCTGAACAACGTATCCATTTTTATCGTGGATATATAATTTTCTTCCTCATTAGTTGTTAGCTTCATATCAAAATGTTTTAGTAACGAAGAAAGGATCTTTCGAACTAAATTTTCTTATGATATTTATTCAGTAAGAGCAAAAAACTCATTTTTTTGATGTCTAGTATACGAACATTAAAATCAGTTATAGTTTCTTCCTCCATCATCTTGAGGGAGTAAAATTTCAAAGTTAGAATCTATAGACGTGGTATTTTTACATTAGAGGTTCCTTCATCAAGCCACCTCCAAAATCTCCCAAGCTTTTTTGGCAAAAACAATGTATATTTTAAGTCTGAAGATATTCTTGTCTACTCCATTAAAGATAGCATTTAGAATACGAGAGTTGCCTAGAGCAAACTCATCTTCAGGTTTTAGTCCAGTCCTTCTTAGGGTTGAGAGACATTTTGTCATTGTTATCCGTACGTTTAGGGTGAAACCATCTTGTCACATATTTGGAGTGTTGTTTGTTCCTTGTTCGCTTTCCTTTTTTCTATTAAAAGGTCTAGAGTTCTTCAGCATATTGAAGTTGCTGCTGCTACTGATGTCTCTGACACGTGGGAAGCTATAATTACCAGAACACTTGTTCAAACGTTTCATAACCTTACTGAATTTATTTGTTCACGAAGAAAGAGAATCATCAATATTTATTACTACTTTTTGAAATTAAATTTATAAAAAACCATGCTACATCTAAAGCTATTGCTTTGTGAATACTTTTTAACAATGTTTTGCAAAAACCAAACCACATTTTAAAAGCTAAAAATGTTTTATTTTTTACTTTTAAAATTGGACTAAAATTCAACTCTTTTACTTATTACTCAGTAAGGATTCAAACTATGAGCACCCCTCTCGCACCCTAAAACCAATCCACATAGGTTTTAAACAAATATTTTATTCTTGGTTAAATTACAATTATTTTAAGTAAACTATAATTTTAGGAGGTAAAATTGAGTCTTCAACTTTAAGAGAGAATACATGGCAATTACTCTTTAACTAAGCTAATTTTGACAATTAAATCATGCATTGGGTCCATATATATATATATATATAGTCTATATAATTATAATATTCAACCCTCGAAGTGGATTAATGAATGATTCAAGATCGCCTACCAATGAGAGATCTTATAACATAAAAGTATGGTTAAAAAAGATTTAAAAATTTAATTAATAGCTACTATCTATATAAACAAGTTACATCTCTTTTTTTATAAAATTCTAAAATTAAGTATACTCAACTTGAACCCAATTCCATATTTATTCAAATAAGTAAAAGGACAACCTTGTTAGGTTGCCAGGGCCATTAGGTGCCTAATTAAATTTCAAATCCTAGACATAGGACATTGCAAATAAGATGTATAGTCCTTTTTTTTTTTTTTCATTTTGATGTAATAATTTTAGTTTAATTTCAATTTGATTGTCATAATTTTAAAAAAGTTTATTGTTTATCTCCCCAAAATATAGTTAAATACTTAGAAATAGTTGAAAATTTATTCGAGGAGACCATCACAAACTAAGTCATATTTGAATACATTCAAACGAAAGAAAAAAAGATTGTATCAAATAGTTATTTGGAAGTATATATATAAATTTCACTTTCAACAAACCAATTATTAAAAGATAATCATATTGTAGCCCATCATATTGAATTGTTTTTGCAATAGTCTAAAGTGTAGAAAACAAAAGAATAAATTGTTGGGTTTTATATATATAGATAGAATGGATAAAAAGATGTTTCCAAACAAATATGAAACTCAACCATACTATAGAGATAAGATAAAACTAAAACTTTTATTAAAACAACAAATCAAACCTTTATTAGTTTATTATAATTCCAATAATTTTGACTAAATAATCAAATCATTCAAATTAATATAATTGTATACACCCAAAAAATTCCTTGCATGGGATCAATCACCAAAAGCCCATATAAAAATACCCTTTCAAAACCTTCAATAACACATCTCTCCTCTCTTTCATATCATCTCTCTCAAAATGCCTTCATTTTCTCCCCTCTCTCTCTTCCTCCTCCTCTTCACTTCCACCCTCACGCCACCGTCCATGGCTGCCCCCACCGGCCAGACCTCCTTTGTCTATGGCGGCTGTTCTCAATCCAAATACACTCCGGGTTCAACCATCGAGTCCAATCTCAACTCCCTTCTCACCTCTCTCCTCAACTCGGCCTCCTTCACTCTCTACACAAACTTCACCGTCGCAGGCGCTAGTGACGGTGACACCGTGTACGGTCTGTACCAATGCCGTGGCGACCTTGAGAACACGGAGTGTGCAAAATGCGTGACGCATGCCGTGGCTCAATTGGGGTCGTTGTGCCTCGACGCGTGCGGCGGCGCGTTGCAGTTGGAGGGGTGTTTTGTGAAGTATGACAATGTGAGCTTTTTGGGTGTGGAGGACAAGACGGTGGTGGTGAAGAAGTGTGGGGCTGTGATGGGGTATGATTCCGGTGGATTAGCTAGAAGGGATGCTGTGTTGGCGTATTTGGCGGCGGCGGATGGCGCCGGTGGGTATCGGCCGTTTAGAGTGGGTGGTTCTGGGGATGTTCAAGGGGTGGCACAATGCGTTGGGGATTTGGATGGTATGGAGTGTCAAGATTGTGTTGCCGCGGCGGTCGGGCGACTTAGGACGGATTGTGCGGCAGCCGGGTGGGGCGATGTGTTCTTGGGAAAATGCTATGCTCGGTTCTCCCATGGCGGTGTTCGATCTCATGGCGGCAGTGGCGGCGGTGGAAATGGTATGCGTGTTCGTAATTTCAATTTTGATTCGTTAAACTATAAATTTGGTTTCTAAAATTTGGAAAAATAATCTACGTAAATAATTTGATGAGAGAGACTATTTAGGAAACTTTTATTAAATTACAAACACTAAATTTTAATTATGATTACAATTAAAGCTTTATTTTTATTATTATTGATTTTAATAACATAGTTTTGGAAATTAGTACTTGAAGTTCAATTATTGTGAGGTGGGGTAGGTTACGTTACCAACATAACGGTGAGTCAAAGTTCCTATTAATATTTTGACATAGTAGAGCTCTACCTGTTAAAATATTTAAAATTTTAAGTTAAAATAACTTTTTTAGTCTTTACACACGTCATATATCTAATTTTAATTCTTATAATTTCAATAAATTTTAAATTCAGTATCCAATCCTAGTTTATTTATCTCTTTTTTCTTTTTCTTTCTTTTTTTTTTAAATTTGAAAAACTAAATTTAATATTTATTAAAAGTAGTTGACCAAAATTAAACAATTTAAAGTATATAGCCTAAAATTAAATAAATTTTAAAATATGAAGCCCAAAATAGTATTTCAACCTAAATTTTAAAGTCACTTTCGAACATACGACAAATATACAGAGTAAAATCAGTTTTAGTCCAACTCAAATAAATATTTTAAAGGTAGGTTGAAATTGAGTTTACTTATAAATTCAAAACTTTGCTAGTCTCGAGACAAAACACAAAGTATATAAATGCAATATAGTAGGTGAGAAAAGGCAAATAAGGAAGTTGTGAATGGTTGGTGGGTGATTACTTGGATGAGTATTTAGAATTTAGAAATGAAAAATACTGAATTTTATATGGTTTAGTTTTGGTAATTAAAAGTATTAAGTGAATTAATTTGTAATTTACAATAAAAGTAAGTTATTTTCCAATAAAATAAAAAAAAAAGGGTTGGTTAGAAAGTTGTAAATAGTATTTATACTTTCATGTGCATATAAAGGTGTGAATTGGAGGCTTGGGTCAATGTGATGATTGCCATTTTTTTTTCCTTCTTTCACATCTTTTCATGCATTTAGTTTTTAATATATATATATATATATATATTTTACTTTCAAAAATAGTTTTATGTGTATTGTGTAGAAGAAAAAAAAAATTTACAAAAGTTATCTTTTATTCAATAAATTTCAATTTCTTTTTAATGTTAAAAAAACTGTGGTTAGTCTTTTAGTACAAACACATGGTGGGGAGAGGTCAAAAGGCTTAATTCATTAATCTTTTTTAATTAAATCTAGTTATTTTTATTTACTTATTTAGCTAAGCCATATTTTACTAACATTTCTTCTAGTCTAGAATTAAAAATAATAGTGAATTACGTATAGAAAAATTATTGTAAATGATAAAATTGTTAGAAATATTTATAAATTATAACAAATTTTTATATTCTATCGATGATAGATACTGGTAGACTTTTATTAATGTTTATTAATGCACATTTATATTTGAAAATTACCCTTGTACATATATATATACATATATATAAATATTCAAATTTTAATTTATAAATTGGTATTAAAAATTTAGATCGAAATAAAAGTTCGTAGAGCGTATTGTAGACATTCTATTTTTAGAGTTTTCCTCTAAATTAGTGTATAGACAGAGATCTAATACATATATCTATCTAAGTCTATCACGATTTACTGATACATATCTATTTAAGTATATATATCAAAATTTACCACTGACAAAATATAAAATTTTGTTATAATTATAAATATGTTTGACACATTTGGTTATATTTTAAAACATGTAATAATAATATTATTATTATTTATTTACATTGTGATTATTATTTTGGTGTTTTTTTAGATGGTAGAAACGACGACGTAGAGATTGAGAAGACATTGGCAGTAATAATTGGACTGATTGCTGGAATTGCCTTCATAGTTGTTTTCCTCGCTTTCCTAAGCCATTATTGTGACAAACGAAAAGGTAATATTTATTATAAATGCAATCCACTTGGTAATAATTATTCTTATCATTAAAATAAGTGGTAATAATTATTCATATCATTAAAATAATTTGGAATTTCAAAATTAAATCCACTTTTCTCTTTTATTTTTACCATGTTTTACCTAGAATAATAATGGTATTTTTAGTCAATTTTTTTTTTTAAAAAAAGTAAATAAATTTTGTTTTAAAAACTTGGCTGGATTAAAGTGAAAAATAAAACCATAAATATAGAGGTGACGATGGTATTTATATTTATATAAGTTAGCTTAATTTTATAAACTAAATAGTTATCAAATAAAACATAATTGCTTCATTATATTATATTTTTATTCGATATAGAATTGAAAAGGTAAAAATTAAAAAAAATTATTTAGAAAGTGCAATATTGTAAGGTAAGTTCAACAATTAAACTTATAATTTAACTCTGTTTGGTTTTTCACTATTTTAGTTCCTATAATTTTGGTATAGTTTTAGTTAAGTACTAATCATGTATATACATGAGCGTAGGTGCGTTAACATTTTTTTTGTCAAACATATCTCTTTTCTCTTTTTATGAAAAAATTAGTTAAGTGTTAATCGTCGTTCGTTCAAAGAATTGTTAATATTTAAGTTAACCAGAACCGATAAAAAATTTAGCTATGGTTAAGAAATACATTTTGGTTCATAGAGTTTCATAAAAGTAACAATTAAGTTGGTATATAAACTTGATGAAGTCATAAGAAATACAATGATAACTAACCCTAGATGTAAATTGATTTGGTATATGAATCTCAACAGGTGGCAAATGACGTGGATTTTTCGATGGATGGTTCTAGAATCAAATACCCTCCAACATCTTCTTTTGAGTTTAGGGTATGGATAATATGGTGGGTGGGGTATTGTCTTTATAGTAAAAATGAAAAAGCAAAAGAAAAACAAAATCCTTTTTAGCTTCTCATTTAGTTATTCTGTCATGAAAAGAAAACCACAAAGCTTGAGAGTATATGTCAAAAGAAGTGATGTGCAATGGTATAACAAAAAAAGGTTGGTTCATTGAAAGAAGCTACAACAACAAAGAGAAAACAAAAAAAAAGGCTCAAAAGATTCGACATGTCGGACCCACTCATCTTCAAGTTTTATCTTCAAATCAATTAATTTCATCTTGCTTTTTTATTTTATTTTTCTTTTTTCTTTTCTTTTTAAATTATATATATATATATATATGATTGAATGCCTTTTTTTTTTTTTTCTCTTTAATGGGAGAAACAAGAAAAAGAAAAGATGTGTGCTATGGGGATGTGTGTTCTTTGGTGGTATGATGAAAGTCTCTCTTGTCTCTACTTTATGTTAATGTTGGTAATTAATTAAACATATATTTCATTTAATCATTATAATCCCTATTACTCAAATTTAATCATCAAATGTTATCTACATATATCTATGTATAGGTGTA
>JBBPDJ010000002.1:11085212-11097500 GCA_037974625.1 Cucumis cinereus | reverse complement strand
TTGTTACTTTACTTGGTTTTAATTAAAATATTTGTTTTGTTTTGTCTTCGTCTTTTAAAATGGATTTAATGATTTTTTTTACTTAAGTAATGACCTTGGGTTAAGGTTGAAAACTCGGGCGTTACATTTTGATATAACAAAACCGTTAATAACTTAACAGAAAGTTGACTAGGATGATGACTAGACTAAGTTTAAACCAAAATATACTGGTGATGTGGCTACTTTTTATAAAAAAATAATAATAATAATAATAAATGAAAAAGAACCCAATAAACAATTTTTAGAATACAAAAAAAATATTTTTTAATATTTCTCACCTCTGTCTTCTTTCGCTCCTCTTTCTTTCTCTTCCTCTTCATATCCTCTCCTCCATCTCCATGTATTCTAAGAAGGTTATACTAAACAAACACCTAAATTAACAAGAAAGATATGGCAATGGGATCTAGATATAACCAATATTTTTCCCCCTCTTTCTCTATTTTGCTCTTAAACTTTCAAAAATGTCCATTTGTAGAGAGTTGAGATGATAATAGCAAAGAGTTTTGCTTTGTGATTTTGTAATGAAACTTCGTGTTGGTTACGACTTAGTTTAGTTTGAGACTCATATTCATTCATATGTCCATGCATAGCAATCTTGTACGGAGAAAAAAAACATTTTTTGGACTTGTTAGAGAGAAGAGAGGAGAGAAGATGAAAAAAAAAACATAGAAGTTGTTAGAGAGAAGAGAGGAGGGGAGATGGAGAGGAAGAGGAAGTAAGAGAAGAGAAAGAAGAGAGAGAGGTGGAAAATATAAAAAATGTAGATTCCAAAGAGTGTCTATTGAGTTTTTTTTTCTTGTATTATTTTTGTTTTTTTAAAAAGACCATTTTGCCTATGAATAAAATTGTCAAGTAATCAATATATTTTGGTTTTAAATTATTCTAGTCATCATCCTAGTCAGCTTTCCGTTAAGTTACTAAATGTTATGTTATTTCAAGGATTAAAATTAAGCATTATTGAAATCTTACGGACAAAAGTGTTATATTTTGAAACATATAAACAAAACAGAAACTAAATCCAAAACTTAGGTACAAAATAGGTATTTTACTATGAATTAAATGATCAGTTTAACCTTACAAGGCAACAATATACTCAACAAAGAAAAAAACATGATTTGATACATTAGGGACCTATTAGACACAAAAATCGAGTATTTGGCAACCTATTAGACATTTTTTAAGTTTAGGAACTATATGTAGACACAAATTTAGAAGTTCATGGGTCAAGTGTCCCACTTCTAACCTTATACAAATTTCCACTTTTGTGACATGGATTCTAAATTCACCACTGAACACATGTATTGTTGAACTAAACAAGCAGATTTTAATAGAGTTTTAAGAGAAATATGAAAAAAAAATGATTTCTTATAAGACCATACGAGAGATATTGAGAAATAAAAATCTCTAAAGTGTTAAAGGTCTAAGCGTCTCAATAGTTGACACAAATCAAAACAATGCCTAAATAATAATTATTGAATAAAAATTTTTGGATCAATCACAAATTGTCACGTCAATTCTCAAATTAATGGTTATATTACAAGTCATCAATTTGGGATCAATTAAAGGTTGACATGTGTTACAAATTAAAATTGAAGACATAAATCGGCAAGTCTCGATGATGTGATTTGTTGTCATCGTGATTGTTGGATTGAATCAATTAAATATTAAGATTTGGGCTAAAGTTCATTTGATTGTAGACTATGTGATTGACAACAATAACAACGTACAAACATTAAAAACGCAAGAACTAAACGACGGGTAGTCAAGTCACACCTCTAGTAACTAGTAGGAGCTTACATGATAACAATTATACAGATTCATTGTTGTATTCAATTTTAGTTGAGATTGATAGTGAGAGCTCTTAAATTTCATTTCCATATCAATCTCTCTCTCTCTCATTCTTCTTCCACTTATTTTAAAAATTCAATTCATTTACCATTTATTTATCATTTATTCAATTTACATTGTCACCACAATAATATTTTTGTTTAAAATTTTATCGGTGTGTGAATTGAAAACTTATTAGAAGGTTAAACTTGTAACATCCTTTAAAGTTTAAGGTTACGATTGTAAAATTTATTGGCTAAGTTTCAGGTAAAATTTGATTAAATTGAAATTTTTAAGGTAACAATTGATACAACTTGACAAGTTTTGATCAATTTTTTTTCCTTTGTTTTCTTCTTCGTAAATTTGCACAAACCACCATATACTATAGGGTTTGTTAGAACTATATTGTTGAACTTTCAATTTGATCGCTTTGAATTTAATATCCCTTTGAACTTTATAATTTATTACAATTACACTTATAAAACTTTTAATTAGATCGATTAACCTCATCCTCCGTCCATTGTTACCATCAACCTCTTTTAATTTGGTGTTGTGTAGGTATCTCTACTTTTTTTCATGTTAAATTATTATTATGAATTAAATTACTCTAGTCATTGTTTCTAGAATTTTTTTTAAAATAATTTTTTTTAATAAAATATGTCAAGAATAGTGTGGGTGTGAAAAAATGTCAAAAATTGTAACATCCCAAATTTGTAAGGTAATTTGTAATTTTATTTACCAATTATCTTATTCATGTTGATAAATTTTAATTTTGGGATGTTTAATTTGGATTTAATTGTGGGAATAATTTTAATTGTTATGGTTTGTTTGTTTGTGGTTGGAAGAAAGAAAATGTGAGTTTTAATGAAGAGAGAGGAAATTGGGTTTAAAGGAGGAAAGAGAAAGAGTGGTGATGAGAGAGAGAATCTTGGATTTGTTTTTTTTAAGAAAAAGGAAAAGATATAATTATATAATATTAATTTTATTATTATTTCTTTTTCTTTTAAATTAATGGTATAGGTTTTTTTTATCTTCATCTTCTTCCCCATTCCTAAACCATAGTCGTCGCCGCTCCCACTGTCAAAGTACGCCACCACCAACTCTGTTTCTTTCTCCGTCAGATGTCGCCGCCGAACTCGTCGCCAGCCGTGAAGCGAAGCCAAGTCGAGAAGCCCGAGCAGCCGCGCCTCCCAGATTTACGGACGTCGACATCCCACCGAGCCGCGAGTGAACCCGAGCCGCGTCCAAGCTGCTGACGACGTAGTCGTGAGCCGCCGCATGTGGATCCGCTCTCCAAGTCGCGCCGCGCTACGCCCCTTGCTTCTTCGGTCAGCCATGCGCCATCGTGAGCCGCTTTGCCCAGAACTACTAGCCCCGCGTCGCGTCGCCACGTGCACAAGCCGCGCCTCCATCACACGCTCTGGGCATGAAGTCGCGCTGCCCAGATCCGAGCCGAGCCGAGCCGTGAGCCAAATCGAGTCGTTTTCTTGAGCCTTCTGTCACTTTCTGTCACCGTTGTCGCTACTGTTTGTTGGTGTGTTTGGTAACATTTAGGAAGAATTTAATTTGGGTTTCAAAGTACCCAATAAAGTTTATTTGAAGCATTCTCATGGATTAATTGGGGTTTTTCGTTTATGATTGAAGGTTCAATTTGGGAGTCTTGTGGTACAACTGACTCTTGATTTTTGCTCTTCAAAGCGACGTGGTTTCGACTTATTTGGTGAGTTTGGAAGTAGCTATTGAAGGGTTAGTATTAATATTTATTTTGGAAAGAAAGTATTAACTAAATTTTTTGTATGTTTAGGGTCTATTGGACGATATTTCGTCTAGGAGGATTTCTGTGAGTTGAGGTAAGGAATACTTCTACTGAATCCACGCCTTTGGTGAATAAAGTGTGGAAGATGGTTAGTGTGCCTGCATTGTGGTGTTAACTTCGGGTTTTTTAATGATATTTGTATGGATTATGCATGACCCGTCATACTCCTGATCTGTGTTATCTGCTGCATGATAATTAATTGGTTATTGTGATCATTATGTTATAGATTTGATTTATTGGTTATGGTTTCTGTTAACTTTACCTAATGAATTTTGTACTCGATTGTAGAACGATGAGTCAGATAGCAAGCCTGAGTGGCGATTTGCTCTGACAAGGCCAGTTAACTAGCCTGTGTGGCGTATTTGTACTGAAGTCGATTAACAAGCCTGTGTGGCGAATTGTTCCGACATATCCGTTCTGATAGCAAGCCTGTGTGGCGATTTTCTCTGACAGGGTCGGTTAACAAGCTTGTGTGGCGATTTGTTCCGACATGTCTGTCCTTTCTCAACCACATGACTGTGTGTCGTAAAGTACAAGTCATTAGGGGGAGTTAACGGTCACTTGGTGGGATCAGTAGTGGGTTCCTTACTGGGTATATTTTATACTCATTCTTTCTATGTTTTATTTCAGGTAAAGGTAAGAAGGGATCGGGGAGGGACAAGAAGAACCAGTGACCAACCGGGAAGGACCAGGAGACCTTTTTGCTTCTGCTTACGATATTTTGGCATTTTTACAGTTAAACTGTTTTATTTTTACTTGTCGTAATTATTTGGTTTAGAAAACTATTTTTAGGGATCCCGTTTAGGTACTTTTTTTTTTCATTATTTTGGTTAAGTGCTCGATGTGATGACGTTTTAAATGTTTATTTTGATTAAATAAAAGTATTTGTTTTGTTTATTTTTGTCTTTTGAAAAATTGATTTTAATGGTTTTAATTAAGTAACGGCCTGATTCGGTTTGGGATTTTGGGGCATTACAGTTGGTATCAGAGCCTAAATATTTAGGCTCTGTAGACTGAGTTACGATGTAAGTTTATGGTTTTGGTCCCTATGGTCACTATGTTCACTTGTTCTCGCCAGGTACGTTTTCTTGAGTAAGCTTTTGGTTATGCTTATTTATTGCCTGTAAACTAGAAATTTTATGGATCATTGGTAGATCTTGTTTCTTATGACGTGGTGATGGTTTTAGAAAATGCTACCACGTCGGGATGCTAGAAGAGGTGGACGGAGTGGACGAGAAGCAGGTCGAGGTCAACTTGCCGAGCCAGCTGTGGACCTCGCCGCACCTGTTACACCAGCTGACCTGACTGCTTTAACAGCTTAGTTGGGGCAAACTATTGCAACGGTCATGGTGACAGCTTTGGCACAATTTCAGCCAGCCACACCTGTCCTGACTGCACATGTCCTAGATCAGGTTGCACCAGTAGTACCTGAGAACCTGTCGGACCGCCTGTCGACAGAGGCAAAGCACCTGAGAGATTTTCGGAAGTTATATCCTGCAACGTTTGATGGGTCACTGAAAGACCCCTCGACAGGAGAATTATGGTTATCATCGATTCAGGACATTTTCCGTTATATGAACTGTCCGGACAACCAGAAAATCCAATGTGCAGCTTTTATGCTCAAGGACTGGGCCATTGTCTGGTGGAAGTCTGTTGAGAGGAGATTGGGCGAAAATCCTTGTGATATTACTTGAAAACAGTTTAAGGCGTGTTTCTATGAAAAGTTCTTCTCTACTAACCATCGTGACGCAAAGTGTCAAGAATTCTTAGATCTGAAGTAAGGGCAAATGTCAGTTGAGGATTATGATCAGCAGTTCGACATGTTGTCTCGCTTTGCCCCAGAGTTGGTCGCAACTGAGGCGGCTCGTGCTGAAAGGTTTGTGAGAGGCCTGAGGAAGAACATCAGAGGCTTTGTCAAATCATTTAACCCTTCCACTCAGGTAGAAGCCCTGCCCCATGCAATTAACGCCAGTGATCGAGATGATGAAGTTCCAAAGAAGCCATCTAAGAAGGAACCCTCCTCAGGACAAAAGAGAAAGGCTAAGAACAAGCCAGCAGAAGTTCCATGGAAGAGTCCGAGAACAAGAGAAGCACTGGGTCACCATCAAGAGCGGTTTGCAGAGGTCGATGCTACAGTGAGAGAGACACCGCCTTGCCGAACATGTGGGAAAAGGCACTTGGGTATATCTCGGATGGGGGCTAAGGTTTTCTTCGCATGCAAGCAGCAAGGGCACATAGCTGACAGTTGCCCTAATAATTCTTCCGCAACCACATGGAATCAGTTAGCTACTACATCCCAGGGAGGTGAAAAAAAAAACAGTAGGGTCGAGTTTTTGCCACCAACTGGTAAGAGGCAGAGAAGGCAGACACAGTGGTGACAGGTACGCTCCCAATCTTAGGGCATTATGCTTTGGTGCTTTTTGATTCTGGGTCCTCGCATTCTTTTATATCTTCAGTCTTTGTGGAACATGCATATTTGGAAGTTGAGCCTCTTGATTTTGTTTTGTCTGTGACTACTCCATCTGGAGAAATTGTGTTGTCTGAAGAAAGTTAAGTCATGTCAGATAGAGATAGCGGGTCATGTGTTAGATGTAACCTTGTTAGTGCTGAATATGCGAGATTTTGACGTGATACTAGGCATGGATTGGTTGGCTGCTAATTATGCTAGTGTAGAGTGTGCTTGTAAGGAGGTGCTCTTTAACCCTTCTAATGAGGCAAGTTTTAAACTCAGAGGGACAGGAATTGTGGTGTTGCCCAAGGTTATTTCGGCTATGAAAGCCATAAGATGTTAAATCAAGGTACTTGGAGTATCTTGCTAGTGTGGTTGACACCAAGGAAGTCGATGTTTCCTTGTCATCTGAGCCTGTGGTGAGAGATTACCCTGATGTGTTTTCTGAAGACCTTTCAGGTTTGCCGCCTGAGAGGGATGTGGATTTTGCTATTGAGCTGGAGTCGGGTACTAAGCCTATATCTAAAGCTCCGTACAGAATGGCTCCAGCTGATTTGAAAGAGCAGAAACTGCAGTTGCAAGAGTTACTTGACAAGGGTTTCATCCGACCGAGTGTGTCACCTTGGGGTGCACCAGTTTTGTTTGTCAAGAAGAAGGATGGGTCTATGCGTCTGTGCATTGATTACAGAGAGTTGAATAAAGTAACGATCAAGAACAAGTATCTGTTGTCCAAAATTGATGATTTGTTTGATCAGTTACAGGGAGCTACAGTTTCTTGAAGATCGATCTTCGTTTAAGCTACCATCAGTTGAGAATAAGGGAGAGTGATATTCCCAAGACTGCTTTTCATTCGAGATATGAACATTATGAGTGCATAGTGAGGTCGTTCGGGCTGACCAATGCTCCTGCAGTGTTTATGGACTTGATGAATAGGGTGTTCAAAGATTTTCTTGACACCTTTGTGATTGTGTTTATTGATAATATCTTGGTTTATTCCAAGACAGAGGTAGAACATGAGGAGCATTTGAGGAAGGTTTTGGAGACTCTAAGATTGAATGAGCTTTATGCCAAGTTTTCCAAGTGCGAATTTTGGCTGAAGTAGGTATCTTTCCTTGGTCATGTCGTATCTAGAGAAGGAGTTTCAGTGGATCATGCCAAGATTGAAGCAGTTACCAGTTGGCTTCAACCTTCTACTGTTACTGAGGTTCGTAGCTTTCTGGGTTTAACGGGTTATTACCGACATTTTGTGGAGGATCTTTCCCTCATCGCTTCTCCTTTGACTCAATTGACCAGGAAGGAGTTCCGCTTGATCGGAACAAGGCTTGTGAGAGTAGTTTTCAGAAGCTGAAGCAGAAACTTATCATTGCGTCTGTTCTGATAGTGCCAGATGGTTTAGGAGGCTTTGTGATTTATAGTGATGCCTCAAAGAAAGGGTTGGGTTGTGTGTTGATGCAGCAGGGGAAGGTAGTTGCTTATGCGTCTCGTCAGTTGAAAGTTCATGAGCAGAATTATCCCCCCCCCCCATGATCTTGAGTTAGCAGCAGTGGTTTTGGCACTGAAGATCTGGAGACATTATTTGTATGGAAAAAAGACACAGATTTTCACCGACCACAAGAGTCTCAAATACTTCTTCACCCAGAAGGAGTTGAATATGAGGCAACGTAGGTGGCTGGAGTTGGTGAAGAACTATGATTGTGAGATCTTATACCATCTAGGTCAGGCAAACGTGGTAGCTGATGCATTGAGCAGAAAGGTAGCCCATTCAGCAGCTCTTATTACCAGGCAAACTCAGTTGCACCAGGATTTTGAGTGAGCCGAGATTGCAGTTGCAGTGGGGGAGGTAACCTCACAGTTGGCACTATCTATGGTGCAACCAACGTTGAGACAAAGGATTATTGAGGCTCAAGGTAGTGACGAGTATCTGAGTTTGAAGCGCCACCTAGCAGAGACAATTCAAGTAGAGGGTTTTTCTGTTTTCTCTGATGACGGTCTCCTGTTTGAGAAACGCTTATGTGCTCCAGTAGACAATGAAGTTAAGAGGGAGTTGTTGTCTGAAGCTCATAACTCTCCTTTTGCTATGCATCCTGGCAGTACCAAGATGTACCAAGACTTGAAGAGTTTCTACTGGAGGCCTAATATGAAGAGAGAGGTAGCAGACTTTGTTAGCAAATCTATGGTGTGTCAGCAGGTGAAAGCACCAAGACAGAAGCCAGCGGATTTGTTACAGCCTCTTGGAGTTCTGGACTGGAAGTAGGAGAACATATCGATGGATTTCATCACAAGGTTACCTAAGACCCCGAAGGATCATACTGTAATTTGGGTTATTGTGGATAGATTCACCAAGTCAGCGCACTTTGTTTCAGAAAAATCTACATACTCAGCAAATAAGTGGGCTCAGTTGTATTTGAAGGAGGTGGTAAGGTTGCACGGAGTTCCTGTGTCGATTGTTCCAGACAAGGATGCCTGTTTCACCTTTAATTTCTGAAAAGGTCTCCAAAACACCTTGGGTGCCCGGTTGGATTTCAGTACAGCTTTTCACCCACAAACTGACGGTCAAACTGAGCGTTTGAACCAGACACTGGAGGATATGCTGAGAGCTTGTGCTCTAGAGTTTTCTAGGAGTTGGGATTCTTACCTTTATTTGATGGAGTTCGCTTACAACAACAGTTACCAGGCTACCATTCGCATGGCGCCGTTTGAAGCCTTGTATGGTAAGTGTTGTAGGTCTCCTGTGTGCTGGGATGAGGTTAGTGAGCAGAGATTGATTGGTTCTGAGTTGGTGAAGTCTACGAATGAAGCTATTCAACATATTAGAGCCCGCATGAAAACAACTCAGAGTAGAAAAAAAAATTATGCAGATGTGAGACGAAAAGACTTGGAATTCGAGGCGGGAGATAAGGTATTCTTGAAGGTGGCACCTATGAGGGGTGTTTTGAGATTTGCAAAGAAGGGAAAGTTGAGTCCCCGCTTTGTTGGGCCTTTTGAGATTCTGGAGAGAATTTGCTCTGTAGTGTACCGGTTAGCGCTACCACCATCCCTCACTGTAGTTCATGACGTTTTCCACATTTCGATGTTGAGGAAGTATGTGGCTGACCCGTCGCATGTCATTGATTATGAGCCCCTGGAGTTCAATGAGAATTTGAGCTACGAAGAGCAACCAGTGGAAATCCTGGCAAGGGAGGTGAAGACATTGCGCAACAGGAGCATTGCCTTAGTAAAGATTTTATAGCGAAATCAACAAGTGGAAGAAGCTACGTGGGAGTGGGAGGACGACATGAGAGCTCGAAACCCGAAGTTGTTCGAGGATTAGACCTTTCGAGGACGAAAGCTTCTTAAGGAGAAAAGACTGTAACATTCCAAATTTTTAAGGTAATTTGTAATTTTACTTACCAATTATCTTATTCATGTTGATAAATTTTAATTTTGGGATGTTTAATTTGGATTTAACTGTGGGAATAACTTTAATTGTTGTGGTTTGTTTGTTTGTGGTTGGAGGAAAGAAAAGTTGAGTTTTAATGAAGAGAGAGGAAATTAGGTTTAAAGGAGGAAAGAGAAAGAGTGGTGATGAGAGAGAGAATCTTGGATTTGTTTTTTTTTTAAGAAAAAGGAAAAGATACAATAATATAATATTAATTTTATTATTATTTCTTTTTCTTTTAAATTAATGGAATAGGTTTTTTTTTAATCTTCATCTTCTTCCCCATTCCTAAACCCTAGCCGTCGCCGCCCCCACTGTCAAAGTACGTCGTCGCCGCAACTCCGTTTCTTTCTTCGTCAGACGCTGTCGCCGAGCTCGTCGCCAGCCGTGAAGCGACGCCAAGTCGAGAAGCCCGAGCAGCCATGCCTCCCAGATCTACGAACGTCGATGTCCCACCGAGCCACAACTGCACCCGAGCTGCGTCCAAGCTGCTGACGACGTAGTCGTGAGCCGCCGGGTGTGGATCCGCTCCCTAAGCCGTGTCGTGCCCCTTGCTTCTTCGGTCAGCCATGGGCCATCATGAGCCGGTTTGCCTAAAACTACTAGCCCCACATCGCGCCTCAATCACGTGCGCTGGTCGTGAAGTCGTGCTGCCCAGATCCGAGTCGAGCCGAGCCATTTTCTTGAGCCTTTTGTCAGTTTCTGTCACCGTCGTCGCTACTGTTTGTTGGTGTGTTTGGTAAGGTCTAGGAAGAATTTAATTTGGGTTTCAAAGTACCCAATGAAGTTTATTTGAAGCATTCTCATGGATTAATTGCGGTTTTTCGTTTATGATTGAAGGTTCGAATTGAAGGTTCAATTTGGGAGTCTTGTGATACAACTGACTCTTTATTTTTGCGCTTAAAAGCGACGTAGTTTCGACTTATTTGGTGAGTTTGGAAGTAGCTATTGAAGGGTTAGAATTAATATTTCTTTTGGAAAGAAAGTATTACCTAAAGTTTTTGTATGTTTAGGGTTTATTGGAGGTTATTTCGTCTAGGAGGATTTCTGTGAGTTGAGGTAAGGAATACTTCTACCGAATCCACGCCTTTGGTGAATAAGGTGTGGAAGATGGTTAGTGTGCCTGCATTGTGGTGTTAACTTCGGGTTTTTGAATATATTTTGTATGGATTATGCATGACCCGTCATACTACTAATCTGTGTTATCTACTGCATGAGAATTAATTGGTTATTATGATCACTATGTTATAGATTTGATTTATTGGTTATGGTTTTTGTTAACTTTATCGAATGAATTTTGTACTCGGTGGTAGAACGATGAGTCAGATAGCAAGCCTGTGTGGCGATTTGCTCTGACAAGGCCAGTTAACAAGCCTGTGTGGTGTATTTGTTCTGAAGATCGGTTAACAAGCCTATATGGTAAATTGTTCCGACATATCCGTTCTGGTAGCAAGCCTGTGTGGCGATTTGCTCTGACAGGGTCGGTTAACATGCATGTGTGGCGATTTGTTCCGACATGTCTGTCCTTACTCAACCACCTGACTCTGTGTCGTAAAGTACAAGTCATTAGGGGGAGTTAACGGTCACCTAGTGGGATCAGTAGTGGGTTCCTTACTGGGTATATTTTATACTCATTCTTTCTATGTTTTATTTCAGGCGAAGGTAAGAAGGGATCGGCGAGGGACAAGAAGAATCAGTGATCATACCGAGAAGGACCAGGAGACCTTTTTGCTTTCGCTTACAATATTTTTGCATTTTTACGGTTAAACTGTCTTATATTTACTTGTCGTAATTATTTGGTTTAGAAAACTATTTTTAGGGATCCCGTTTAGGTACTTTTCTTTTTCATTATTTTGGTTAAGTACTCGATGTGATGACGTTTTAAATATTTATATTGATTAAATAAAAGTATTTGTTTCGTTTATTTTCGTCTTTTAAAAAATTGATTTTAATGGTTTTAATTATGTAACGGCCCGGTTCGGTTTGGGATTTCGGGACATTACAAAAATAGGGTAGTGAAGTCGTGTACCCGGTTCACGATTACCTAAAGTCGTGGACGAGGTACACGACTCTGGTACAGGTGACGTCAGCAAAGTCAACGACGTCAACGTGGCACTGTTGACCACTGCCATGTTGGAAGTCGTGGACGGGGTCCACGACTTCCAAAAGTAATAAATAGAAAATTATTTTTTTATATATATATAATTAGCCTAATTTGTAGTCAATGTTTATAAATTTCCAAAAATAAAATCTATTTAGGGGTGTGTGAAATTAAGAGGTATATATGAAATTTTAAGACAAAAAAATAATTGAGATTTAAATAATTATTTGCATTTAAAATAAAAAAGGAAAAAATCAAGCAGACAACATTTTAGGGATTTTTTTAAATAATGTATTTTTTAATAAAATATGGTGTAGATATGAAATTTTAAGACAAAAAGATAATTTAGATTTAAATAATTATTTACATTTAAAATAGGAAAAAAATCAAGTAGACAAAATTTTAGGAATTTTTTTAAATAATGTTTTTTTAATAAAATATGACATAGATATGAAATTTTGAGACAAAAAATTAATTAAGATTTAAATAATTATTTATATTTAAAATAAAAAAGGAAAAAATTAAGTAGACAACATTTTAGGGATTTTTTTTTAAATAATATTTTTTAATAAAATATGATGTAAATATGAAATTTTAAGACAAAAAATTAATGAAGATTTAAATAATTATTTATATTT
>JBBPDJ010000002.1:11061462-11085112 GCA_037974625.1 Cucumis cinereus | reverse complement strand
TTTTTAATAAAATATGATGTATTTAAGACAAAAAAAATAATTAAGATTTAAATAATTATTTATATTTAAAATAAAAAAGGAAAAAATCAAGTAGACAACATTTTAGGGATTTTTTTTTAAATAATGTTTTTTAATAAAATATGATGTAAATATGAAATTTTAAGACAAAAAATTAATGAAGATTTAAATAATTATTTATATTTCAAATAAAAAGGAAAGAAATCAAGTAAACAACATTTTAGGGATTTTTTTAAATAATGTTTTTTAATAAAATATGATGTATTTAAGACAAAAAAAATAATTAAGATTTAAATAATTATTTATATTTAAAATAAAAAGAAAAAAAATCAAGAAGACAACATTTTAGGGATTTTTTTTTAAATAATTTTTTTTTTAATAAAATATGATGTAGATATGAAATTTTAAGACAACAAAATAATGAACTATAACTTTTAATTTTACAAGTCAAAGAGACAATTATTTAATATGTAAATGAAATATGGAAGAAAAAAAATATGGAAATTAAATAAGGAAAAAAGATAATATGTAAATTAATTAGGGAAGAAAGAGAATGTGTAGATTAAATAAGGAAAAAAGATGAATTAATTTAAGGTTATGAATTTTTTTTATTTAATTATGAGGGAGTCGTGGTCCACAACTCCACTCATCCATTCATTTCACGTGGGATGTGACTGGACAAAAAGAAGTTGTGTACCGGGTACACGACTTCCATCAACAGTTTTTACAATAGTTTGACCAACTACCTCACTTTTGTTTTTTATTTTCAACCCTACCCCATTCTTGTCATTGTTTTCAAAAAAGAATATATTCTTGAAATTAAACCTTGTTTCTAGAAGAAAAATTGAATTCTCCATATTTTCATTCAATTATTCCCTCAATTTCTATTGAAGTGCATTTTTTCGAATTTGAAGTACATTTTTCTACCTACGGTTACATACATGTTTATATTTTATTTATAATTTTGGCTAGTTGTTTTCAAATATAGTAAACTGAACCAAAATATTTACAAATATAACAAAATATCACAGTATATTTGTGACAGATTGTTGACACAGATAATAGTCAATCGCTATCTATTGTAGATAAACTGTGATTTTCTATATTTATAAATATTTCCAACAACTTTGTCATTTAAAATAATTTTTCCTTTATTTTATACCACATTTATATTTTATATATGTGGTGTTATATTTAATATACGAGTTAAATTTCGTTGAGCAATGAATTGTTGGTTCTCGCATGTAATTTATAATTTCAATCTTTGAAGTTTCTTTTTTTTTTTTTTTTTTTTTTACGTTTATTTATAAGTTAAGTAAGTTTATGTTTCTAATGTTTGTTTTAATTTGTAAGTTAGTACTATTAATTTAGGGTAACTTTTGGGGTATACAAGGGGTTATCTTTCATCTAAAGTTTGCATGTTCAGACATTGATTCACTATTGAAACATTTATTTTTGTATCTAACCAGACTCAGTCCAACAAATAGATTGGTTGCTCCATATGTGGATCTTTGCATGTTTAAAATTCTTCATCAATTCCTCAAGTTCACACCCTCTTGCTATGTCAGTCTCATCTCCTAAAGGTTTGGCCTCATTTTCTCTTATATGGATCTTGGATTCAAATGTCTCTCATCTTATGTAAAGTAGGTCTGGTTATGGTTCAATTTTTGACAATTTTAGTGCTCTTTTGAAACCTCAATATTCAACTGTCGTACACATGTTTTGTAATGATTTGGAAAATCAAATCTATCTCTGCCCATTAACATATAGTCAGCATAACGTAGGTTCCAACTTTCACTACCATGATTTATTTTTTGTTTCCAACCTTTTGTATTTTATTCTCGAAATTAAGAGGTCTTTTCATAAATACGAAATTATTCAACTTATTTACAATGTAAAAAAAAAAAACATCTTACCATTTTGCCTTTTGCAATATTTGAAAATATTTTTAGTAATTTTGTTACTTAACTTCTCCAAAATTTAACATATGTTTCTTTAGAACATTTTAACAATATTCAAGAACATGAATTGATGCTACCTGTAAAAGGATTGTAGTACACAATCTAAATCCATTCCCTTTTCTTGCTTTTAACTCAATGTTGAAGAAAGTTTAGGTCAGACTCCAAATTTAATTCCTATCATTTAGAAAAAGTTAAAATATGATTTATAATAAAAACATGATCTGTAAGATTCAAGAAAATCCTCCTAAATAGTCAGCGTGATAGACATTATTTGTGTACAATTTGTCGAGTCATAAGAATTGTATATAAAATTTTATCAAACCATCATAATTAAATTCTAACCTTAAAACCATAGAGCCTAAATTCCAACTTTTTTTCAAGCTATAGGAACCACTTTTGTATTTAACTAAAAATCTCTTTTCATAAAGCGTAACACTGCATTCGATCTTAAAAAAATAAATAAATAAAATAGTGTCTCGATTAGAAAGACATCATCTTGAAAGAACTTATCGAAGATCTAAAATTAGAATGATGACAAGACCCCAATCTTTTTGTCAACAAATTGATTCATTCAATATATTTTGAGGAACTGCATTTCATCAAATTGTAAATGGAATCAAAATCCAGGTGAGGCGAAGTAGTCTTCAAAATAATATATCAAGTAGATGCTTGTGAGCATGGTCATTAAGAACCAACAACTAGTTGAGATGAGTGGCTCTACTCAGCAGGCATCTGAAATCTGTCAATTAACGATGCAAATGTGTCGTCTTCGAGTCGGATAGCTTGGCGATTGCCTATCCAACTAATCAGTCAAAACCAACAGGTCTAGCAAAAATTTCAAGGCAAGGCATCAAAAGACTGCCTCCTGAATCGTGTAGCCAGCTTGCTTAAAACAACGAACTCAACCCCGCCAACCAGAAACTGTTTTCGAGACAAAGTTGATAGAATTTGAGGCTGCTTCTAACCTGCAATGTAAATGCAACAACATGAACGTGTTAAATCCTTAAAGCACAGACTAATCAACAGTTTTTGGATTACAGATAGAGGGAGAGAGAGAGCACTTGGATATTTCTTCAACAGCCTTCATCACTTCAGAAGAACTAGTCTCAAGCACTTGGCCACCAGAAATGATTTCATCCAAAATCGTATGCATCTGCATGAATTTTTCTATTCTTATTGAATTCTAGTTTAAATGTATTGAAGAATGAATTGAGAGTCATGTATTACTTCCAACCAAACAATGTCATCAACAGAGTTCATGACATTGTTTGGTTGAGAGAGACAGAGAACGAGAGAGAGCTGACCTTGCTGTAGTTGAACACTAAGTCAAGCTCACATACATTTTTGAAGCACTTGTCCAATGTTTCTACAAAAACTGACAAAGTAGGGCCTAATCATGCAATTAAGGGAATAATACAAGACAACAAAACGAATCATATCATTGCACTACATTACTAGAAATTCATAACCACAAACATCTGAAGATTTAACATTCAAATGCATTCAAATATATGACAGACTAATTCCTACAAGTCTATTGCACCTTAAAGGCGTAGATTATGTAATAGGAAGTTTTGATGTTTCAACTTCAAGTTGGTTCAATTCTCTTCGAAGTTCAAATTATGCAATTATTCAGGTCTATTTGGTTAGAGAATCCCACGCGTTTCATCATTCCTTTCCTTGGACTTTTGGTAATCGTAATTATGTACTAAAGAATGCCTAAACAAAAACAAATACCATCTGGTTCAAAACTTGAGGTACCAAGGAGTACTAAAGTCCTCAGATGCCTTGTAATATTTCCATAATAAGTAATCTAGAGGTCACTAATCCATCACATAATATTGGAAGTACCTTGTATCAGGTCAAGCATGGCAAGCTCATTCTCAGAACTGTTAAAGACAAGCACGAAATAAAGGGTTGCAAAGTGTTTGTAAACAAGACGCGAGTCCTGCAGCAGAAAGAAAAGACCAATCCCCACGGTTCATTTGAAGAAGTTAAAGCAATTCCGATAAAAGAAGCCACATAAAACTAAATTTATCTGTTATAACTCATTAGCATTAGCCAGTCCCACTAATCAGCTAGCTTAGGCCACTCTATAATTGTAATACAACTGGTTGAACAATGCCAACCAACATTCATTTTTGACAAGTTTCTAGCTTCTCAAAGAATCATCAATTCAAGTACATTCTAAAATTGATTCTATAAGGAGATTATTGGACAAGGAAATATTACCAAACCGAAGATGGACTCAGCCTCCACGAAATTGCTGACATTCTCAGCTCGACTGCAAAGTACTGTACCAAAACAGGGAACAAAAGAAATCAGAATAGAAATACAAGTTAAAGAAATCATAGTTGCAATAGTGGAAATACCACTGACCCTTTTAGTAATTTACAAAATTGTAACTGGAAATATTAAATATAGAATTGCCAACCTCCATAGACCCTGCGAATGAGCTCCTGCTGCTTCTCTATGGGCTGAATTCATGAATTCATCATCAGACAGATCATTGGATAGAAATGCCCCAGACAGTACAAAAAAAACATCACAAATCCCAGAAAGGAACCTGAAAATCGTAGAACTTAGCAAACCGAGGCTTGCCCTCAGTATTCATCACTATCACCGCCCGAATCATGGTAGCAAACCGTGCTCAACCAAACTATGTTTGCATAAAACATAACAATTAGAAACTACAACAACTGACACGGTTCAGTGGAAAAAAGTTCTTATAAATGATTTTTAAGGTAAACTATCAAATCCTACAAAGATCTTTTAATGTGTTATGCGAGAACTTCAAATTTCACTTCTTTCGAAACTATCATTTGAAAATGTTTTAGAAAAAAAATGAGTACAAAATGTTCCATAATCAATTCTCACATCAAATTTTGAAATCCATTCTTTTTTCAAAACAGTTAAACATACAAACTCCTGCACAATTTTCAGTTATAGCTTTGTTACAATCGTGCTTTCAAAACTAAAATCTTTTAAACAATGAAGCTTTCAAAACCAAAAGTTTCAAACTATAACTTCTAAAAAGGCTTTCACAACATCCGAAAAAACTTTCAATAAAAAACAAAACTTTAATACTTTTAATGAAACAAAGCTTTGGAATGGATTTTCAATATCAATCGATTAAGACTTTCTACTGAACAAAATTATCAGCCAAACAGAACTTTCAACCAATCAATACTTTCATTAACAATAGTGGAAAAGATGCAGAATTAGGATAGTCAAGACATATGTGGCTACCTGTCAGTAACACCGATCAATCTAATATCACCGATCAACCGATCAATCTAATATGACGCTAAGAGAAACATTCCATGGCATTATTTTAAATGTTAGACCATAACATGGTCTACGAATGTTAACTGTTCGAGCCAGAACTCACAATTATTGAACTTCGTATACAATTTTCTGTCTCGTTACATTTGCAACACTATTCTAAGATGCTCAGTATGCTTTTCTTTCCCTTTAGAATAAACCAATATGTCATCAATGAGCACAATGACAATTTGATTCAGACAAGGTTAATTATTCAATTTTTTATGTCCATAAAATGCATGATGTGTTTACAAGAAACTATTCCGTGAATCAAATCAACCTCATGGATTAAACTTGATACTGGATTTATCATATGATGAGCTCGAAGGATTAGCTACTTGAGCACTCCTTACGGTTTCTCTCTTAGCCTTCTTCTCCAATAAGAGCTCTATCACTCTCTTTGGTACATCCAACTCCTTAATCTTTCATTGAGATAACTGATCCTAAATCGATCATAGAGAGCATCAAGGTCTCTTTTAGTTGATCAAGCAAATCATCAATACGTGGCAAGGGTATTTATTATGGATTTTTACCTTGTTCAGCTGTTAGTACTCAATACTGGCCTTAGGGTGCCATCTTTCTTCTTTACCAACAAAACTATCGCACCCATGGCGGAACACTGGACTGAAGGAAACATTTATCCATCAATTCCTGCATTGAGACTTCAACTCCCTGAGCTCTGTTGGTGCCATCCTGTGTGGTGCTCGAGGTATTGTTGCTATGCTAGGTATTAAATTTATGGATTGCTCGATCTCTCTATCAAGTGGTGATCCTAGTAAATTATCTGGGAATATATTTGAAACCCTTTGTAATACAAGAACATTTTCGATATCCAGCACACAGCTTCGTATCTAAATTGCAGAATTGAGCCCCTCCCAATCATGTATTTAGGCCTTCCGTTGGGAGGTTATCCTAAATCATCTCTTTTTTGGCAGCCAGTGATAGATAAGATTCAAAGAAAATTTGACAAATGGAAGCGGTACAACTTATCAAGGGGAGGTAGATTAACTTTATGTTCATCAGTCTTAGCTAATCTCCCAACCTATTACATGTCAGTTTTCCTTATGCCAAACAAAATAGCTAAAGTAATTGAAAGATCTTTGAGAAATTTTTTCTAGGAGGGCAATAACGGCAGCATTGTAAATCACCTTGTAAAATGGGAGTCTGTAGCTAAACCCTTTAAGGATGGAGGCCTCGGAATAGATAAAATACTGACTAGAAATCTGGCTTTACTCGCCAAATGGGGCTGGAGATTTTCAGATGATCAGTCCTCTCTTTGGTGCTCAGTTATTAAAAGCATTCATGGATGTGATACCTTTTCTTGGCACACCGGCGGCAAAGAAAACCTAAGCCTTCGAAATCCTTGGATTAGTATTTCAAGACAGTGGAGAAAGATTGACTCTTTGGCAATATTCAAAGCGGGAAGAGGAGATAGAATACAGTTTTGGCAAGACGTATGGTTGGACAAAATTGAATTAAAATCAGTTTATCCAAGGTTGTTCAGAATTTCTTCCTATCCAAAAGCTTCCTTGGTTGATATGTGGGATCAAGCTACAGCCTCTTGGTCGATCATCTTTAGAAGACCCCTCAAAGATACGGAAATTGAAGATTTTCATAAACTACTTGGATCTATTTCATCGTGGATTCCCTCGAACAAGCCGGATGAAAGATGCTGGACATTAGAGCCAAATGGAAAATTTTCAGTAAGCACTCTATCTAAACATCTAGTGCCCTCCTCCCCTATGGATGTTAACTTGTTAAAAAACGTATGGAAAACGAAGAGTCCAAAGAGAGTTAATATCTTGGTTTGGATCCTCATAAAATGGAAGGTGAACTGTGCGGAAGTCCTACAGAAAAAGCTGCCATCACATGTTATTTCCCCCCATGTATGTCATTTTTGCCTTAATGCTCACGAGGACTTGCAACATATTTTCTTTTCTTGTGACTATGCGGCAAGCTGTTGGTCTAAATTGCTCAGTACTTTTAACATAAGATGGTCCCTTGATAAAGGATGCAGTGATAACATAATACAGCTGCTGACTGGTCCCAGGTTCAAAAAACAGCCTCATCTTTTGTGGATTAATGCTGTCAAAACTTTATTGAACGATCTATGGTTTGAAAGAAATCAAAGGGTCTTCCATGACAAGAAATCACCTTGGTTAGATAGATATGAATTGGCTAGACTCAATGCCTCCTCATGGTGCTCTCTTAGTAAGAAGTTCAAAGATTTCTTCATTCAAGACATTGCCTTAAATTGGCCTGCATTCATACAGCCTCCTTAAAGACCTTGCCTTATTTGAGTGCTTTATTATCAATAGTCGGCTCTCCAGATGCTTTTGTCTTTCAGATTTGATGAGTTTTTTCTAAGTGTTCCCTTCGTTTGTTTCTTGAATCGTTTTAGGTTAGAACTTTTCGGTTTAGTGGTTATTATTACCTTTATTGTATTAGGGGTCAGGCTGTGTTATAAAGCCTTTTACCCTCCCCCCCCCCCCCCCTTTTTTTCCAATTCTTAGTTTTTTTTGTTGCTATTTTATATTTATGTTTTGGATATAGGTCTACTTATTTCGGAAGTGATGAGGGCGCTAAGAGGGTGTCAACCTAGTTGAGATGCCCGGGTGCGCCTGCTGATCCTAGTTAATGGTTATTGTTATTGTGCTTCGCTCTTTGTATAAAACCTCTTGTACTTAGAGCTTTGTCTCTATTTTCATTATTAATGAATAATAGAGTTTGTTTCTTGTTCAAAAAAAATACAAGAACGTTTTCAAGTTTTAGCTCTTTAGCTTGGGGATTTACTCTATAAGCATGATACGCAATACTATTTAACTTGTTCGCTTTTACCATAGGGATCACAAACGTACAGAGAAATTTGTCTATTATCCTCAAAACTCACTTCAGCCACACCCGGTCATCTAAGCACTACTTCTTTACGATGGCACTCTAGAGAAGCATGATGGGTTTACAAGAAACTATTCCGAGAATCAAATCAATCTCATACTCGATTTATCATGAGCTCGAAGGATTAGCTACTTGAGCACTCCTTACGGTTTCTCTCTTAGCCTTCTTCTCCATTAAGAGCTCTATCACTCACTTAGTAGTATGAACAAGTTTAGCAAATATGTTCAATTAATACCGACAGTAACAATAGGACGACTAGTTCAAACTATCCTTAAATCCTTCGCATTTGTCCACCTCGTCTTGTATCACAGAAATGACATACTTGGAAAATCAAGTATACTTCTTTTTATATTTTGCCACAGACATAATTCCATGTTTTTTTTTTAAACAGAAACCAAAATATTTTATTAATAATTTGCTCAAGTACAAAAGGATTATACTAAGAGCTAAATAAAAAAATAGGATCAGGAGGCGCACCCAAACACCTCAACTAGGTTGACACCCCCTTAGCGCCATCATCATCTCCAAACAAAAGTTAAGTCATACAAAGTAAAACCCAACTTACAAAATTTACCCCAATTTCCAAGCATGCCTAAAAACTCTTCAGAATGACATTCTACTTTTCTTCCATGTTCAAGCTTCAGAATGAAATTCTACTTTTCATCCTGGAATGGCCACGGGCAAGTTCATTATGAAAAACTCTTTTGGATTCTTCCCAATTAATTGTTTTACAACAGTGGCATAACTTAGTAAAAGGCCACCGCTTCTTTTTTTTTTTTTTTTTTTTTTTTTTTGCCACTCTCACAAATTTTGTCGTTCCTAGAGCCCTTTAAAAGGTCAATTTCTAAGTTCTTCTTAGGATTGTCTCACATAATTCTCATACAAACAACAATGTCTTGACCCAAACAAGACATCATCAGCTCACCAAAATTCTTTCCAGCATGAGTGTGGCTAGTTTCAACTTTAACTTCCTCAACCCCATGTCTAAACTACCAGGAGCGCCACGAGTTCCCTTAGTAGGTTGCCAGGGTTGTCTGCCACAATGAGGTATGCTTCAATGCAACTTACTCATGCAATTCTAACTCATGTTGACTCTCTAAAGCATAGGCTCTTGATTTCCCAAAATCATGCTCCCCTTAGGTTTCCCAAAATCATGCTCTGATACCAAATTGTCACACCCCGTTCCAGATTATCCCTCTAATCTAGATCGAGACATGAAAGCACTTTCCGAAAACATTTTCAAAATAAAAAAATGCCAAATATATATCCCTACAAAATTTCTGTAAAAATTACGGCAAAATCTCCCCAGAAAAAAGAACTAACCACACCTAGAAAAGAAGAAAAAAAACTCCCAATATAACTGTTTACCACCAACTACTGAGTGTTTCTTACCACACACTTTCAACAGAATCTATATCTCAACAAGTATTGGATACAGGCAATGAAAAACAAGTTCAATAAAGTCGACAAACTAACAATAAGTTACTTAACACAAACATCTTACGATGTATAAATCATGAATTCAATCTAGCTATCCTGGTAACTCCCAAATACATGTACAAACAATACAACATTTGTTTAATAACAAAACTAGTAGTGTTTCACGACTCAGCAGGCACCTAGAACTTGACTGCTACCTGGAGGGTGGGGTAAAAACATTTGAAAACATGAGTTAAAGGCCAGTGATTGGCAAGATTAATAAATTAGAGAGTCGTTAAACAATGTTTGATATTTAGAATATGATTAAAGTTCATTAAACACAAATTATAAAACAATTACAAGTCAGTTTAGAAACACATCAAACCTATCTGTATCCAAATCATCTCAAAGGCTATGGCAAATATGCGGCCATGCATAGCTCTCGTATGTTCCATGTCAACAATGAAACCTACGGCCATACCCAACTCACACATACTTACCATCCACCCCGTACGATATCCCAGTTTACTACAGCAAAACACATTGAATATACGGCCAAGAATAGCTCACACATGATCCAAAGGAAACATGCGATCAAACTGAGCTCACGCATATTCACAATCAAACTTGTATCACATCTTGGTCTACCACGACATAATACACTGGATATAAGGCGAAGCATAGCTCACACATGATCCATATCAACAAGGAAACATGCAGCAAAACTGAGATCACGCATATTCAATCCTGCAATAGTGGTAACCTGATCACAATATCCACGTCATCAATAGCCACACTCCTACGTGCACATAGAGTTACCCTCCAAGGGTCACTCTAGGCCCGAAGCCAATACCACAATCCCTATTCACATCCTCACCTATGCAAGTCCCTGGATCTTTGGGTTACAGTCTCTCTCATCTCTCAGCCCCAGAATCCCCTGACATCCATAGGTGGTGCTACGGAAACACATTCACATAGCCCACAGTTAAAATCACCTTGGTATACAGATTAGTAGTTCGAAAACGACTTCCACATTCCACCATAAACCATCACTTTCCCTAGACATTTATTATTTCATACTCAATCATTTGAAAAAAAAAACTATAGCTAACACAAAGTTCCCTTAATAATTTAAACAAAAACATTTTCATCAATATATCCAAACTAAGCTTATTTTTAACATAAATCTTCAGAAAAACTCAGAATATTAGAGAAACCATAGTTGCTCATCTCAAGTTTCAAATATTTCATCAAAACCATTACTAAATCATATTTTGACTATAAGTCACGCAAAACATAATCAAATCAAGTTTTGTTCAGAAACACATGTTACGAATCCACATTAGAACTCATGTAAAATCAAAACTTTTGTTAAAGGTCATTACGGGTAATACAATTATATCAAAACAAGTTATGCTAAGTACTTATTCACAAATCAAATTTAACTCTACGCCTAAAATAAGTTTTTATATCAAATATTTGAAAATAGCCACTCACAGTCACTAACTCGAGCCCCCGAGTTTATAAGCTTTCCCCACTTTGGTTTGGCCTAAAACATGATTAAGATCACTTTGTTATCTTCACATGTCAAGATGACACAACTATTTCCAAAACACTTCATCATGTCAACTCAAGCTATCTTACGTTTCAATGACTCCAATTTCTCACTTCCAAGGTTTAAATTGAATCATTCCCCACATGCTTTAATTTAGGCTAAAAAAATTCCACCCTTTGGAGCCTTAAATTTCGAATTTAAACTCTTTAACACCATAAGCACCGAAACTTAAGTAAAACTTAGTGAGTCTTTAATTCCATAGGCTCTTATACCAAATATCGATAATTTTAGAGACTTAGATCCATTATGTCAATATAAGTCAGTCAACCTTAAATGCCTCATAATATCACTTAATCTATTTTATGTTTTGAACTTTGTAGAACAATACCTAAACAACCTCCAAAGCTAATGGAAAGACCATTTTTGATATCTCAAATTCGACTCTAGAACCCGAATATCACGAGAATTTAATTTTAACGCTTATGCTTAATGGGCATTCGAGAACTCTAAGAAAACTCAATACAATTACCCAAAACCTTACCAAGAGCTTAGCAAAATAACCTTAACTCCAATGTACAATCCTCCAACGACCTTCAAATTTTGAATCCTAGAATCCAAAACCATAGGTTGTTCAAGATTAACACCAAAACTTAATGGGTGCTCAAGACCCACCCAATAAAGCTTAGATTCTTATCCAATTGTGTCAAAACGCCCAATTTCGAGCTTCCAACTGGTTGGACAGCAACTCAATCACTTCTAAAATTCGATTCTAACATTAAAATGTAGTGGGTAGTATTTATGTCACGCTTAGACTTTATGGGTATTTGAAAATCTTCCATAACCCGAACTAAGTTAAGTAGATCTTACCCCAAATCCAGGATCCAACGTCGACCAGCGGTGATTGGTTGAAGCGGCGGTGGACGGCGCGGTTCAGATAACGAATTTTGGCAACAATCCGCGTGAGGACGAGACCGATGATGTTCTGCTGAACGCCTAACAAGGAGAACGACGTGGATTCGTGCGATGGTGTTGGTGGTCGGACTTCGGTTCAACGGCGTTCCACGGTAGCCGGTTGGAGAATGGTGCGAGAGAAGGAGCCGGCGTGAGAATGGTGCTGTTGTTTATTCTGAAGAAAGAAAAGAAAGAAGAAAATAATAATAATAAAATAGAAAATGACCATATTGTACCCAATTACTCTTTTTTTGCCGATTATTAAACTTTATAAACCTTGCCCTCAAATAAAATCGATTCTAAAATATCTCATCAAAGTGATTCAACCTTCAGCTTAAAATGGACTTAAACTTATCTTTTTACAACTTAGGATATATTAATATAAATAATAAAAAAATAATAAAATGAGAGCTTACAAGGACACTTTAATCGAGTCTGAAAAGATTCAAGTCAATACTTTCTAAAACTAACGAAAAGGCTCGATCTTTCTCTCATTGTTGTTCGAAAGAGTCTAAACTTATAGATATGAACTATCAACATAATGGGTAATCCAATTAGACGCAAATCAGAGTGTGTATAACCGCCAAAGTTTCTAATTGGTTCAATCCACAACTAGAACTCTAAACTTTTAATTGGTCCAATCCACCAATCGCAGGTAATGTCTTTGTGCAAGTGTAGCATTCCCACGTATTGCCTGACATCGTTGTCGAAGTAGACAACCATCGATGAGTTCACTGACGAAGAGAACACAGTAATCACGTGAATTGGGTTTCGTGGGTAACACCGGAAACGTCCGAGCACCACTGATTCACGGGTCTTTGAAGTTTGGTCACTGTTGGAGAAAAACCCAAGCAGAGAGGGGAGGAGTCGACCGCGTGAGGTGAGGGAGTTTGGCATTATTTATTTGATAGATTAAAACTATTTTTTCTTTTTTTTTCTTTTTTCAATAAACTGATTACCATTTCATTTAAACATTTTCTTATTGTTGTAAATATGTATAATTATACATTATAAATGTAGATATTCATAACCTTCATCGGTTACCAATTGTCATATAACTCTCATTCAATTCCATGTTGTAAAATTCATTATATTGAATTTCATATTGTAATCTATATCATGACATGTCCTATAAATAGAGGTGTGTGGTGTCTTTCTAATATACACCACTATTGAGTTCAATTGTTTCTTTACTTTGATATCCTATGCAATGAATTTGCATAAGACTGGACAACGAAATAGTAACCACTAGATGTAACCTCGTTGACTTGTTAGGTTTCTATTTTAAATAGGATGACCTAGACAACTCAGTCTTAATCATGGGTGCATTATGAACTCTTGGTCACGAGGAATTGTCCTTTGATTTGTATGGGTGAGAGTGGCCAGTTTCTCGACTCAATAAGCCTACCATTTTGAGGACAAGATCGAGTGGGGAGCTAGGAACATAATCACACAAGATGGACTTCACTCATTCCCAACTTTAGGGTAAGTAGATGAGTGTTTCCTTAATTGGTGTCTCCAGAACTTGAACAAAGGGTCCTACCTTCTCTATGGCACGAGAGAAATTTCTACTTATTGGTTGGACCATAAGCAGGTTGTTCATTAGAGGAGCACTGATATTTAAGGACTAAGAAGTAACTTAGGGATAAAACAGTAATTCGACCCAACTGGGGTTACGAACACTTGTAAAGGACTAACTTGTTGTTATTGGTCTACATCCGTGGACACAAAAATATATCTACAGTGAAAAGAGTTCAGATGTGAGTCTTTAGTGGAGTGTACACACAGTTAACAAATATTGATTAATGTGGTTAATGAGTTTATCCTATTAATATCATATCGTTTTAGCTTCTGATCTATAGGTCCATGAGGTCCCCTTCCTAGCTTGTAAAGGGTAATTAGGTTAATATATCTTGGATATAATTTGAAATGTTCATATTAACTTAGAGAATTAATATAATGTATGGTGATACATTATAATATAAAGTTAGGGTTTAAGGTTTAAAACTATAGATTAAACTTAATGCGTATATGGTACACATTAAAACTATAGGTTATGAGATGATTTAATATTTGAATATGATTCAAATATAGATTAAATTAAATATAAGATAGTTAATTTAGAAATTAATTAATTAGAGAATTAATTGATAGTTTAGTTTAGTTTAATTAGATTTAATTAAATTTGATTAAATTAAATTAATAAAATTAAAACTATAGGTTATGTGAGAGATATTCATTTAAATATTTTGAAAAACGTGGAATGCTCCCACGTTGTTCTAAAACTTTCTCTAACTTCCTTCCTCCTGAAGAATGGGAAGAGCAGAACGGTTTTGTCAATGCGCTTGACGTCTGAATTGCAGAAAGTAGGGGTGTACATAAGTCGGGTTGAGCCGGGCTGGAGAAAAATTATGGACCAACCAAAGCCACCAGGTTGGCAAAAATTTAACCCTACGGTTCAATATGCAATGATTAACACAATCCAACCCAACCCGTAAAATTTGGGTTGGATTGGTGGGTTGTAGTCAAATTGTAAAAGATTAATAAGATTAAAACAAATTAAATTTGACTAATGAAAAATTGAGAGTTGTAAAAAGATTTGAAGGAAAGGATTTGACCAAAGTTGTAAAATGATTTGAACAATTCAAATATATAAAGTCCAAAGAATTAAAAGAATTTTCAAAGCTGCAGTCGTTTGTCATTCAGATGGTCACAAACAAAGAATTGAGAATATTATAGATATTGAATAAAAGATAAACAGAGATCTACCTACCATTAAACATACAAATTTCTTTTTTTTTTTGGGCATCACTTGAGAGAAAGGGAGAGGAAAGGAAGTTTAGAAAATGGAAGGTTATGGCACAGAGATGAAAGACGAGAGGAGATTTGCGTGAAAAAATGGGCACCTGTGTCTACGAGCTCCGAAGACCATCAACTACATATGTCAGCTCCGAAGACTGTCAGCTACATTTGCAAGAAGACAGTTAGACATTCGGCGTCGAGGGGTTGCGAAGATCGTCGGCGTCGAACGTCAGGGAGCGCGGCGTTGCGAGAGAAAGGCAGAAAAAATTAGGGGTTGCACATCTGCTCCTAGGTTTAGGGTTTTCCTTTTATATATATAGGGTTTTCCTTATATATATATATATATATATATATATATTAATTATATTTAACTTGGGCCGGTAGGGTCAACCCGACCCCTATAGTCTAAGAACCGGCAACCCGACCCAAATTCAATTTTTTTTCAAATATACAACCCAATCCAACCCAAAATAAAATTTAACCCAACCCAACCCTTACGGTTTGGGTTGGGTAAGTTGGGTTGGTCAGGTTATCGATTTTTTTAAACAACCCTAGCAGAAAGTCTGGAGAAAAAAAAAGCTCCTTCTTACTCTCTCAATTTCTCTCCAAAATTTCCAAGTAAATCTCAATTGGTTCCCACAAGCTATACCTCCATTACTAAGAGGATAGGAAAGGATCAAGGGGTCGTGGCTTGCAATTTTGGTGTTTTTGTAGATACAGAAACTACAACGAGGATAAGCTTTATTTCTCTGTAATTTATTAGAAATGCATGTTTAACCTTTAAATTTATATTAATTTGTTTTTCTGTTTTGCTAATGTAATAGTATTATACATTTTCTTTCTCTTCATTATCAACACGATTCTCTCCACTTTGATCATTTGCAAAAGGTAGGCCATTTTTTTGTTTTTGTTTTGTATTTGTGAACGTTGCATATATATATATATATAGTCTATATGTGTAAAATATTTCATGTACACATTATGCATAGTTTAAATGTTGACAACATAGTGTCTTATGTCTGTTGACGTGTTTTTTTTACATATTATATTTACAAAATTATTGTTTGTTCATAAATCAAACTTTTTTTTTTTTTTTTTTATAATTGATGAGATTGTTCATATTTATGATCTATAATAAGTTTAGGGTTTGTTCTTATTCATTTTATGATGATGTAGTTTAGGGTTTTTTCTACAATTTATGTTTATAACATAATTGTCTATCTTCAAAGTTTGATAATTGTTTTTCATTACAATGATCTAAATGTTTTTATCAATTTATTTCTTTAAACTATATTTAAAATATTGATAAAAATGAAAATTAATGCTCATTACTTGATAATTTAATTAGTGTATTGTTGTTAATTTGCTGTAACTTTAATTATTGTGCATTAACATGTATATATGTTTTGAACTATTATATATTGAACTCGTTGATTTTTGTATTTTATATCATTTGCACAATACTTATCTATTGAGCATATTAATCTACATAAAAAAAACACATAATGCAACATATGATGTAATTATCTACATTGTTTTAGAGTGCATGTTTGACATGTTTATTAAATTTTTAATATACATAAATAGCTAGTTATATTTTTGGACCTTCCTAGGGTGGTTCATTCACTTTGGTGTGAAAAAAGAATTTTTATCATTTGGTATCAAAAAGATAAGGAAAAACTTTAGGTCTTGAAGAACCATAATTTTGAGAAATAAGTGTACTTATATAACTTTACTAGTTTATACACTATATGTTGTAGTATCTTTAGTAATTTTGTTAACATAAAAATAATATTCCTCCAAAAATATTGGAGTAGAATTAAACTATGTTATGTTTAATTTAAGAATTAGCTCACATGAATTTATTTTATTCTAATTGATCTATTTGTGATCTAATTGGTTATGAAGATGCAGGTTATTTATCTAACCCATGTGAGCTCGATCTTACACAAGTTACTTATTACATATAGAAAATTTTTTATATTATGGCAACTTATGAAGCATATCAGAACATTTACTTTGAATCATGCTTAAATATTGATCATGTACAAGAACTAGCCAAGAGTGTTCTTATATGAAGACAAAGCATCAAATGACAACATCAATATTCAACAAAATTCTTCAAAAGACAACTTGGCAGACTTATTTACAAAAGCATTACCTATACCAACATTTAAAAGCTAGAGCAGCACAACATTGAAATACGATAACTCCAAGAACTCAAGTAATGTACTCATAAGGGGGAGTAGAAAAATTACACTCTTTTTCCCTTGACTATGGTTTCTTCCATTCCATCGGTTATTTCTAGCAATGTTTTTAATGAGGCAACTATTAAAGTATACAAACTAATGTACTATTTTTCCTTCACTAAGATTTTTTTTTTCATTGAGTTTTTTTTTCAAGTAAGGTTTTAACGAGACATTTATTTTATATAAAACTGACATCTAAATAGGAGTATTATGAATATCCTAAATTATAGTTGAATATTATTGATGTCCATAACCTCCTTAGGTTAGAAATGCATCCATTAACCTCTCCATCAATCTCCATCACTTTCTTTTTCGCTCTTTTTATGTTTGGTTTTATAACCATTCGTCTCACAACCATATAAATATAAATAGAAGTTGTAGAGTTCATTTGTAAATAAACCACAATACACATAATACATGTTCATTATCTTTCTTTTGTATTTTTATGTTTATTCTTCTTTTCTCTAAATTTTATAACAAAAATCACCATTTTTATAATGTTTTTTTTATCTACTCTTGCAACTAACTCTACAAATAAATTAAAAAAACTAAAATTAAAATAATTTGACTATTTTTTTTTCAACATTAGAATTGATTAAAAAGTTATACATCATAATTAGATTATTTTATATCAGTCAACAAAAGCTAATATTGAAATCTTAGTCGTAAAAATGTAAAATAAACTTAAAAATAGAACAAAAGTACAAATTAAGTTGAAAAGACAATAATAATTTAAAGATAAAAGTGTTACATTTTGAAACTTAGAGACTAACATTAAAATATTAACACTCAAATGAAGTTAGAGAACTAAAATATTTGACCTTCCAAATAATTTTATTATTATAATATTCATAGTCATTGTTTGAAGAGCAACATAGTCTAAGTAGAACCATTTTATATTAAGAAAAAAAAACGATTGTCAAACAATGAACATATACAATATATATATATATATATAAAAATTGAATTGCCCGTAAAAACAATCATCATTAAAATAATTATTAAATCAAACTCTATAGATAAATAAATAAATAAACAAAAAGGTGTAAGAAAAGAAAATAAAAAGGAAAAAAAATAAAAAATAATGATGATGACACGTATGATATACCGAACCATGGGGCCATCCACGCCATCCCCAACATAGGTCAGAAAAATTGGAATCTCATTTTCTTTAAAAACTAATTTAATTAAAATTCTCAAAAAAAAAAAAAAAAGAAAAAAGAAAAAAAGAAAGGCTCTTCCATTCGTTCGATCTTCCTCTCCGCCGAAGAATTCCTCTTGTTCTTTGTTGGATCACAGAGAGAGAATCTCGGGAATCAGAGAATTCAGGCCTTTGAAACACGTAACATTCTTGATTTTCAGAGAGAGAGGAGATCTAGAGAGTGTGTATTTCAATCAATGGCCACGCTTCAGACATGGAGGAAAGCCTATGGCGCTCTCAAGGATTCTACCAAAGTTGGCCTTGCCCATGTCAATAGCGATTACGCGGTATTCTTGGATTCATTTCTTTTGTTATTGATTTTTTCGATCGGTGTTTGATCCGATTTCTGCGTTGTTTTTTTGGGGTGTTATCTTATTTTGCGGGATTCTTGTGTGTGTTTAGGATTTGGATGTGGCAATAGTCAAAGCTACTAACCATGTTGAGTGCCCGCCTAAGGAGAGACACCTCAGAAGTGAGTGATTGCTGTTTGCCAGATCGATTTTGTTGCTATGAATCAAATTTTCATTTTGGGTTTGATTTTCTGTTGTTGTTTCAGAAATTTTGATTGCTACTTCTGCAATTAGACCTCGCGCTGATGTTGCTTATTGCATTCATGCTCTTGCTCGTCGCTTGTCCAAGACTCGGAATTGGACGGTACAATTTTTTTTTTTTTTTATGTGAAATTTGCTCTTTTTTTTGGCATTGGGTTCCTTTATGTGTAAGAAATTTTGTGCAGTTTCTTTAGATGTCCACAGTTTTACATTGGTTATGTTCATGTTGTTCCTTGCATGTGTTTTTTCTTTTTAATGCCCATGTTTATCTGCATTGGATTTTTTTACGTTCATTATGTGCAATTGTGTTTCAAGTGTGATTGTCTATAAGTGATACAATATGCAAATTTATTTTCCTGATTCTTAATTTTCCATTTGAAAAGGTTGTTTCCATTTCTTTAAATTTGGCTGTGCTTCTGGTAGATTTAATTTTCATCTGTAATGGTAAAATATAAAGCCTTTAGGTTCTATCCTATTATTTGTTGATTTTTTTCTTCGAAGTTTTTGTTTCATATTTTTTTTATAGGATTTCATGTATTCACTGATAATGAAGTATGTCCAAGCATGTTCTCAAGACATAATATCCTCTCATGGTTATTTTGGCAAGTTTAACATCAAATTATCTATGATTGTGAGTGGAATGAATGTGAAAATACGATGTTTACCAGCTGACTGATTGTCCTAAGATTTTATATAGATTTGTTTTACAGTTTACCCGTTGTATTCGTTTTTCCATTGTCTATTGCTTCTTTTGACTTGGTTTTCCTTTTGCATTCACTGTAGTTTCTTCATGTTTTACAGGTAGCTTTGAAAGCATTGATCGTCATACATAGGACCTTGAGGGAGGGCGATCCAACATTCAGGGAAGAACTTTTGAATTTTACACAAAGAGCCCGAATTCTTCAACTATCTAATTTTAAGGATGATTCAAGTCCGATTGGTAAAATTTTTGAGATCTTCCTCCTTTTTTCATTCAAATGATACTCTAGTAGTGTAGTCAATAATAATAGATGACTGATGCATAAATTTTTATAATAGCTTGGGATTGCTCTGCTTGGGTACGTACATATGCATTGTTTTTAGAGGAGCGTCTCGAATGTTTCAGGATACTGAAGTATGACATTGAATCTGAACGCCTGCCAAGACCTGCCCAAGGTCAGGAGAAGGTATTGTACTGAAGAATTTTGTTAATATACCTGGCCTCCTTGCATGGTACATCTTTGAGTGAGTTTAGGTTTTTAGTCTGAAAGATGAATATATCCTGACATTGAATCTGAACGCCTGCCTAGACCTGCCGAAGGTCAGGAAAGGTATTGTACTGAAGTATTTTGTTAATTTATTTGGACTCCTTGCATGGTACATCTTTGAGTGAGTTTAGGTTTTTAGTCTGAAAGATGCGTATACCTCTTTGCTACCGGTAAAAGTAATTTGATCGTAGATTTCCTATTTTACATCCTAATTTTGGAATAACCTCTTATTAAAAAAAACAGAAAGGAATAACCCTCAGTATTCGTCCTCCTAGGCTTCGCCGAACCCTGAAAGAATTTTCCATAAGATTTTCTTTTATCTATTGAAGTGGTTAACTTATAAGCCTTTCTCCATTTTATTTTTAAACGGAAACAAGTTTTTCATCCATAAAATCGAAAGAGGATAAGTTCAAAATACAAGGAGACATAAAAAGACAAAAAGAACAACTCCAAAAGCGGCCGCCCCAAAACCAGAAGAAACGAACAAGACCAAACTACAAACTAAACAGAAAAGAACAGTACAGATCAAAATTGAAATCAATCTAAAGGAACTTAAACCACTGCTGCCCAAAACAGCTAATGCTTAACTTCCCAGAGGGACTTGACCACGCTTTTGAGGATAACAGCCGAAAGAAAGCTCTCCAACCATCCAAACTTAGGACTTAAACTCAAGAAGAAACAAATGAGCTTGGATAACTGAACTAAACTACAAACTTGAACTAAACTACGTGATTTCTTGGACAGCTTCGACCCGAAAAAAAGTAAAACGTTAAACCAACGTAATCAAAGAGCATGATGTGATTTCTTCATAAGCCTTGCTCCATTAGATTTAAAATTGGTGAAGGAGCTAGTGGTCGAAAAGATTTATAAGTTATCCCATAATTTTGGAAGTGTAGGCATAGAATATAAGTAAGATAAGAGGGGTTGGCGCTTTATTCATGAACCAAATTCTTTTGGAGGAAGGTGGTTATGAGTATTCACGGGAAATCTCCTTCTGAGTGGTATTACCAAAAGAAGGTTTCTTTTGTAAGTCCCCTTTTTGGTACTTGTTGGATCCATCTCTCATTATTGACTCTATCTTTGATGCTCATTGATAAAATGAAAACTGACAACTTTTTTGAGCTTTCATTTCCTATACATTTCTTTTTTCCACCGAACAAAGTAGCCTTCATTTGTGAACTCCCGAAGAACTTTTGAACAGAAGTGAAGGTATATAAGATGTTGAAAAGATGTCATCAATTGGATCGTGTTGAAAGGATATAAGAACTTTTTGCGTGACAGATTCTTCATAGTGGGGTTTGGACCGCATTCATAGGTTCGTGGCTAAGGTGACCGGACCTTAGTGTTGCATTCTTTTTTAGGGGGCCGCGGAGGAGCCAAAGCATATCTTCTGGTCCTGTTAGTTTGGCATCTTGTTGTGGATTAACTTTTCTGAGTCTTTCTTCTTCAAGTTGGCTTGGCTAAGAACCTGTAGATCCATGCTTTTTTTTTTTTTTTTTTTTGAAAAAGGAAACGAGCCTCTCCATTAAGAAAATGAATAGATAATACAAAGAGATAAAGTACCCAGCCACTTTAGTACCACATTGATATGCCATTCTAACCAATGTGGGACAAAAGGCATCCCTTTCCTGACAGAAAACTTCACATTTAATTTAAAAAAAAAAGAGTTTGAGCAAATGTAAGCTTAGTTCCATATTTTACCCAGAAGTTGCCATCTGGATGGAAGAGGCAACTTAAGGAAACATTTTGTGGGCAGAAAGAAGAGAAAGGAAGGGTTGAGGTAGCTTCAGGGAGAGACGGAAGGTTTGGCAAGTGAAAATTGATTTAATAAATAGTATTTCAATTATTTCGGGAAACAAATATTTTTTTCATTTGTGTATATATATTTTAGTCAGAGTAGTGTTCAATTGTAAATTTGTAATGGTATAATTTTATGGATTGGAGCTTCCTTTTTTTTCCCTTGGTGATATGGGGCTGTAGTTTGCTCCACTTGTTGAGGTTTCCTTTTTGTATTCCTTGAAGTTTCTTAAAAGGAATTTTGATTTTGCCATTGCAAAAATTGTAATTGTTGGTAAGCAATGAATTTAATAAGTTATGTGTATCATGTTAAAATTCAAAGCCGTCTGATTTTTATAGAGGGGGATCATCCCTGGTCATCCGTTAGTATGACCTATATTGGATGTTTTTGAACGCTAAGTAAATGTTTCTTCTGGCATTATCATTTTCCCTTTTTTTTTTTTTTGTTGAGATGTTATTCATTTTTTCCCCGTCAAGATTTGTGACATAAGAAGCAAGAATGAACAGATGACAGATATATGACATCGAATGGTGTGTTCATGACATAGCTTTTCAAAATTCTTGCACCAATATAATACATATATATGTTTAGTACAGTATATTTATAAAAGTATGTTATTTTGAATGTATCATTGTTTCAAATGTTAACTAAAACTTTTCCTAATGTTATGAATTATATGAAGTCAACCTTGGAACATGAACATAAATCTTTGTCTTCTCCTTTCAATATTCACTTTTATTGAAATTTAAATGTCATAAGCTTCTTAACTACATGCTTTGTATGATTTGTCTTTAAGGTGAAAATTCAGTATTTTTTTTCCACGATACATTAGAGGTTGCAACCTGGACTTTCCTCTCAAAGAGAAATTTCTTCTTCGCATCACTTCCTAATGTTGTTCAGACTTAGTGGGTTCATCTGTTTTCTTTTCATTAATTTTTTTTGATGTAGGTTCTACATGTTTGTACCTTGTGTTTTATTTCTTAGTTCATTATGAAACAATATTTGTTTTTTCAATCAAAGAGAACAATTGTTCTTATTTTCTATTTTCTTCACTTTCTGTTCTAAATATGTCTCGGACATGTTCACTGCATGGCCTAATTGCATCTGAGGTTGATATGAAAAACATACAAACTAAACTCAGAGTGTCTAGTGAGTGCCCCCAGTTCATAGATTATTGAAATTCATTAATCATGGATTCTTTCATTGGCAGGGATACAGCAGAACTAGGGAACTGGACAGTGAAGAACTGTTGGAACATTTGCCTGCTTTGCAACAGCTGTTGTATCGTCTTATTGGCTGCAAGGTATCTTTTTGACACCTGTGAACCTTCAACTCTCACTTGATACTGAAATAAATTTTCTTTTTTAGAATGTGGGTTTATTTTCCAAAATTCTTTTGATGTGATATTCTTTAAGCATGAAAATGATTTGATGTTGAAATTACAGCCAGAAGGAGCAGCTATTGGGAATTATGTTATACAATACGCCTTGGCGCTGGTATGCTGACCTTTTGTTTTTATTTGTTATTCCCAGTGCCATGATACTGCTTTTATTTTTTTTTAGCATCGACCATTATTAATGTCAATGTTGTCATTTTACTCATGTTATTTTGAATTTTAGGTATAATATTTGGTTGGGGGGGGGGGGGGGGGGGAAAAAAAAGACCTCTTCCCCCGCCAA
>JBBPDJ010000002.1:11036610-11061452 GCA_037974625.1 Cucumis cinereus | reverse complement strand
CCCCCCCCCCCCCCCCCCCCCCCCCCCCCCCCCCCCCCCCCCCCCCCCCCCCCCCCCCCCCCCCCAAAAACCACATATTCCCATGCTAAACTTAAACTAAAAGAAGACTTTCTTCCCTTTACCATGGATGGAATTTCAAGGTTACAAGAAAGAAAAATGCCTTCGGGATGTTTTCCTATTTACTTCAGAGCCCCCTCATGTGGTACCATCCGGGGGAAAGGTTAACTTATTTTAGGCACTATTTGTTGAAGTTGTAGTTTTTAACTTGATCGCGTTTTCTTTTAAAGAAATGACAAATGGGTCACAAAAATATGGACAACCTAAGGATCGGGGATAGAGAGCACCCCATTCCAACTCTACTACATCATTAGAGCTTGCCAATAAGTAAAAATCATCTACAAAATGTAGTTTGAAATTAATTCTTTTGCAAGGCTATCCATCAAGAAGCCACATTTTATACATAATTACAAAAGGAATCAAACTCTGAAGACTTATTTGCGTTCTAGCATTTCTCTCCATTTCTCTCCATTTCTCTCCTACCATAATTGCCAAAACTCACAACTTCTGACCACCTTGGCTTTACCCTTCAAATTCAAGGTGGTCAACCCTTCCAAAAGCCAGTCATCAATCTTTTTAGGACTTTGAGAGGAAATCCCCAATAAACCTGCAATATAGCACCAAGCTTTACAATAACATCAGGCTTTAAACTATTTCATTCATTCTCCCAATTCCTAACAAGGCATGAGACCTCCCTAGGCCTCATTTTTTAGCCATATCACCTTTTTTCGACAATTTCCTCTCAAAAGTCAGATACAGAGGTTGTTTTTCTTTAACGTTAACGCTATTTCTTTGCTAATCATGGAACCCTATGGGATGTTGATTTTCTATTTTTTTTCCTTCATATTTTGGCTTGGGAGCTTTACAACAAGTGCCAACGGGGTCTCTTTCTCTTGGATCCATCGATTACACCCCATCGATCTTCATGTTTCATACTCGCCTCAAATATTATGTTGTCTCCCTCTTGAAAAAAATCTTGAAAATCTCCTGGACTCCTTCGTTAGCTCGAGAATTAGTTTCGAAAGAATCTTTGTAGTTCTTCTATGGGCCTCCTTCTGAGCCATTGTCCATTTCTACAATTGAGTTTGATGTGGCCTCAACATGACTTTAGACCTACACTTTTATTTGTGTTCTACGGTCCCTTGTTTTGAACAAGGATATAACCTGATTTTCTTTAGCAAAGGAGACCCTCTTTTGTTTTTTATGAAATCTTGGAGAAGCTTTGAAAGCCAAAGAATAGAAGTCTGGAAAATTTTTTATATACAAAAGGTGACAAAAGGTGACTGTCTACCGTTACAGTCGGTGAACGATACAATGGTCTTAAAATGGTGTATGGTCAGTTATATTAAAAGAACAGTAGGTGATACATCAAATTTTTTGTTTTGATGGATGGGCTCCTTTTTCTTAGGGCTACATCTTCCTATATGGGCTTTTTGCCTTTCGTTTATTGGCTTTTGTTTGTGGCTTGGAGATGTTTTTAGGCTCCCAATTCTTCCACTGTATTAGATCCATTTTTGAGGCAGGATAAATTTAAATGGCTGCTGTCATTTTTCAACGATCTGTCCGACTCTTTTTAAACTAAAGAACTTTTCAAATATGGATCTGCGGACAGTGAGCCCCATCTTCTATTTTTTACTTGTTAGCTAGGCTCACGTTAGTCAAAGGTCCCTTAGTGAAAAGCATTAACCGCTTCGGAGAAGCTGCGTGGAGGCGACCCTATAATCAACATATTACTATCTTGATGAGTCACAACCTGCACCATATAAACATTCTCTCCATCAATCAGGTTGATTTTCTGTGGTGTAAAGCCAAAATAATTTTTTCATATTTGGATTCCCACGTCTACACTCCCAATAAGCTGTGAGTTGCTCTCTGCATACTCGAAACCTCCCAAGCAGTCACCACACCAATAGCTTTAAAGATCATATAGTCCCATAATGCAGCAGAATATTTCAAATTCTAACCCACCCGCCAGAGGAAGGCAAAAACATTTATCTATTATGAATGGTGGTGTCCCACTTCTCTGCTTTTAATATAACTGGACCAAAACTCATCCAACCTCTATTTTTAACTGAAAGATCTGCCAATTCTCTGGAAGAAGATTTGAGGAGGGCTTTGTCTGGTTGAAAAATACTGATGGTCAAATATTATATCAACTGTTTTTGGAATATCTCCAAAATCCTTCCCCAATCATCATGAAATTCTCTTGTTTAGCACTATCACCTCATTCCAGTTGATATTTCTAACTTCCTCCTTGTGCAGAATCTGAAATTTTGATTTATTCCTTCTTGATCCTCTAGCTATGGTTATGGTCGTGTTATGGTTTTGTTTGTCTGATGGAAACTGAACAACCTCTGCAAAGGATTCTCGTTTTCAACCACCATCTTCGGCCAAGCCTCCCCTTAGCCAACAAAGTCATTTAGCAAGTTCGAAAACTGTTGCTATCCTTTAAAATCTTCTCCTTGAGGCCCAACCAGATTGGACTCAATTGCTAGAGTTGACCACTTTTGTTAACTCACAGAAACTTATCCTTTGTTCAAAATCTTTTGAATCCAAATAAATCTGTTGTGCAATCTGTTTCCCTAAAGAACTTTTGGGTTGACAAAGGTTGAATTAAATACTCTATCGAGTCTGATAGCCTAAACAGTACTGATTCTTCGGCTGAGAGGGCATATTTTTTTCGTAGATGGACTTCAGTAATCTGGATGACTGTACCTATGTAATTTTTGTCGAAGCTACATGAAAGGGATTTGTTCTCGATCTCATGGAGCACAAACAATCATTTTAAGGAAGGATGGTGCATTGGGCATGATTGGAGATAAGAACTATCATCCGAAGTTTCATGGTTGGAAGGATAGGGATGGGTCATGGTCAAAAGCATTCTTCTGCTACTTATCCATCATTGAACTTTTGAGCATGGCTTTAGTGTTAGTTAAATCTCTTCATCCCATATTGACTTAGCATTCAATATTATTTATGGTTTCGCAACAAATCCCATTCAAGGTTGCTATGTGAGGAAGTGGCAAGCCTTTAAATGTAGAGCCATAACTTGGATGACGTAGGAACACATAAAACACTAAATGCACGACACTTTTCTTATTGTTGAATAATCTATGAAAGCAACTGTCATAGTTAACCATCATAGATCGACATAGTTGTAAAAAATGAGACATAATCTCAATAACTAACTAAGGGGTCATGGGTTTAATCTATGGTGGCCACCTACCTAGAAATTAATTTCTTACGAGTTTTCTTGACACCCAAATGTTGTAGGGTCAGACGGGTTGTCCTGTGAGATTAGTCGAGGTGCATGTAAGCTGGATCGTACCCTCACAAATATAAAAAAAAAAATAGTCATAGTGTTGGTTTTTGACGAGGGAGTCAGTTTTATAGAAGATAGAATCCCATAGAGACATTGAGTTAGCAAAATTCGTTAAATTCTATATTCTAGAATGATGGTCGCCTCCTTCCTAGAAAGGATGTCATTGGGGCCATGCCCAATGATTTGGAGTTGCCTAGGAAGTGTGTGTCTGAGTAAGATGCCTTAGCATGAATGAAGGTAATAAGTATTATAAGGTTCTAGATCAGACAAGTTACGAGGCAATTGTCTTAAACCATAATTGGTGGACTTGTTTCAAGTTGGAGGGACATGTTAAGCACTGCAAAAAGTTGAAGTTCATGTGGTTAATTCAGAAGAAAGAAAAGGCCACAAGAGTAAGAGACTAGTCAATCGATCTTTTTACTAGAGTGATGGTGTCTATGGTAGTGTTGGTAAAGAGGTTGAAACATGTGTTCTGGTCTACAATTTCTCGTAACCTAGTTAATTTTAGTAGAGGAAGAGGCGTTAGATTTAATCCTGATTGACCCCAAGGCACTCGACTTTATAGACACATGGAAAAGAGAAAGAGAGAACTGTAATGAGAAAGGGGCCAAGTTGGAGGATGAGGGAGTGGCATGTCCTCCTAAAGACCCCAATTCACAGTACACACCCCAGCAAGCCCAAAAAACGGCCTCACTCTGAAGGGTGGATGGAGGAGGAACTCCTCGGTCGTTGCACGAACGTTCTTTGGGCCAACAATTCTATCATCGAACTTCTGCAGAAAATAGCTCCAACCATCCCTTGCGTACTGGCAATCCCAATGGAGATGATCCAAGCCTTCCTTCGCCTTCCGACATAGAATACAACAAAAAGGCCCCACATGCGAGGTCCTTGTTCTAACCAACCTATCCAAGGTGTTCACACGATCAAGCAAGGCTTGCCAAATAAAGAACTTGATTTTCTTAGGTATCTTGATCCTCTGAACCACATCGAACACAACCTCTCTACTAGGGGAAGGATCCAACAACAATCTAAAGAAAGAATTACAAGAATAGCCTTCACATGGATTTGGACTCTAAATACGAATGTCCCTCTCCCCACTCTAGAATTGCAATCCTAGGACAAAAGAGAGGCAACCTCCGTCATTTCCTTATTGGATAAATGATGATGGAACTCGAAAGAGAAAGACACAGAGTTCTCTGACCAAACCAAGAGGTTCGAGATCGACCGATTTTTAAAAGAAGAAAATCAGTAAAGATTTGGGAAAATAGTAGAAAGAGCTCTATCCTCCCCCATTGATCCTCCCAAAAATGCGTGTCCGCACCATCCCCAACAACACATTGGACAAAATGAGAAAAAGTAGGGAGCTCAAATGAAATGTCATTCCACGGTTCCAGTGTGTGCCTTTAACCTTTTTCTCCACCCAATCAAAAGGATGGTTGCCAGGTTTACTCACAGTGATCCCACACCACAGAGATCGGGCTCATGGGCAAAGCGCCAAATCCACTTCGCCAACAAAGCTGTCCAAATCCACTTCGCCAACAAAGCTGTTTTGAATCTTTAAATCGCCAATCTCCAACTCCCCTGGTTCAAAGGGCGGCTGACCACCTCCAACTTACCAGATGAGAGCCCTTCTCTTCTTCCATACCTTCCCAATGAAAATCACACATAAATTTCTCAATACTCTTGCAAACCAAACTAGGGACCTTGAAACGAGAGAGATAATACACAAGAATACCACTTAGCACCAATCTTATTAGAGTTAGTCTTCCAACTTTAGAGAAAAATCCTTTCTTCCACCGAGCTAGCCTTTTCCAGATTTTCTCCGAAATAGGGTCCCAGAATGTCGTAGCTCTTGGGTTACCTCCCAAAGGAAGCCCAAGATAAGAAGGAAAAGAACCCACCTTGCAACCAAATGCCTCCGCCCATCTCCTAAGGTTATCTTGATCACACTTAATCCCCAAAATTTGACATTTACTCCTATTGATTTTAAGACCTAACATCGCTTCTTAGAACCCCACCATATGATTAAGAATCGGAAAAGATACCTCATTCCCCGAGCAAAAGAACATTGTATCATCAGCAAATTGGAGATGCGATAAGGCCACCTCATCCGCTCCCACCCTAAAAGCCTCATTAATGTTACCCTCCACTCTATTTAAAATGATTTTGCTTAGAAAATCCACGACGAGTAAGAACAGGAAGGGAGATAGAACGTCTCCTTGCCTTATACCTCTAGAAGCTTGGATCGACCCCTTGGGGGTTCCATTGATCTGAATAGTGTACTTCACATTCCTAAATTTGCCCCACATCTACATCCTCCACTTATACCGAAAACCCTTCTAAATCAACACCTTATCCAAAAATCTCAATCAACATGATCATAATCCCTTTCAAAGTCGAGCTTATGCACAACACCCTCCTTCTTCCTCGACCGATAGTCCTCGATGGCTTCAAACATCTATAAGAGCCTGAGCCAAGATTTTCCCTCCCGACCAGAAAAGCTCCTTGTGCCTCAGATATGGTGGGGGTCGTCACTTTCTTAACTGATTAGCAAGGACCTTGTCCAAGATCTTATGTTTTTTGTTCTTGTATGTATGCATCCTACGTTATGTGAGAATTGAGAAGGATTTTGTAAGACTCTAGTTAGGAAAATATTATGATAATTACTATCATTAGTGATAAGGAGTATTCTAGTAATTAGATATTAAGTTTGTTAGGTCTTTTGCATTATAAATAGTAGGAGGGAGTATGGCTAGAGGAGTGAAGAATTTTGTTGGGATTTCTTTTGGTAAAGGGACAGAGTAGCCCTCTTGAAAGACTGTTATATTGTAGTTTCTTCATTGACATTGGAATATAAAATTATCTTTTAGTTTTGTTTTGTTCTTGTTAGGAGGTATCCTAACAGAGTTCTAAAGATCTCTTTTTTATATTGTATAGGCCTTTTGGCTAAGATCAAGTGTAGTATCTGTTCTCATATTTTTTCTCTTTTCAAAGGATATTTTTCAGTTAGTAAAGCTTTCCAGTCTTGCTAATACCGTGACATGCTATTTTCAGGTATTGAAAGAGAGCTTTAAAATCTATTGTGCTATTAATGATGGAATTATAAATCTCGTTGACAAGGTGAGTATTAAGCATCTTACCTATGCAAGACTTTCAGAAGCGAATTGGTGTCAATAAATTTATTTTGTTTCTTGCAGTTTTTTGAGATGCCAAGACATGAGGCTATCAAAGCCCTTGATATCTATAAAAGAGCTGGCCAACAGGTACTTTGATCTCATTTTTGTTTCCAAAAATGATGGTCATCTTTCACAATGATTTCTTGTTGTCTATCAACTTTTCTTGCCTCCAAATGTTTCTCAACCTTATTTATATTAGCTGAGGTACACCAATAGGTAGTTCAGGTTTATTTGTCTTGCCTTTACCATACTGCAGGCAGGAAGCCTATCAGATTTCTATGATATTTGCAAAGGGTTAGAACTTGCTCGGAATTTCCAGTTTCCTGTTCTAAGAGAGGTAATGTTTGGCAATGTAAAATAATATATGTCTCTTATGGATCAAAGCTAATATATGAGCTTATACTTTCCTACTTTCATGTCTTGTTATCAACTTCCAGCCTCCGCAGTCATTTCTTAATACGATGGAAGAGTATATTAGGGAGGCACCACGAATGGTTACAGTACCGAATGAGCCACTGGTTAGTATATTCTTGGTAACTTTTCATACCAAAATTTGGGCTGTACTTCGGAGGCTATTATTTATGTATTTCAGGGATTTTCTGTTTGACAATGTTGGCAATGTGCTCAACATGGAGCTTTTTGTAATTACTCCTTAGCTTCTATTTACATCAATTGGAAGGTGTTATTTTAATCCTTCCTTTGGGCAGCGGATGCTTGTCTTCATGGCCCTTGGGTTGTTTTGATGAGACTTTCGCCATCTTAATTGTTGTAATTTTTTTTTTTATATATTTTCTCATCTTGAACAGCTGCAACTTACCTACAAGCCAGAAGAATCTCTTTCCGAGGATCAAAACTTACCCACTGATGAACCGGAGGCTTCTCCTTCAAATGATCTTTCTATTACTCCTGTTGAAACAGCTCCACCACCACCACCACCTCCAGCACCAGCTCCTGCTCCTGAAAGCCATTTAGAGACTGGAGATTTACTGGTATATATAATACTAATTCGATAATACCTCTCATCACCATCCTTAAAATCACGACAAATAATCATATTTTTTTTTTCTTGGTTGATTTTTCAGGGATTGAGCCTTGCTACCACGGAAGTATCCGCAATAGAGGAGAGAAATGCTTTGGCTTTGGCTATAGTTCCTTCTGGTGGTAAATTCCAAAGTCTTTCTTCCTATTTGGGTGGGTTGATTGAGAAATTTTCTTAACCACTTGTGTTAATGATATCGAACCTCATACCAGATACAGCAGCACCCACTTTTCATTCCAATGGTGCACAGGCTAATGATTTCGATCCTACAGGTTGGGAGCTAGCCTTGGTTACCACTCCAAGTACTAACCTGTCATCAGCTAATGAGAGACAACTGGTAGGTCTTTAATGTAATTGTGAATTTCGAATCCGTTCTCCAGTCTTCATCTTTTAATGGCCGTTATTACTTGATAACAATTCTCAATTGAAACTGACATAGTTAGTGCCTTAAATTCTGGTTCAGAGCATTAGGAATGTAATCGTTGGCATATTCTTCAATCTAATTGATAAATTCTCACTTTTTATGAACCAGGCTGGTGGACTGGACACACTCACTCTCGATAGTTTATACGATGAAGGTGCGTATAGAGCTTCTCTACAGCCCGTGTATGGTAAACCTGCACCAAATCCATTTGAAGTGCAAGACCCATTTGCATATTCAAATGCCGTCGCTCCACCTCCTTCGGTTCAAATGGCACCATTAGCTCAGCAGCAGGCCAATCCTTTTGGTCCTTTTCAACCTACCTTCCCACAGCAACAGCAGCCCTTCACAATGGACCCAACAAATCCTTTTGGTGATGCGGGTTTTGGAGCATTCCCTGCTGTTAACCACCATACTGTACCACCGCCTGCAAGCAACCCATTCGGAAGCACGGGCCTCCTGTAGACCACCCGTGGTACCATCATCAACGTGTAATTTAGTCAACAGATTTGATTTCATCATATTTGGCGGGATGTAAAGGGTTGGTTTTTGTTGGACGAGCTGCAAAGAACGGTTGGTTTGGGGCGTGCGACATTTGTTTTGGTTGAAACTTTCATTGAGAGTGAATAGTGAAAGGTGTAATAAGTAGTAAATGAAATTCACGACCATTTCAAGTTAGCTTCGGAATACTTGGAACTCTCGTCCTATTCTGCTGATTTTGAGTGCACGTTCTCATAGAATTCGGCTATATAATTTTTATGCATACGTATATAATTCATCAATTCATCATGTTTCTGATCCTTTGTCTCTTGTACATTTTGTTGGATATTTCATATTTGTTACAATCATTATTCATGCACAACAAATCGAAAAAGAACAATCACGATGTCAGCGACGGTAGTAGGAAAGATTGAACGAGAATTTATGCTTACCTCGACATGCTATGCTGGCAAGATCCAATGGAAGGAGACCCTCTTCTCATATTTGCATTTAGAATGGAAGTCTTTTCTTTTGCATTGGATGTGAAAACCTTTATTTTATCTCCATTTTAGTACACATTTTGCCAAATTTTGATGGATTAACAATCACATACTAAAATTAAGGGCTATCATCAATTACTTGCCGTATTGGATTAGCCTAATCTATCATTAATGGCAGTTCAAACTCCTTGTTTTGTACCCTTGTTTTTTATTGTTTAGGCAAACCCTCTCCCTTATCATATAACAATTGAACTAACTTTTCCGAATTTAAATTCTAGATGGACTTTTTTCTTTGATTTGATAACTCTGAATTTTAGAAATTTTATTTCACTTGGAACACTTTTCTATAATAAGCAGAGTTTAATTGACACAAAACTCGTTGGTTTCCACTCCACCTCCACAAAAAAATTAAATAAATATACTTTTTGATCTCTCAAGTTTGTTGGGTTAAAAACTGTGAGAACGAGAATGAAATCTTGAAGTGTAAAAAAGAGTTGGATTGAAAACTACGAGAACTAAATGAGTTTAGCATTACAAACAAACGCTCAATCTGAACATGGACTTTAGATTACATTACATTATAAGTACACTCTATTATGAGCTTCCAAATAACTCGTAAGTCCTAAGTCCAAAGTTCATGAACCAAAAACTCTTTTCCAAAAAAAAAAAAAAAATGCTTGTTAAATTATAAAAAAGACGCTTGAGCTTTGCACTTTTGTTAAAAATATGCTTCAATTTCAAAAGTTTAAAATTTTTCCTCCACCTTTTTTTTAAAAAAAATTAAAAATACTTTACCATTAGTTTTGTATGAAAATGCTTAATGCCTCTCAAAAGTTTCAAAAAAAAAAAAAAAAAGATTAAAAAGAACACTCTTACAATTAATAGGAGAACATAAACAGTTAATAGCTCGTTGCAATAATTCCTCAAAACTTTCAAAAAGGTTGCATTAGTAACCTTATCGTAAAAAAGAAAAAAAAAAAAAAATTAAAAAAGGCTATTACTGTTTATCTACACCTCATTGCCTCTCCTCTTTCATTTGCTTTATCTCCCTTAGTTCAATCTATGACTTACCTTTCTCTATTTTTTCCATTCTTTTTCCTCTTACTTTCCTTCTTATTAAATCTTTTTTATTTATTATTATTACTTTTGCCAGTAGTTGAAAATGAGCAGATACTCGAATAAAAGTAATTTATAATATTTTTTCAGGTTGTTTTTAATTATAACAAAAATGTTGAAAATATTTATAAATGCAGTAGGATTTTACTTTATATTATTGGTAAATTTATGTAGACCTATGTAGACATCTACGGCATGTGATAGATGTCTATTTAGATCGGTATGAATATAAATTTTGCTATATTTATAAGTATTTTCAGCAGTTTTGTCATTTAAAACAAATTTCAATATATATTTTTTTTTTATCTATGTCTAAAACGAGGAATTCATATATAATATAATTAATAACATGTTTTTTTCTTTCATATTTTTAACAAATTAAAATGCATTACTGAATAGTACGTTAATATAACTTTTAGTTAAAATAATAATAATAATAATAAAAATCAATTATATAATTTTGTTTGTTTTATATGATAATAAAATGTGAGAAATTATCTTAAATCACAAAATTGTTGAAATGTAATCCTTAACATCATGTAATAACTAACGATCACTAGTGACAAAAAGAATATATATCATCGACATATAATACAACTATTACAAACTTACTTCCTACAACCGTCATGTAGATAGACTGATCAACAATCATTTCTACAAACCCATATGACAAAATGGTATCATTAAACTTCAAGTACCATTGTTGGAAAGTTTATTTTATTCCATAGATTTATTTCTTCAACCTACGTACCAGATTTCTTTCAATTGTGGTTTCAAAACCTTGAGGTTGGTCCATATATACCTCTTCTTCTAAATCTCCATTGAGAAAGGTTGTTTTAACATCCATTTAAGATCAAAATGAGCCACCATAGCCATTACAATCCTTGAAGAGTCCTTTCTAGCAACAGAAGACAAAGTCTCTTTGTAGTCATGCCATCCTTTTGAGTGTAACTTTTGGCAACAAGTCATGGCTTGTATCTTTCAACATTGCCCTTAGTGTCTCGCTTTGTCTTCAAAACCCACTTACAACCAACTCTTTTAAAATCCTTTGCCAATTTTTTCATTTCTTAAACATTGTTGTCATCCATAAATTTCGACTCTTCCTTCATGGCCATTAACCACTTATCAGAGTTTTTACCGCTCATGACTTGATCAAAAGAAATCGGGTCATTATCAATGCTCAAGTCACTTTCATGCTCAAGTGCATAAACTATATACTCATTTGAAATAGCTGGTCTTTTCTTTCTTGTAGATCTCCTTAACAATGATTTTTCTTCTTAAGGTTGCACTTGCTCATTAACTTGAGGGATTTCCCCCCTTTCTTGAACAATGGCATCCATAATTGGGTCATTTGTTGTTTCATATTTATGTTTGTGGTTGTGCTACAATAATAGGAACAACAACAATGACTCTGCTATTTTCAATGAAGCGAGCATTTCGAGACTCTACAATTCTCGTATTATGGTTATGACAATAGAATCTATACCCTTTTCACCTTTTCGGATATCCAATGAAATAACCACTAATAGTCTTGGAATCCAACTTCTTTTCACTTCAGATTGGCAACCCCGAATATGAAGATGTCTTAAACTAGACTTCCTAGATGTCCACAGTTCATAAGGTGTCTCAGGAACTGCTTTACTAGGTACCCTATTCAATATGTATACGGTTGTCTTCAATGCATACATCCACACTGAAATAGGTATACTACTCTCATTCATCATACTTCTCACCATTTCCATCAATGTACGATTACGTCTTTCTGCTACACCAATTTGATGTGGTGATTTGGGCATTGTATACTTTGCACAAACGCCCTTAGACTCAAGGACTTTCTTAAACAAACTTGGAATTTGTCCAACTTTCGATGTCTGTCCATAAGTTTCACCACCTCTATCGAAACACATTACCTTAACCTCTCTACTTAGCTGTCTCTCAACCTTCATAATCAATGTCTCAAGGACATCAACCGATTGAGTTCTATCATGCAACAAATAAAATGTAACAGTACCATAGTAATCATCAATGAAGGTGATGAAATATCTTTCACCGTCCCAAGACGGTACATCAAAACAACTACAAATATCTGTATGTATTAAATTGAGTAATTCACTACTCATTGTGACAACCTATTTTGATACATGTTTGGTTTGCCTACCCTTGATACAATCTACATAAGTATATTTCCAATCGATAAAATTCAATTGAGATAAAACTTCACCTTTTATTAGTCTCAAAATCCTCTCTTTGAATATATGACCGAATCTTTTATGTCACTAGTCAGCACAAGACTCATTAAGTGCATTCCTTTTCATACCAGCATCACATACAACACTAAATAGAGAATTCACAAAAGTAAAATTTAGATTGAAACAATATTAAGCATCCAAGAATGAACTCGTACCACACATGTTTGTTCCATGATACAATAAAAAACAAATATATATCCAATCTTAAAATTAAATTCTAAAACATCCAAACTAGAACTAGAAACAAATAGTCTGTGTCTTAACACAATTCTATATGTCCCTACACCTTCAATTCTGGCTTTCATCATGTTTTCTATAAATAGAAAGCTTTCACTTTCCAACATATGCTGGAGATTTAGTTAACCCAACATAACATTAGAAACATGAGTGGTTGCACCAATATCAAGCCACCAAATATTAGAAGCTATCTCAATTAGATTTGATTCAAATCATACAGAAACAAAATGTATGACTCTCTTTTCAAATAATTCCTTCCTCTTTTGGCAATCATCTCTTTGTGCTCAGGTTTGTTGCACCAGAAACATTTCAGAATCTTTGCAACTTCTCATTTCCCTTTACCATGTTGAGGCTTAAATGACTGCTTTCCCTTATTCTTCCATTTCTTACTTGGAGCTTTGTTGCCACTAGAACTAGGGTTTGAAGTGCCCTTATAGGACAAGTTGGCTTGGGGAAGTTTGACCTTCAAGTTTTCCCTTTACCCTGCCTCCTCTTGCATGAGCATGACCTTAATTAATATCTAAAAGAGACATTTTTTCCTTAAGTTGGTTGTAAGTTCTCCAAAATTGCTTGAAATCATCACCCTTACATGATTTCAGCAAGAACTCAACCAACACTCGCTCACCAAGATACACTTCCAAATTTTTAAGTCGGTTGTAGGCGATCACCATGTTAGTAATGTGTTCTTCTATTGACTGCACTATAATGTAGTCTCTATTAGATGAATTATTAATTAGAGCAGCAACAACAGACTTATCCATAATGTTTGTCATAGTACACTTCTTAATTTCAGTAAAATATTTCCTTCACTTTTTCATTCTTAGGCTGGGAAGACTTAACATTAGGCGCTATGGTAAGCTTAAGAAAACTCATCAAAAGCCTATTTGACCTTTTCCAGTTCCCCCACAATTTCTTATCTGCGTTCGAACTAGTATCAGTTTAGTGAGCTGGAATCAAGTCCCAAAAGGCCAGCCATTTAGCTTGACTGACATATTCGATCCAGTCATCATAGTTTTGTCCATACTATTGGCAGTCATATTTGACTTAGAAGAGACCACGAAAAATATTTACATTATCTCACATATTAATTGCTTTGAATTTAAACCACAATTCATACTATAATATATACCAAAACAATGCATTTAAATTCACCTTTGGACTAAATCTAAATACAACCAACAATCATCATCAGCCATGCATCATTCATATAACATATATATAAGGTCAATCACTAAGTTTACTTTAATATATAAGCCACCTTTGGATGTACATTATATATGAATTAAACAAAGTTCATACCCTACTTCAATTGTTATGAACAGATAGTAAGATCTACCTTTGGGTAACTGTATAAATACATGTTAATAACTACAAATGTTTATCATTCTTAAATGTCATTTATGATGCTGTATCAAATTAACATTTATAAAATAATTTTAATCATTTAATCAAGACCGAGTGAGTCACTTTGGTGACTAACACACTCAATAAAATATTAAAGATTTAAATTATAGCTACAACCAAATACATCTTTGGTTCATCTTTAAAATAACTTCCACAAAACTTTACAAACATTAAAATAATTAATGTAGAACTATAATTATTTTCTATGATATTAATGTTCATAATTCGAATTCAACGACATAATTTCAGAATCACTTATTTCATGCCCTAAACAACGTCAATTATAAAGAATTAAAATTCCAATGAGATCAATACCCAAATTCTCATGAACTTAGATTGGTGATTTAATTTTAATTAAACTTGACTCTAATACCAAATGTTAGTATAAATTTAAACTCAAATGCGGAAATGATTATCACCAGTGGATCGAATAGGATAATTAAATCAACCAAAATACATGTCATAAAGGAATGAACACTTACCTGATGTTCTCCGATCCCAATACCGTATATTTTTCAATTCGTCCTTCTATGATATAAGGACTTGTTTAATTCAATGAATTAAACTTTGATTGACCGAGGTCTGTTATTCTTTTGAAAACAAAAGAAATCACATACAGATTTCTAAAAGGTAGCACTTGTTAGAGAAAAGTTACTATAGAAGAAGAATCTATCACCTATATATATGGGCAACTTATCACATCCCAAGTAACTATCCGCTCACCACTAACTTGGGTAACTACCCACATCTCGGGTAACTACCAACTCCTCCACTACATGGATAACTACCCATGATATTGGGTAACTACCAACTTCCTAGGTAATGACCAACTCCTCCTATGTTGATAACTATCCATGATTATGTTGAGTTTATGTCCTAAAACTCGTATATAGTAAATGTAATTTATTGATCGTTATTAATAAAGTGTTATTATTCTAATTTAAATTAAATGTTATCGATTATTTTATTAGTTTTGTCTTATTAACCTAAATCCAATAAACTAACTTTCTAAACTATTTTGTGAGTCTTAAGCTGTATGTGAAGACATACAAGGATTAATGTTCGAGATACAAATTAAAGAGTATATGCTATAGGGATAAGGTTGAGTATCTTATCTTGGTAACAATATGGATACGATCCACTTTGTATTAAACGCAAACACAATTATCAAACGCGTTCGTGTACGTGACATGCAGGTGGGGGGAGGGGGCATCCTATGTAATGAGTTTGCATAAGACTAGACAACGAAATAGTAACCATTAGATGTAACTTTGTTGATTTGTTATGTTTCTATTTCAATAGAATGACCTAGGCAACTTAGTCATAATTTTGAGTGTATTATGAACTCTTGTTCACGGGGATTGTCCATTGATTTGTACTATTTTGAGGACAAGACTGAGTGGGGAGCTGAGAACATAATCACACAAGATGGAATTCACTCCTTTCTGACTTCAGGAATTGAACAAAGGACCTAGTCTCTATGACAGGGGAGAGATTTCTGTTTATTGATTGGACCATAAACAAGTTGTTCATTAGAGGAGTACTAGTATTTAAGTACTAAGAAGTAACCCAGGGGTAAAACAATAATTTGAACCAGCTGGTGCTACAGACAATTGTGAAAGACTAACTTGCTGTTATTGGTCTATATCTGTACGCACAAAAATATATCTACAGTGAGAAGAGTTCAGTTTTGAGTCTTTAGTGGAGCGTACACACAATTAACGAATTCATGTGGTTATTGAGTTTAGCCAATTAATCTCATATCGTTATAACTTTTGATCTGTAGGTTTATTAGGTCCCCTTCCTAGCTTGTAAAGTGTAATGAGGTTAATATATCTTGGATATAATTTGAAATGTTCAAATTGACTTAGGGAATCGATATAATGTATGGTCATACATTATAATATAAAATTTATATTTTAATTAAACTTTATAATATAAATTTTATTTTGGATGAGATTTAAAATTAATTTATGAGAGATTAAAATATTTGAATAAGTTCAAATATTACTTTCATAGGAATTAGATTCATATTAAAACTATAGATTAAAATTTAATGCATATATGATACACCTTAAAACTATAGGTTATGAGAGAAATTTATAAATGGATATGATTCTAAGTCTGGATTAAATTAAATATATGATATTTAATTTAGTAATTAATTAATTGAAGAACTAATTAATATATTAGTTTAATTATTTTTATTAAATTTGATTTAATTAAATTAATTACATTAATTAAATTAAAACTATAGATTATCTAAGAGATATTCATTTAAATATGATTTAAATGAAATATTAGTTAAATATGATTAATTAATTAAATATTAGTTTAATTTAATTATAATTAAATTAAATTAATAACTCCTTTATGAGAGTTATTTTTGGGAAACGTTAGATGCACCCATGTAAACCCGTATCTCTCTAACTTCGTGAAAAGTAGTAACAAGTGGTTAGTGCAGAACGATGACACATAATAGTTCTCTGAAAAAAAATTCTCTCTGCAATTTCTTTTCTCTGAATTTTTCAAAATTCCAAAAGGTTCCCACAAACCTTAAAGTCTCTCTCTTACTCCGAGAATAGTAAATGTTCCAAGTGGTAGTGATTTCAATTTGACGTATTGTAGATTCAAAGACGACAACAAGAGTAGGTTTAAAATTCTGTGTTTTTCTTTTTAATTTTAAAAAAGCATGCTTAGTCATTAATTCTACAGTATATTTATTTGTGTATAATTGCCAATGTATTGGTATATTTATTTGTCAATAAAATTTGAGAGAAGGTTTTGAAAAATCTTTCACTATATAAGGGCTTTTTTTCCTTTTAGATTAAAAACCAAAATCACCTCTATTTTTTCAACTTCACATAACAATATTAAAACCTATAAATTTCATGGTATGAGATTGAGAAATTAACACATGATAATTGTCTCTTCAATACTACACTAATCATCATCGAGTGTACAGAAATGAAAATGATCAAATACTTAAATTATATGAAGCAATATTAGAAATCAATATTTCTAACATAAAACTCAAATGGTTAATTACTAAATGGGGCCTTAGATTTTTTGTTTTGGAAGATTATGTCTATGAACAACTGTCTCTAAGGGGTCGTTTGGGGCGCAAAGTGAGTTATTATAGTTTGTGGTTATTATAGTCTGTGGGTTATTATAGTGTGTTTGGGGTGCAAAGTATTATAGTTTGGGTTATTATAGTCTGTGTTTGGGTGCATATTATTATAGTTCAAATTATAATCTTTAAAATAAATATTGGTTATCTTAGGTTATGTCTATTTTTTTCACTATTATTTGGTCATACATATATTTAGGTACATGAAATATCATTTTTAGAAAACATATTTCAAATTATATCTTCTACCAATTTATACAAACTAGTTTACGACTACATGAGATGTCCATGTTATAAAATTTTATAATATAGTCTCTTTTATAGAAATCGATATGTGATTTTATTAAATCTAGTTAATTATGTTGTTCATTTAATAAATTTAATATTATATATATATCTATGATATTTAGATTTTACTAGATTTTGAAATAAAATTTCTTAGACTTTTGTCACTTTAACTAATTTGAAGAAAGATCATGGCTTTTTTAAAAAAAATATTATAATATGTTAACTTCACTTTAAAGAAAATATATTTTAAAAAATATTAATATAATTAAACTAAGTACCTATTTAGAATGACCTAGAAAAAGGTCTTTCTAAAATTTATTTTTATTTAATCATTTTTTATAAAAACTTCTTAAAATAAAAAAAACACAAATGGGTTTCAATTTTTTTTAAAAAAAGTATTTGTACATACAAGTTTATTTGGTTTGTTATATATCTTTAAAATATTTTTGTTAAATTTTTTCAACGTTGACCGATGGCGACCGGAGGTTGGTTGGCGATAGTTGTCGGAGTTGGTTGTCAGGAGTTCGTCGGTGGAGTCACCAGAGGTGGTGGTCGGAGATTGATCGAGGACGATCACCGGAGGTGGTGGTTGGAGATTGATCGAGGACGATCACCGGAGGTGGTGGTCGGAGATTGACCGACGACGATCACCGAAGGTGGTGGTCGAAGATTGACCGACGACGATCACCAGAGGTGGTGGTCGGAGATTGACCGAGAACGATCACCGGATGTGGTGGTCGGTGATTGACGGACGACGATCATCGGAGGTGGTGGTCGGAGATTGGCGGGCGCCGATCACCGGAGGTGGTGGTCGGAGATTGGCCGACGACGATCACCGGAGATGGTGGTCGGAGATTGGCGGGCGACGATCACTGAAGGTGGTGTCCGAAAGTTGGTCGACGAAATTTCCAACCCCTTGAAACAAATACTCCTAGGGGCCGTTTGGATTGAAGGAATTGAGATAGGAATAAGATTGTTGGGAATCAAGGATGCCTGAAAATAATAAGCGTGGGAATAAGATTGATGGGAATTAAAGATGTTTGTGTTTGGTTGTGTATGGAAATGTTATTGATAATGTATGGGAATAAATTCTTTTTGTATTTTATTTGTAAAATTAATAATGAAAACTCTATAAAATTTTAATATATTAATTAACAAACAATAAATCCAATTCCAAATTTTGAGAAAAAAATAATTATTTAACAATCAAATAATAATATTAATTAAATTACTAATTACAAGTACTTGTAAAATGAGTAATTTGATAGGATAAATTTGATGAATTTATATAATTTTGATGTATTAATTTTATAAACCACAACTTTAATTTTCATATAATTAATTTTAATTAATTAATTTTAATTATATATAACAATAAAAGATTAAATAAATCTATTGAAAGAGAAAAAATGGTAACCATTATTCCCATGCCCAAGCTAGAAAACCCATCATTTTGGATGGGTATATTTGATGGGCATAAATGATGCATGAGAATAAGCTATTCCCATGCCCAAGCTACAAAACCTCACACCAAACAAGGGTTTGATTATCCTTTACCCATTCCAACCCCTATTCTCATCCAATTCCCGCAATCCAAACGGCACCCTAGGGTTGAAGAATAGTAAAAGCATGTGGGTTATTTTAATCCTAATCCTAATCCCCAACTAAAATAATCTTTACCACAAACATGAAGTGAACTATTATAGCACACTCCACTCCACCCCACCCCACGCCCCAAACACACCCTAAGTCTCTTTGCTTTGATACTTACTTTTAACCCATATTTTTAAAACTAAGTCAAAATTTGAAATCTAAAAATCGTTTCTAAAAACTAATTTTTTGTACTTGAAATTTGGTTGAGAATACAACTCTTCAATTTAAATATTGATATAAACTATGATAAGAAAATGAAAGAACTATACATAATTTTAAAAACTAAAAACAAAAAACGAAGGCCACCTTCAACTTTATATATTTGTTATTTATGCTTTACCAATAGTACAAAAAATCAAGCTAAAATTTAAAAATCAGAAAACGTAGCTTTCAAAAGGTTCCTTTTTATTTTTAAAATTTAGTTAAGAATTCAATTATTATATCTAATAAAAATGCAAATTATTTTAAATGTAGATTTTTAAACTTATAGACGAAACATAGTATTCTTTAAACCTTAGGGCTAAAAACTTGCATCTCATTCAGATCCAAAAGTCAGCAATTAAAAAATTGTATCAAAATGGGTGTGACTTAAAATTACATAATCCTTTTTTTTTCTTCCTCTTGAGAAAAAGGAAAAAAAAAAGATATTATTTCTTCAAAATAAATTGAATAAGTAATTAAATTACATAAAAGTTGGTCCATTGATTTTTATTCTAATTTAGGCATTTATGGCGGCGTAAACACAAATTTCCACAGACTTAAATATATATATATATATATATATATTTCTCTTTTTTTATTTTAATTTTGTCGTTTGAGAAGATTTTTCTTTACAATTCCCCATTATTCATCTTATTTATTAATTGTCATAGAATGAGAAGTGCCTCAATATATATCCAACGGCTTCCATAACAATAAGTTAATGTTATATGTATACATAGTTAGTTGCATATGGATGGTTGGTTGTATGTAGTATGTACATAGACTAAATGTTGATATATCGTTGATGTCAAAAAGTAGATCAATCGTAAATTTGTATTACAAAGAGAAACAGTTCAAGTGCCTACAAAACACGAGAAATTGAGTATTGATATAGTGTCGAGTCACACATACTCCAATGCTTAATTCAGTCTTAGGTTTGTGAGTAACTTAACAATGTAATGGAGGATTTTAGGTATACTACCTTCGACTAATGGCTTTGGTCATATATACGACAATAATGTGCAGTTGATGACGCTTAAGCTCATAACTGCTTCTTTTAATTTTCAAAACTTAATGAGTTAATACTTGTTGGACGATTACGTTGCAACCACTTATGTTGTAACCAATGATCAGTTCATCATCAATGATCTCTTTATGGATAGTCCATTACGGATTTCATACAGTTTCAAACTCAATTACTATAAAGGTCTTCTATGGATCTTCATGGGTTCAACATTGGTCGTTCAATGTCTCTCATGTGACTCTTAAGTCTTCCATGAGTCATGTAAAAATCTTCGATGAGTCCTCCAAAATTTTTTCAGGTGACTCTTAAGTCTTTCTCATGTGCATTGGGTATTGTAAAGGTCTTCCATGTGAATTCTAGGGTTTTTTATGAAAATTATTGAGCTCTCTAAACTTCCTCGTAGATAATTTGAACTTTTTTTTTTTTTTTTTTTTTGCTATAGATCTTCTATCTCTCTAGACTTTGAGTCTTGGTTTATATCGAATCACTATTTATGGGTCTATCTACCAATAAATACTATCGAATCACTATGTAGTTTAAATTAAAAGGGAAAGTATCTTTTTCAATCATTGGATTTTGGGATTAGATTCAATTTGGTTTATGAGCTTCAAATGTTACAAAATGTTATAATTTGAGTTTGATTTCAATTTAGTTCATAGGTTTGAAAATGTTATAGTTTTAGTCTTGAGGTTTGAATTTTATATCAATTTCGTCTATAGGTTTCAAGATTTATATTTTTAATCTCAATTTTTCACTAAAGACTCACTTTCAATGTTTATTGTTAATGTCTATTAATTAATTTAAAAAAGAAAAATTTTAAAAAATAAAATATTGACAAAATATTTACATTTCATAGAAAAATCAAGTGTAATGGTATTTTATCTTTTAGCAGTTTTTTTTCTATCAAGTATAAATAATTTTTTTTTAAAAAAAAACCCTTAAAAATCTATATTTAATCAAGTTTCACTATTTGTTCAATCACCAGTAAAAGTAATTTTAAAATTTCACTTCCTAGTTATTTTAAATGAATTAGTAGACAATAAAATAGAGGTTAAGGTGTAAATCTTGAAATTTAAAGATCAAATTAATTAAAATAAAACTCATCGGAATGTAAGAATATAACTGCAACCTTTTGAAATATACGAACTAAATTGAAATCAAACTCAAAATTTAAGAACTAAAAGTGTAATAAATTGAAATTTAGAGACTAAATAAAAATTAGACCCAAGTTTATACACCAAAAAAATATCTTTTTTTCCTAAATTCAATTAGCTAAATGTATTGGTCTCTAATATTATATTCATTGAACACTTAATATAGTACAACCAACTTATTATTTGATCTTCACAAATTATTAAGTACATTATTGCTTAATTGAAATTAGATACTTTTGATAGTATGACAATTATTGCATTTAAATAGATATAAAACAAAATATTAAAATGATTATACGAAAATCACTATCAATCCATCAATTAATTTTATACTAGGGGCATTTTCAAATATATTAAAATAAACCTAAATATTTAAAATATAACAAAATTTTAGATCTATCACTCACAAATAGATTTCTATCAATGTCTATTAATGATATTGTCATCGACAAACTTTAAAATTTTATTATATTTTGTAAATACTTTCAAAAAAAATTTCCATTCAGAATGGTTCATCTTTAAACGGATCAATTTTCACAAAAAATCAGTATTCCTTAATTACTCTCAAATATTTGTACTAAGCCCATCGAATAATAACTATTTTTCTTTTAGTTTTCAAACATGAAGTAAAAATCACAAAAAAAAAAAAAAGAAGTAGTATTTAAAAATTAATTTATCTTTTTTTAAAAAAAAGTTAAAACTAAATAGTTATCCAATCAAATCTTAGTTAAATAAAATGGAAACTTAAATAATTTTAATGAGATGAGAGATAAAAGAAAGTGGGAAGTTGATATCCATAGTTTGGACACAATAAAGAAATGTAATTTGAAAAGAATAAGGAAAACTTTTGTGAGAGAAAATGAAATGGACCCATTCCCAATTCATTACTCTACACCTTAAAAACTTGACTTTTCTTTTAAACATAACAAGAAACTCTTATGAGTCTTTGACTTATTATGTCTTTTCTCATTCAATGTTCCCACCAAACTAACCTACCTCTGCTTTATCCTCAACCCTTGACTGCTACTTTTCTCTGTCTCATGTTTAGGGTTTCAACACGAATCAATAAAATATCTCTCAACACGTTGATGTTCTTTTTATATTATAACGTTTGACATTAACATTACAAGTTTACCTCATATAACTTTTAATTTGTTGTCAACAAGAGCTTGACTCAATTGACATTAGTATACGTTAAGAACCAAGAGATTCGTGGTTCAAATTCCTCCTCTCCAATTTATCACTAGAAAAGAATTTAATTAGTTATAAACAAAATATAGACAATGTTGCTAAACTCGTAGCTAAATTTACATAGTGTTTGTGCTTTCAATCTTAAAGTCATAAGTTCAATTCCCTTTATCCTGCATATTGTTCGTCGTCTATCTATCTATCTATCTATCTATCTATCTATATATATATATATATATGTATAAACAATGTTATTTAGAAGATATACATAAAGGATGTTGACAAACATACATATCTATTAAGACATCAAGCCATAATCATTAAAACGATAAAATCAATTTTTGGAAATTGTTTTTCAACGTTTATTAAATAAGTCAAAAAAAATATGAGGAGGACCATGAAAATTCTTAGAACAAATCCAAATAGCAATAATATACCTTTAACTTTGGCATACCACATTTTCAATTCAAAAAGGAAAAAGAAAATATATATTAAAAAAGAAAAATGCCCCAACCACACGGCGTGTGGATTATTCCATTTCTGCCCCTCATTTAACCAAGTCAACTCACCATATTTTTCCTTTCATAAAATCTAAACCACTCCTTTCATTTTCATTTTCATTTCAACAAGTTGTTAAATGTTCATATTCTAATTTAATATTTGGACTCAAAATTAATTAGTTAATCAACAAGAAGTTGAACAAACAATGGGACAATAAGATTCTATAAGATGTAATGGAGCTTAACAAGCTCATTCATGTTGAAAATAAATTGGACGTCAGTTCAAGTTGGAGGCAACTATTACACCACATGTATCAAAATGACAAGAGCTAAAGTTAAAAGACATCAAAGGAACGATTAAATGTTAGCTTCTAAGCTACGCTTCCGGCTTATATTGAAGAATTGCAATTTTCAAGCCATTTGGTCGTTCAAGAGTTATAATGAATCTGAAATATCGAAATTCATCAACTTCTTTAATGCTCTACTTACATATATTGAAGGTTTGTGTATGAACTTCAAGGATCAGGACTAGATGTAACATTCTAAATTTTTTTTTAAGGTAATTTGTAATCTTTTTATTAATTATCTTATTAATTGTTGGTAAAATTGTAATTTTGGGATGTTTATTTTGGATTTAATTTTAATTGTTGAGGGTTGTTTGTTAGTGATTGGTGGAAAGAAAGGGAATTAAAGGAGGAAATTTGGTTTTAATTAGGAAAGAGAATGTTGGATTTTATTTTTGGAAAGAAATAAAATAGTATAAGTGATAATAATATTAATTATATTATTATTATTATTTTATTTAATGCACATTGGGAAACGTGCAATTCATCTTCCCCAATTTTCCTCCTCTTGCAAAAGAAAAACCCTAATTACAAACCCTAGTTGCTGCCGCCGCCGCCATCAACTCCACGCCGTCGCCGCTCCCCTCTGCTCGCAGCCATACGTCGCCACTAGCCCAAAGCCTCGCCGTGCGCCCCAGCCGCGTCATCTCCCCCACCAACCCGTTCGTAGCCAAGCCGGAACCATCGCTTCTGCTGGCAGCCAATCACTTAGTCGACGCCCAAGCCCAGTCGAAGCCCTCCCTCACCGTCCATCTCTCGCACACGCCCAGTCAACCCATCTGCAAGCCGCCAGTCGCCCAACCGTGCGAGCCGCTTCGCTCCAACACCAGCCGAAGTCGCGCCTCCATCCACTAGCAGTCGCGACAGCCACGTTAGGGAACTTCGCAAGGTCAGCCGCTCGCGCCGTCCGCCTTCAACCAGCGCGCCCAGCCGCTCTCCTTGCATCGCCAGATCTGGTCAGTCGCGTCGTTCGTCTCCTCTACTCGCCAGATCTGACCGCGCCGAGCCGAATCTCCCCAGTCTCGAATCTTCAATTCGCGCCGGTTCCCTTCCATCCGCGAGCCAGTCGCCCTCCTCGCGCGCAGCGTGGTAGTCTCAGCCGCACCGCTCGCCATCTCCATTCGAGGAAGCTCCGCGCGCCCAGATCTGCAAGCCTTCCTCTGAGCGTGCAGCCGCTCCTCAACCCGAGCCGAGCCGAGCCGCCGAGCCGTGTTCTGTCATTGCCCGTCTCCGCCGCCACGCTCTGTGTTAGGTTGTTGGTAAGGTTTGGGAAGATTTCAAATTTGGGAAGATTTCAAATTGGGTTTTAGGATGCCCAATGGAATTTAATTAAGAATTTTCCTTGGATTAATTGGGTAT
>JBBPDJ010000002.1:11008054-11024077 GCA_037974625.1 Cucumis cinereus | reverse complement strand
TTCATAATTAGTAATTTAAAAATTCATTTTGCTATTTTTATAATTTTAAATTTTTTTTACTATTTTTCAAAATGAAAGTTTGTATTTTGCTATTTTTCTTATTGCCCCAAAAATAATAACAAATAAGAAAAAGCCATAATAAGATAAATGGATAGGCCCATAACATATAATTCCTTCATCCCCCTCCAGCGAAAGAGGAGACTACATGGTGAGCTTCGATCGAAAGCAAGAGAAACGTGAAGACAACAAAGGCTTTGTCATAATATCAACAATTTGTTCCTCATGAGGAACGAAATGGACCAGCAACTGTTTGCACAAGACTTGTTATTGGATGAAATAGAGATCGATTTCAATGTGTTTAGTCCTTTAGTGAAGAATAAGATTTGCCTACCATTACCAAACATCACTTGTTCACCACCCTGATAAGGTATAGGATTAAAGAAATTATATGCATCTAGAGATAAGTGATGAAGTTAAAGTTGCTCACTGCACCAAACACACGTGTGTCGTATAAAGTACGCTCGTTTCAACTAACAACAAACTCCAACTACTCCCAATAACCGTCAACAAAACTAAACTCTCTTAGGATCTTTGTTACAGTGTTCCAACAAGTTTGGTTCTCGATCGAGCAGCGGCAAGAGTCAACATTTGGTCAGAATAAGGGTCCTCGTCGTGAATAGAAGAGTTGAGAATCTACAAGTTTTTATCCTTTGTCAAAGGCACCTCTATCGATAAGTCAGGAAGGATCGAACATCTGTCAAGTTAGGAAAAGAATCTACTGTAAAGGATTGGTTAGTAGCTCTTCCACAAGAAAGCCAAGTCCACCTTTTATAGGTTGGTCTTTATTTAGAAGGATTATAAGATACTTTTGTCCGGACAAGGTGTGCTCAGTAAAGTAAACCATGTTTCTGCAAAAAATAAAAAAATAAAAAAAGGGGAAAAAGAAGTCCCAGGTTAGGACGGAAAAATGGCTTAGTGCCAAAGTGTAGAACTGCCAGACTACTAAGTGTCAGAATGCCGAACTACAAAATGTTGGACTGTCAGAATGCCGAACTACCAGGGTCCACAAGGAATTTGTTGTTTAAATGGTGATTTTATTCTTATTCTTTTGGACAAACAAGTGACAAATAAATGATTGAGTTTTCTTATGCAATACACTAAACTAATCTACCCAGTTGGTATACGGTGGGTTACATGGGGATGAAAACGAATTGGTCAGTCTTAAAGCAATGCAAATGTTGTGTTATAGAAATTACGTGATGAATAAGGTTTAAGAAGTTAGTCTCTAATCCCTTGACAAACATGGAATATATTCATGATGCACTTAATACTAACTATGGCAAGCAACCTTTCGGCCCCTTGATGGCACAAATATTTTATTTCTAAATATAAACGATTCACTGACAATGCGATGGTTTATGTTTATTTCTAAGTTACTTCTTATCTTTGCTCACCGTAGTCTAAGTTACTTACTCTTTCGAGTAGTTGACTACCTTTACTTGAAGTACTCTTTCGATGTGTTCAATTGTATTACTTGGTAAAGATTAGACAAAATAAACAGCGAACCATGCTTATCTATCTGATTGATTCCTAACTTCCTAACCCATTAGTGACTTTAGCTATACATATACACTATGGAAACCAAAGATATGAATGTAATGAAACTCAAAGAAATCATATGATAATGCAAATTTGTTACAATGATTGGACTATCTAATACAATTACTTGAAATGTAGAAAATAAACACAACACAAGAATAAATGTAACTCTGATTCACAATTTCTTGCTTCCTATAGTAGATTTATCTCTGCAAGGATTATTGGTTGGGGAGTGAATGGAGAATGGAGAATGGAGAATGGAGAATGGAGATGGAAGAAAAATCTGGCCAAAATTTGGTCTCTAATGTATATGGTATGCTTTATATGATAATATATATATATATCTATCATGATCTCTTGAATGAAGTATTTATAATCTTTCGACACTCGTCGTCCACTAAGCACGTCCCGTGTTTTTCGGTGGCTATTTCTACGTTTAGTGGTTCTCAGACACGTTCCAGAAGTAAGGCATTGCATGGATTATCGGTGCATACTTCTTTTATGCGATGGATTGTGTTGTATTCTCAACGCCTCTTGAAAGTCTCGCTATGCTTTAAGTGATATCTTTCCTTTGTCAATTCTTCTTAGCATTGCTTCTGATTGGGCGTTGAGAAATCTTCAAGTAATTTGATCCATCTTTTGTAAAAATCATGCGAAGAACAACAGCAAGAGATCACAGTTTTCTAATATCACTGCATTGTAAACATGTAACACATTGTAAGCATAAAGCATAATTTCTAAGTATATTGGATGTGTTTTCTGTTTGTTTCTCTTACTAATCTTGAATAAGGGCGCATAATAACTTGCATTTTTACACGTTATCGCATGTGTCAAATTATTCTTACTGTTCTTAAAAATATTTTAATTATTTTTTCTATGTGTGTGTGATGAGAGTGAGATGCATAAAGACGAGTTATGTCGCCTAATTATTACTCTTTTTTAAATACTAAAAATGTTCGTTGACTAAATAATACCTGCAAACTTTGCCTTTTTTTACTGGCACCCTTACATTTATTTTCAAAAGAAGAGATTTGGTAAATAATTTGAAAACAATAGATTCAACGAAAATGAGGTTGTATTTCATGTTTTCAAATATGTGTTTGGTAGTAAATCTAGAAATTGAATTCTAATTAATTTAAAAAATGTCTTTGAGATACTATATATTTATAAACCATAAAACTAATTGTAGTTACCATTAATATTTAGTTATTAATAAACCATTCTTAATTTAATTTTTTTGGATAAAATATCAATTTATACACGTGAACTTTGGAGTTATATGAATTTGAACTTCAAACTCTTATGATTGTATCAATTCATACCCCCAACTTTAAGGATTGCATTAATTTACACCTTCAACATCTTCCCATTTAAAACCTGTTAATTTCACACGTGTGAACACTTAAATGACCTTTTAAACCCTATAAATTGAAAACCTTTGATAATCTTTTTGTTCAATTTTGTAATATTATTGAAGAAAAGTATTGTCATTTTAACTTGGTAAATTTGAAGATTTTAAATTGAAACAAATGAAAATAGTTCTACAATACATGCTAATTTTTTAAAATTTTAAATTTTAAAAAGATAATTATATAAACATGTAGTGCCTATTTTTTGTTAACTTGATTTCAAAATGAAACCAGATTATTAAATCATAATGTTATGAAATCCTAACTAATTTCATCTTAAAAAAGAATACTTCAAAATCTTTTGTTTCAAATGATGCAGTTGAGAAGAAGATGAGGAAGAAGAACCCTTGATTTGGAATGATGCAAAGAAGAAGAAGATAAATATAAATAAACAAATAAAATAAAAGATAAACTGAAAAAAAAAAAAAAAAAAAAAACACATTGCTTGTAGTCTAATAGTCAAGTAAGCAGATTTTTTGTTTATTTGTCCTTATTTTTTTTTAAAATATAATTTATGTTAAAAATAAAATTTGTAAATGTTATTTTATAATATTTTATAATTTAGAACACATTACACAATACATATATATATTGTATTTAGAAATGTTTTAATCTTTATTCAATATTAATTAATTTTGAAATTCAAAACTGTATAGAATAAAAGTTTAGCAAATCGGAAAGGTGTTCACCAAACAAGCCCTTAAAGATGATCAATCAAGTAGTGTTCGTTGGTTTTTCATTTTCTAAAACTTTTTAAATTATAACCAACAAATTTTAAAAAGTAGCTGCAATTTTAACAGTAGATTAGAAAGACAAAAGTTAGTTGATAAAAAGAGAAAATCAGATATATAACCTCGTTTTAAGTTTTATTTTGATATATAACAAACCAAGATATTCTTTTGATCTGTAACGGTACTAGAATACCCTTTTTGTCCTTGCATTTCAATATTTTCACTTATGATATTGTAATTAATTTGATTTATGTATTTATAAGACTGTAATTAATTTCTAAATTTTATAACGTCTTTTATTCAATATTCAAAGGGCTGAATCTGGAAGTTAATATTTAGAAAATTAAAATGAGTTTTAGTAATTTGAATTTAAATTTAAAACATTATCAAGAGACTTTCAAAAGCTAACATAGAGTTTGCTTTGAGCAGAAACCCACAATTTGTACCACACCAACGTGAAAAACGTGTGTACTAGAACCTGAGAAAAACAGTAATAGCTTTGCTTCTTTTGTCCCCTAAACCCTATATCTAATACAAAATGCAAATGCAAAATTATTATTATTATAATATTAAATAAATACTAACATTGGAATTGAATTTTAATTGTAATATGAATTGAACATTTTAGATTTGGTTTCTAATACCCAACTCATTCTGTAATCTATAATTTTCAACTCAAGATCTCATTTAAATTCATTCTGATTTCACAATTTTGAACTCAAAATCTCATCTTCGTTTCATACTCAATTCTTCAAACAACCCAACATCCTTCAGATTTCAAATAATCAACTACATTCCAACTCTTATAAGAGCCTTATTGAGAGTCCGTAATGGAATGAGAATGTAATGTATGTAACTCAAGACCCACGTGTTGATTGAGCATATTAGATCTGATTTGTAATACTAAACTACCCTCTTTCTCACCGTTTTCACCTTCGACCATCACATTTCTGTTCTGCTTTCAATTTCTCACTCATTCAAACCTTTCCAAACAACCCCATAATCTATTCGCTGGCATCACCCATATCAAACACCAAATTTTTAAGTAAAAATCCTAGAATAAGAAATTACAAAAGACTTGAAAGAAATAGAGAAACAATAAAGGCATAAAGAAACATGGAACACATAAGTTACAAAATTCCATTTGAAAATGAAGCACATTCTTTCTTCCGAAATTACATTTGTATCCAACTCCCTTTTTGATCTAATGCCGAGACTGTGAAGGTTAGAGAGGGTAAATAACATAAACAAACCTAACAACAAATGTAAAAGAAAAAGTCAAAAATCAAATCAAAAGATGCTAAAATGGCTATTGAGCCTTTTTAAGCAGTATTAACTTAAAACCTTACTACTACCACTACTACTTTTGCATCCCTATCAGGAACATAAAAAGGAAGTAAAAGGGACTGACTGACTAGTTGCTGCAATTTTGTTACCAGGTGATTTTTGGTTTCCCGGCCATGAATGGAGCCAAGCTCTGCTTCATCGGAGGGGAAATAGGTTGCATTTAGAAACGCCGAACGGCCCAACTCAGAAAGAGTGTTGTGGGATGAAAGCAGTGAGTTTCTCCCAATCCAAAGACTCGATGTTCGGGGACATGACTGCAGCGCCGATACCTAGGGCGATGACGATAAATGCCATACTTTTCAGGCATCCATGGCCTCGAGAAACCCTGTTCAGTATTGTCTTAGCGTACTTATCTGCCTCCTTGTATATTGATTGGCGTCCGTCCTCTTCTTCACTAGCCAATGCCTTCTCATTCTACCGTATGCAAAAAATAATAATAAAGACGGTCAAGTACTACTACAATTTTCCGAAAGTATGAGCTATGTTTTGAACAAGAATAAGGGAACTACCTTGATTCTGAAACTTTTTAATGTTTCTCTCAAAGCATCAAATGGAGCTAGTTTTAGAGAATATGTTTTCCAATCATCCGAAAGTTTTTTCAAAACAGAGACACTCGCTTCTAGGTTATCCTGATAAATCTTGTCCTGCAAAAAGAAAAATTGTATAATTTAAAGGATGAATTTAAATATTCCAATTGGATAAAAAGTGGAATTAAAATGATTAAACATGTGGAAAGGGAACTCCAATAAGTTAATAACTCACCCATTGCTTGTAGCAATCAGCATTTTGACTCAAACACCAAATGAAAATGTTAGTTGCCTCTCCAGATAGCTCTGAAACACCTGTTTGTTAATGGATATTTATTTCAGTAAATGTTTCATAAACAACAAAAAAGTTTCTTCGATATAACTGATTAAGGGTTACAAAAAATCAAAATAAGTATTATCATACTTTCTCCAGCTGCTTTGGCAGCAAAACTAAAGATCTGCTGTGAAACTTGTTTCATTGCTTTACTACCAGGAGAGCCAGCAAGCGCAACCTCCTTCAAGGTTGGATAGATAGCCTCAAACCTTTCGGTAGCCTGCAAGAACATAACACAAAATGTCAATTAAAAAAAAAAGTAAAGGTAGGCATATTGTTTTCAACATGTTAGATAGCAGAGCAGCAGTTTCCTTAACTATACTGACCTTCACTCTAGCTGACGATGAAGGGAAGGTAACCCGGAGAAGTATCTCAAATGAAGAAGGTGGAATCAAGCGCTCTCCCTTCCTTACTGCACCATTTATTAGAATAGTACGAGCTTTCGGAGAGGACAAGATTCTGCAGCAAAATAATCTTTCATGATCACAAAAGAAATACTGGAAGTGGAGGGAAGGTGGAGGATGAAAAATAATAGTTAAAGGGAAGATAGATGTATTGGGATATCACTCATGTATTCCCACCTTTCCACTAGCTGCAGAATTAGGTCTCTAGACTGGGGATTACAACTTTTACCACTAACTATGGGCAAAAGGTTATGGGCCCATGCATAAAGTCCTATTGCAATATCGGCTTGGCAAGCCTGTCAAAGGAATAAGGAAGCTCAGCATAAGAAACATAAAACATTTAAACATCAATAAATTATAAAACACATTAATATCAATTCACCTGGACTATCATCCAGACAAGTACTGTAAGCTTATCCTGTCCTTGATACTTTGAGTTTTCCCTTATTGTTGGCAATACGTGAATTAAGATGTCAGGTTTTCTTCGTAATACCATTGCTAGGACTACAAATATGGCAACCTGCTATGCAATAATATGTTAATTCTTGAACCATACAGAAAAATATGTCAACACCACTCTCCATTCCATCCATACACATAAAAAGAGAGATAAAAGCATCAGTAAAAATTTAATAAAAACTCACAAGCTGTTGTGATTGTGATGCTTATTGCTATTCATAACAAACGTGAAAGGACAATAATAGAAAATTTGTAAAATAAAATGAGAGGAAAAATGAAAATCATAGGCTATATACAAATATATATCAAGAAATCAGAGATGGATAATAGCGATGTTCACTTACGGTAAAGTTTTCCTATTCCTAGTTGAGTTGACTATTATTATTAGTAGTAATAGTAGTATATTTTTCTTTAAGTTTTATAGTTTTACGCTTATGTTTAACTGCCTCAGGATCTTTCTCTCTTATGTCTTTCTGTTTTGCAGTGTTTCAAAAAACAGCACACAAATTTCATATTCATCGACGTCGATTGCTGTCTTTCATCTTCGCAACAAGACCACAAACCATATATTTTAAGGTTTCCCTGGATCAACTATAATCAACTTATTTCAGTTGTATAGTATGAGTATATGAGTTCAAGTGTTTTTTGATAGTTAAAAAAATTACAGAACTAATTAGAACTAGTTCATTTTTCTCGGCCTTTAGGCTAAGATTAAGTGTGTATTTGTTCTTATCAGTTTAATATGCTCAAGAATAATAAACAGTACCTCCCTAAATTTACTTCACTTTTCTCATAAAGAAACAAAATAAACTTTCCTCTTAATATTTCAAGCCTTTTCTCCATTCATTAGATCCATCCAGCACCAAAGTTAAATTACTGGAAACCTACATTGGTTGTAGATGCTCAAACCTTTTGAAAAAGAGTAAACGGGAGTTATATTCAACTTGAAACCTAGCAATATCAGAAGTGCACGTGGGTTGTGCCACCCAATATGAACAGGCCAATGCATCATTATCCCTCCCAAATGAACATAAACTTCGAACAAACAAAGCGTGATGGTATCAATGATACCTGAGATTTGGATGAAGCATGTTGTACTCCCTTTTTAGAGCCTTTGGTACTAGCTTGTTGACTTGCAAAGTCAGCAAGAATGCTATCTAAGGACCACAAAACAAACGAACTGAGCGCCTCAAGAGAACGTTTGTTAAGCCAGTCAACTGATGCCTTATAAACATCCTCAGAAATATGAGACAGTGGGATCTGCAAAAGAGTAGAAGCAAAAATTAAGTCACAAGGTGAACCACTTTTTTAAAAAAGAACTCCATCCATTTTAAACCAGAAAGCGTGAAGAAAAAGAATGTAGATACTGGAGGTCACGCAATTGTAAAAAGGAAGAGAGGAAACTAGACTGTTATTCAATTTAACTTAGACTGCACCAAACAACTTTTAAAACTCGTTCTACTGCTCAAGAAAATGTAGCATCTTCAACTGCTAATTTAGTAGAATAGACTCATGTCACCCAAAATCGCCGGCAAACAAAGAAAAAAATCAATGTTCTAGTCTACCAATTACCCCCAAAAATTTTGACCCTACAATCAATCAAACCCACGAACAATTATTGAAAAAACACAGACAACCAAAGCATGATAATCGATAACAACTAATATACCTCTATATGATATAGAACATTTTGCCTAAAGATCACTCTTCACCAATACATGGGACGTAAAGTACTAAGCACAAACAATCAGAAATATGCATCCACAGATCTAATAATTCATCCACCGCAAGGCGAATTACAAAGAAATATAACAAAACAAGGATCCGCTAAACTCACATCAACAATCTTAGCTACGGGTGATTCCCTAAGCATTTTGACCCACGGAAATTGAGAAGCGCTAACGCCCGAGAATGCGCGACCAAAATAATCCGCAAATCTCATCAGCTGAATATCTTGCTGAGTCTCGTACGAGCCCTATCACAAAACAAAATATGGAAGAAGAAGAAGAAAAAGACGAAGATAAGAGTCAATAGCAATCAATCGACAGAAAATTCTTTCCCAAACAAGCAGATCAAAATAGATCAGATATAAAAAAGAATGCATCAACAAGCAGATCATATCGCCTTACCGATACATCGGTCAAAAACGCCAACAGTTCGTTCACATCAATCTTGGCAGCGGCTTCGGCCACCGAAATCTTAGGTTTCTTCGGCTTCTTCTGCTTCACCTTCTTAGCCTCCTCATTAGGTTTTCCATTCTCGACACCCTCTCCATCACTATCCTCACCCTCCTCATCGTCAGACCTGATCTTCGATCTAACCGGAACAGCCTCATCAGCATCAATAGCAGCCGCCTTGGCCTCGGCAATTCGGCGGCGGCGCTCCTCCGATTTCTGCTCAAGGGAGCGGAAAACATTGTCTGCACCGGGAACAGTACCATTAGAGACGATCTTGGCGGAAAGAAGATCGTTAGAGGGCTTGTTGGTCTTTCTTTGGCGCTTAGCGTAGGTAACCTTTTGCCAGCCATGGTCAACATGGGTGTGAGAAATGAGGGCGGCGTCGTGATCTTCAATTGTAGGGGCGGATTCAAGAGCAACGTGCTTGTCCTCCATGGCTGAGGTTGGGAATGATGAGGGAAACGGAATTGAACCGAGAATCAAAAGAGAATTCTTGTGGGTTCAAACTGGAAAAGAAAGGAAATGAGATTGAGATGAAGAAGAAGAAGAATGAATGAATGAAGAATGAAGAAAAAAAATGATGTGAACGAGAGGAATGGAAGGAGGTCCGTGAGATCGAATCGACAAAGAGGATTCAAAGGCGAAGAAGTGAAATTTATAGAGCGTTGACTTCCTAAAAAGGCCCTTCAATATCACCGGAATTACACCATTGCCATACCCCATAATTTTGGTTTTCCTTACTAAAAAGAAAAGAAAAAAAGGTTAAATTTTAAAAAACAAAATTGCAAAAATAACTCTCTAAATATGGTGCTAGTTGAAAATTGAAATTGTACCCACTTTTAATTTTAAATTTGAGTTTTCAAATTTACATGATTGTTAAAATTAGGTCAAATTGTACCTTTAAATTGTACCTTTAAATTGTAATATTCGTATAAGTTTAAGTGTTTAATTTCTATGGTTGAACTTTTGTGTTATTGTATGTTTGATGGTTAATTTTGGTAATTGCATAAATTTACTGATTCAATGTTTATCATTCAAAGTTTGAGGGTGGAATTGCAATTATAGGTGTTTTTTTCATTTGTCACTTTAAACAATACATTTTTTATATATATACAAAATTATGAGATAATACTATCTTTACCTTTTATAAATTTTTCAAATTTAAAATTTGATTAGAATTGTTGGTCAATTAGGCCTTCTTTGGTTAATGATCCAAAAATAATCTTGGAAAACAAAAAATGATAGAAAAGAAAAACAAATTCTTATTATTTACTGTATTTGAAAACACGTTTGGTTTCAATTTAAAATTTTGAAATTAGGATCCAAAATTCAAAATTTATATTTGGTTGTGAATTTAAAAATGTCACAGTGTATCTCATGTTCACCATTTCTAAAAACAAATTTTGGAAACAAAAACGATAATTTATTGTTTTAAAAAATAGGTTATTTCAAGTGTTGTTTTTAAAAATCGTTTTTAAAAAACATGTATATCGTTTTTAATTTTTTAAACCATAAAACGAAAATGAATCACATACCATAAAACCTGAGTTGGTTGGCTAGTGATTTTCTAAACACTCCTATTAATAACTCTACTCATACAAAGGTTGTGGGGCACACCAATTAATTTCATCCAATTCATCACTCTTTTCTTAAAGCCAAATTTGGTAACCACTACTCCTAATTGGAATAAATTTTATTTTTATTTCTTTCCAAATCATTTAGACCTAACAATTATGATTAGAGCAATAGTGAGTTTAACTTGATAGTATAGTTTAACTTGATAGTATTGACATGAACTATAATTCTAAAAGGTTCAATCTAGTTAGCGTTAGCGTTGTTACATTCAAAAGAAAATTATGGATTAAAACTCAAAAAATAAAAAACACTTCAAGATTTTAGGTCACATTTGCTTCTGTGATTTTCTCGAGTTGTTTACCCATTTTGCCACGTGACAAACTCTTCTTAATTCTTATCCAGAGTATTTTATTATTATTAATATTATTTGGTGTGTGCGATAAGATGGATATACAAAAGAAAAAACTTGAGTGCTCCTTTGGATACACCTATTTTGGTGCATCCTAAGTATAGTTTGCTACATTGACATTTTTTTTCCCTAATTACTTCTTTGTGTTATAGAGAAGTTGGGAGCATAAGAGATAAGCGCAATTATCAATTTCATGCACCTAATCATTGTTCTACACAATATAGATAGATGTTGATTAGAGTATAAAATGTTTTTTTTTTATAAAAAAAATTATTTTAACTCTTACTTACTAAATTGTCTTAAATAAACTTTGAAAATGTTTTAAAACTTATCTATCTTTTTTTCATTTAAAATGATTTATTTTAAAATAAAATTACTTGGTTGTGTAGCTTACCAACTGTCGAATTTAAAATTGACAAGTGACAAGAAATTTTGATTTTCTGATTCTTTTTTATTTTTTTAATTTTGCCATACAAGATACCAATTGATTGCAGGGAGATATGTGGTTACATCAATGATTACTCTTTTGAAAACTAAAGTCTCGTTTGCTTCATGATTTGAAAATTATTTTGAAAAAACAAGTAATTTTATGAAAAACAAAAATAAATTTTTAATTTTCATTGTATTCGAAAACAAGTTTGGTTCTAATTTAAAATTTTAAAATTCAGCATCAAAATTCAAAATTTGTGTTTGGTTGTGAATTTGAAAATGGAATAATATATCTCATATTCACAATTTCTGAAAACAAAATCTAAAAAAAAAAAACGATAATTTATTGTTTTCGCGAAGAAACTGTTTCGAATGTTGTTTTTAGAAATCGTTTTTAAAAACATGTATATCAACATATTTTTATTATTTTCTTTATATTTTTTTTGTTTTAAAAAATATAAAAACAAAAATTAAACACAGACCAAACGGAACGTAAAAAAATGGAAAAGTTAAAATAAATTCATCCAAATTTATCTTTTATTATTATTATGGTAAAGTTATAAATTTTGTTATAAGTGATTCCATTCAAACGTGTGGGACATTTTGTTGAACCAACTAATAAAACGTGATACGTGTGAATTTGTTCACACGTTTAATAATATTTACCTGGTGGGTCCCGCATTGGATCCACACACAATTTCCTCTCTCTCTATCTCCACTCTTTTTTTCTCTCTCTCTTGTTTTTTTAATCTCCTTCTCTTCTATATTTACTTTTATTTTGTTTTAAAATTAAAAGATAATATTTTATTTTGTTTATAATTGTGTAAAAAAAAGGAAATTGATTTCAAATATTCATTTAAAATTCTTTTTGTTGGAATTTTTTGTTTATATATATATATATTTTTTTTGGAAGAAAAGATTACTGATATTCATTTTTACAGTGTTTCCAGAGTATAGAAATTTGATTTAATTTTTTTAAAAAAATAATCTAAAATAATTTAAAGTTTTTTCTGTTTAAATTTTTTTTAATTGTTTTAAGTATACATTTTTTTTAGTGATTTTAAATGTAAAAAGACAAAAGGGTAAAAAACATTATAAAAATTGAATTACTGAAAACTATTTTTGGTCCAAAAATATAAAGATATACTTTTTTTTTACAAGAAGATATAAAAAATATTTTTATTGAATTTTTTTAATTAATAAAAAAACTTATAATTCAAGACTCACCAAACACATGTTTTAATTATTTTTAAGTGATATTATCTTTTAATCCTAATTTAGTAAAAGAAAATTAATTTTGGACATAATTGAATTGATAATTGCAAAATCCTACCATTTTTGTGTGGAATTTTGATTACAGCAAATAAAATAAAATAAAAACCTCATTATTGTAATAAAAATATAAAAACAAAAACAATGAAAAATGCAAAATAAACCACAACAAAGCAAAAACATCAATTCAAAATCTACATCCAACTTTCTCAAAATAAATAAATAAATAAAATTTTTAAAAAAATCTCCATCCACCAAATAATAAAAATTAATCTTAAATAGTGTAGTTGTGGCAAATCAGATTCCAATATGTTGGAATTGGTTTGACTTTTTTAATAATAATAATAATAATAATAAATCTTATTTTGTTGTTTGGATTTTGTTGATGATTCTATTGTACGGTAATTTAATTGTTAAAAGCGATAGTTTGCCTAAATATAAACAATTCTTTAATTCTAGTCCCAAACTTTTTAAAATATTTATTTTAATTTATGAATTTCTTAAAAATATAATATTACAATTATTATGCGTCAATTTACACTAAACACACCTTGGAGTTGTATCAATTTAAACTTAAACTAATAATTGTATCAATTTAAAATTTATAGTATTTTAATTTAAAAATACCCTTAAACTTTCAAAAGTTTCAAAAATAACCTCAAACTTTTAAAGACGGTTAAAAAATACCTTACTGTTAGTTTTGGAGAAAAAACGATTAAATTTTGTTTCAAAAATACCTTAAACTATTGAAAAGTTTAAAAAATACCACTGAACTTAAAAAAAGTTAAAAAAATCACTCTCACAATTAGTATATTAACTGAAATTGTTAATATCTCATTGCAAAAATAACTCTAAATTAAAAAGAATTAATTTATAAACAAATTATATTGGCCTCGTTTGGTATGATTTGATTTTTTATTTTTTTTTCTTTTGTTGAAAATTTAACTTATAAACACTACTTTCACCTCCAAATTTCTTCATTCGTTGTCTATTTTTTAGTGAAAATGGTCTTAGGTTCCCCCTAAGACAGAGACTCCCTATCTGAATAACTTGAGCTCCCTTCAAGTTTGTGAGACTCCCTCTCACAGTGTTGTATCTTTCTTCTAAATGAATCACAATGCACGGTGGTGAGGAGAGTGAAGTATGTCTTCAATGCATGTAATGTTCTCTTCTTTTACAGAAGCTGAAACAACTACAATAAAATAATACAAATGTTGCTCTTAAGACAAATTGAACGATCAACTTTAATGGGGGGATTAAGTGTCCTTTAAATGTGCACTAAGTGTCCTTTAAATGTGCACGACATAATCATAATGAGCAACCCTAACTTTCATAGGAACTGTGTACTAAATAAAGGAAGATGTAGGCAAGAAAAACATAAAAGACAACCACTAATAAGGAAAGTATTTTGCTAGAATCAACATTTCTGTAGACCATCCATTTTTCAAAACAATAGTAATGCAATGACATTTCTGATATTGTCAATCTCATAAAACCTAACAACTTTTTAAAAAAATTATCATTATATAAACGATAGAGACATTTTTTAATTTTGAGTTATTTTTTCAACAAGATATTAACTCTAAACCCTAAATCAAATCATCTATAAATTAAAAAAAAAAATGGATTAAAAGAAGGAAGGAAGGAAATAATTGTAATGTAAGGGTGGGGGTGGGGTGGTTATATTTGTTAGATGGAGTATATGGGGTGAATGAATATTAGAAGAGGCGAACATTGGGCGTTTACACAAGAAAAGGGGTTTACGTGTGGAAAGAAATGGGGTTATGTTAGAGGCCAAGTGGTAGTGAGGCCAGTGGAGAAGTGCAGCGGCAAATTAAAACATTCTTCAACCACAAGCAAAGCCAAAACCACAGGGTAGTGAGCCCACAATCCTTCGATTTTTGAGCCAACTGCACCATCACACACGCTTTCACTTTTTCTTTTCTTTGTCTCATTCATATTTCAAAATTTTGACCAAATATATTAACGATGCTAATAGACAGTGATGTAATGTTTAGGGGAGCACTCTTCAAGAACTTGAAACATTTTACTATGTTACAGGAGAGTTGTACTGTTTAATTAGCCTTAACACAGTTTGAATGTTTAGTTATGTTCTTCTTCACTTCCAAAATGAAAAAAAAGTGTATTTATAGAGTACTTAATTTTGCAGAGGCCTTACATGCAGTTTGGATGTTGGGCTTCACCAACCTAACTTAAATCACCCTAAACCCTAATTTCCAAAATTTGTTACCCTAAATTATTCAACATCCAAACTGGGGAGCAGGTGATGGCATTGTAATTCAAAAATGCCTTAGTTACTTAGGGTAGGGGTTTAAGCAGGCATCACGTTGAATTTTGGAGTTTGAGAAGAGTGATAAGGTGTGGAGAAAGCTTGGAGTTTAGATGCAAATCAATTAGGGTTAGCTGAATCATTTCAATACTTTTAACAGTTTCTTTGTCTTATTGAATGTCCAAATGGAAGATATTATTTCTTGAAATTGAGTTCCATGATTGAAACAAAAAAGATTGTGTTTAAATTAAACTAAATTCACATTATTCATAATATAAGTTTAGGGTTAGGTTGTTAGAAGAAGCTAATTCTCAGAGTAGGATCAAATAGGTGTGTTGAAATTGGTTTACCATTTGTTTGGCTTGAGTTAAAAATTGAAATTCAATGCTGCAACTCCCTTTAAAAGGGTATGTATCAAACTCAATCCAAATATTACTAAAAAACAAACTCAATCCAACCCAACCATGAAACATTTGAGTTGGATTCGGATTCTTGGAGTTATTTATTTGAATTTTTATTCACTAAAAAAGTCAAATCCTAATATGTACAAATTTGATAATTATTTTTATATATTGAATTAAGATTAAAAACTCAATTTCAATTTATATAATCATTTCCCCCGGAAGTGCTAATAAACTATTTTTAAAAGTTGTTGAAGGATAAACTATCCATAAAATAATGAATTTAATTCAAACTAAAAATAAATATATGTCTATATTGTCGCAACGTGATCGCGACATGGAGCAATCGACATCCTCGTTTAATGGTCACTTAAAATAATTGGAGTCGCCACCAATCATATTAAGGATGTGATTGATCACCTAATTAAAGAAGTATTGGTCTACCTCAATTCGTCATTTGTGTATAAGAAAGGCACACGGTTACCTAATTTTATCTATTATTATTCAATTGTAAAAAATTAATAAGGTTCACAATTTTTTTTTACTTTATTTTTAAACGTCTCATTGTTTATTGGGCTTAAATTGGCTCCACTACCCTTTTTGGCTCAAGTTTCTATCATGGGCTTGAATCGAATTGGGTAAAAATTTTAATTACCCAAA